>CM070874.1:117868234-118106839 GCA_036365515.1 Torymus aiolomorphi
GTTTGTATATTATTTATTAGAAAAGTTCTGAGGGTTAAAGAATTCATTTATGAATTTCAGAGATATCTGAGGTTAAAACTATTTTAGCCCTCTTTTAAAATCGTAATTATTCGGAAACGCATTTATGTATACTAGAAAATGGAAATGACATGTACTATGCACTATGCGCCGATGCACGCGTGTTGTATACCTGCTTTTGTTTTGTAATAGCCATTTATTATTTTTAAGGTTAGAACCTTTTTCTTACATTGGAAATTCCAGAAATAGCACACAAATACGGACAGGCATACTAATAGAGACAAGTACCCTATGTGTGAAATTTCACAAAGAGAAAATATAATTTGAAGTAAAGGTTAGTTAGGAATTTTAAAAGGTTTTGACGATAATATTACAATCAATTATTTTATTTATTTTTCACACAATTTAAACAACAAATCATACCTATTATTTTATTCATATTTAAAACATAATTTAAAAATTAATATTTTTTAATCTTCATAAATGAATTTAATTATAATTATGTCATAAATTGTTGAAAAAATTATAAATTTTGTTATTAAAAATTCATTAAAGGAATAAGCAAATTAAGTTTGAGGAAGCCACAGGCCAATGAATTGGCAGCGGTTTTTGATGTATGATGATAAATAGTTTGTTACGGATTAACTCAAATATGTGTGAATTGATAAATGGCAGTTAAGCTTTTACAGTGGAGGATTAGCGTCTTGATTTAACAGTTGAGTGAAAAACTTTGTTCAGTTTAATATTTATGTTTTTTTTTTTAAAACTTTCTTTTTTTATTGTATTTTTAAGAAAAAAAATACATTTTATTTTCAATTTTCATTGACTGCATAGTAAACAAAATGAAAATAAATGGATTCTGCAGAGAATGAATGAAAGCTTCGTTAACCGAATGCCTTTTAGCACATATTACATAATAGAACGAAAAGCGTAGCGGAAGTAGCTCCGAAAACAAGCCGATAAGAACCAAATCATTCTAGTACGCTTCCTCCTCCCCTCCCTAATACCAATCCGAATCAAACTCACTTCAATCGAGGCCCGCGGCTGCATCAATGCACCTCCAACAGGCCGATTCAAGGATCCGAGTAAATATTTCATTCATGCCCCGCGCACGCCACAGCTCGGCTCTACTAGAGATAGTGCCTTTGAAGAGTCGAGCTCGCGCGCTCGTAAATATACATCCTTTCCGCCCACGGCGGCAGTAACGCGTGATGCAACCACGACAATCGACTCACATGGACAGTGTACAACTCTCCCCTCCTGCAATGACGGCAGAGCGCGAAATAAAGAGAGAGCAGAAAAGCCATCTCCAAGAAAGATAGTATCCTCGAACTTATTTCTGTGTCAGTAGTATAGTCGCAGCAGCAGCGGCGATCGAACGAACACATATACATTTATATACACATAGGGGAGAGAGGAGTATGCGCATCCGCCGCACCGACACGCGGAACACGCACCAATGCCAATGTTAAAGCTCGCCACGGGGCACCCGTCCGAAATTAACCCGAGACACTCGCGACTTTCGCATCCGCGGAACTGCCCCGCACGCACGCGCACACACACATACACACGTGAGAATGACTTCTCGGTTAACTGCATCGATGCTGCCAAAAAAGCTCGCGACGCTGCCCGTCAGTCGTTCTGATCCTGACGTCTATTGTATAATGCGCGCGCGTTTCGCGTGGTTGGAGTTATATAGTTCCGTGAACGAGGGAATATCTGCGAAGCAATCGCGCCGTGCGGTAACTATAGGGATCTCGTGTTTCATGCTACGTCTATCGGGTTATTGCGGTGTTTGAGTTTATGGACTGTGTTTGGGTTTAAAATTTTGTGAAAACAAAGTAAATGGTTCTGTAGATTTACATTTTCTGCTTACGAAATTAAATTTTTATAAATTTATTTACAGTTATTGGCACAATGAGATTCTAAACAATAGAACAGTTTTTTTGTATGTAAAGGTTATATACTGCGAAAATACCTCTTCATTAAGATGTTCAGTACCGTTCATCGTTAAAATTTTTTTGATATATTTTGAGCATTATATACAAAACAAAAAACCCCATAAATCCAAATTTGTTCTGTTTATAATGAAATAGCTACAGCGAATAGAAGAAAAATCACCAATAATTGCACATTTCTAAACAATTCATCATCTAAATATAACTGAAGGGATCTATAATGAGTTACGAACTACAGCGCCATTCATACATTTTCTTGCAACAAACTACATTTTTTTCATATGATCCAGGACTCAAACATCATATTGGTATCAACGAGCGATCAATTAAGTTGAGAAATTTTCCTCGAAAGCGAAGACACATGGCGCACCGGACGATTTGTAAATGACATGTTCCAGATTGATCTGCATAACCCAGCGAAAAAAGAAGACGAAAAAGAAGAACGCAGAACCGCTCACCGATACCAACGCACGCGCGAGTGTGGGACACCGCTACACCGCTTACCTTTATACCCTTGCCCTGCACTCGCGCGCCTTTTCTTTCACGATTGAGATTAATGGCCGCTGAATGCTTACATGAATCGCGAGTGTGTCCGTGCGCGTCTCTCTTCTGCGCGAGCTTTTTTTTGCGCGCCCGCGCGCGCCGGCCGCGAATTATACAATGATTTACTGGGGCTCGTGATGAATTATTGGAAAAACGATCCCGACTCTCCCGCGCGCGCGGCGAAAAAGCTCTCGCGTAGAGCCGCAACGAGCAGCGGCAAACTCGCTCCTCTCTCCCCTCATGTGTGTCTCTTCAAAGGTGTGTAATTTAATTTATAGTTATCGTCCGCGCGTTGTTGTTGCCATATTTTCTTCGTTCGGCTTTACTTTTCTATTTGTCCGTTTTGCGGCAGCGCGCGCGCTTCTTTTATACGCCAGGATATGGCGGTTAACAGGTGATGATAGATTTTAATTGCGATTATTTTTCTCGGGGTTTGCGTATACTGATCTCTGCGGAGACTACTCGACGACACTCATTAATTCAATCGCAGATCGCGCCGCTGCTAATCATCAGTTCGAAGGGAAATATTTCAAGCTTCTGGCTTTCGTATTACTTATGAATTATAGAATATGTATAGGTGCGGGATATGTGTGTACTTTGAGTCGTTTCTTCAGACATTACAAGCTCGAGACTAGTGCCCGTCCGAGGCTTTTTAAGCGTATACCAATTAAAGTGTTTTCAATACTAAAGAGAATATGCTGACGTTAATTTATTTCATCTCTGTGGGAAAATGTTATTTTCCCGTTCATGAAAAATCGGTTTATACATGTTGAGCACATTTTTAATCTAAAGTCTCGTATTTTTAGTCTGTCCATAATCTTATGAACCATAACATTATTAACGTACGATAACCTTAAATAACTTTTCAACGATACTGTCAATTTTTCTACACCTCAGCTCACCTGAAATTCGTGTCTTAAAAAATATTAAATCAATTAATAATAGTCAAATAAAATATAGAGCTCGCAAATTATTCCTCGAGGCTGCACACACGGGCTCTGCGCCTCGCGCGCACTTTATATACACTTTAGCTCCGCGGTTGACTTTAAATGCTCTAATTTTCTTGGATAAGTAAAAGGCTATAAATAGTGAAGACTTACAACATTGCAACATCCTTCGATTCGCGCGAGTGAAAACGGGTTTAAGCGCGAGCGTGGAGAGCGCCAGAAACGTATAGTGTTAAAGGCGATAATGTATCGCGTAATCGATAATACTTAAAACCCCGCGAGATAAGGCCTCTCGCCGTATACACTTTTTCACTTATACGCGCTTGCGCGCTCATTCCGCAATCTCTCTTTCTCTCTCTCTCTCTGCTTATATATACACTTACATCTCTCCTTATACGCAAAAAATTAATAATATAATTTATATACGAGAGCGCGTAAAAAATCGTCGCGCGCAGTTAATTTAAACTTTAATTGCATAATTCAGCGCTGATCTCAAACAAAGGATACGGCATAAATCCTCTCGCGCATTTAACGTGATTAATCGCGACTTTAACACGGAAAATAAATAAAATGATAAGAAACACGTTCGGGGCGAAGACAGTTGCATGTTTGAGCGTCCGCGTACTTATACTTCGGCCCCGAAAAACAAACGCGCGATCCCCCGCCGCATGGTAAACACGCAAAGACAAGCGCACCTTATATTATTATTATCATTACCATCTCTCTTTATCGCCTCCTCCTCCTCTCCTTCTCATCCAGGGATTTACGTAATTCCCCAAAGTCTCGTAAGGTCGAGTACGATTACGCACATACACTCCCGCGCGCGAATCGGGCTCGCAGCCTAGGAGAAGAGAAAAAGCCGAAGGTAAGCGTGTAAAGTTGGCTACTCTAACGGGGGCCAAGAGACGCGAAGCGAGCCACACACGCACTCTGTCCAGCTGACGCGAGAGTTTCAGGCAGGACGGAAATTACTTCCAAAGCGGTGTGTGCGGCTCGCGTACGGATGAAAAAGAGACGCACACTGTGTGTGTGTGTATGTATGCGTGTGACGAGAGCTCGAGAGCTTGGGTCCTATCCAGGTCATCCTTTTCCGGATGTCGAGAGAGGCGGAGGTGGCACACGCGCAGACATATACACGCGCGTGTGCGGAGAGCAAAAACAAAAAGAGACGAGCGCGGGTGTAAGTAGGATGACGGAGACGCGGCTGTTGCGGGAAAGTGCGAAAAAGAAAATACGAGGCGTTTTCGGGGACGAGTGTGTGTAAGAGGTGGAGAGAGGAGGCAAGAAAAGTTTGCTATTCGGGGATTCAAGCTGCGGTGGTGGTGTGAGAGGCACGAGAGGTAGCGGCTCTCTCTCTCTCTCTGGCATTTTAATAGAACAGACATGGAAACTTGTTAGACGCGAGAGGAGAATCAACATAGACTTGTTTTGTGCGTCACTGCTCCGAATAGAAAATGCGCGAATGCTGTATGGACGTTACCGCGTCGTGCTATGGTTACAAAATGAAAATTCGTGCGTTTTGTAACGATTACGAAAGTTATATGGGCAGTCGATTTCTGGAAATACCTTATTCTCTGTCTTTTTTCGCGTTGCAAGCATTCCGAGCACACAAAATATAATAAAATATAATAATTCAAAGTATACGAGTGCAGCAAGAACGAAATTAAGACCTCGGATATAAGTTATGATAAACTTATGCGTTAAGCGAGCGAAACCGCGCGCCGTTCGAAACTTGCACTGTTGACAGAACGCTTCAGTTTGACATCTCTTTCCGGTCGCCGTATACATATATGCATACTTTGCAAAGGGTAAGCCTCATTGCATCCAGCCCGTGCGCTATCTTATACACGAGTGCGATGCCTCAGGCGCTAACGCGAGCGCAATTTCTTACCGCGTTGACCATGACCGGCGCGCTCTCGCGTCTGGGGGTGCAAGCGTAAAAATTCGTTATATAGCTTTGAAAGTAAAACGAGTAATGAACGCGAGCGAAACTCTCTCCGCGCTGCATTTGCATACTTAGTCGCGGAAAAAATAGTATCTGAAATCGGTAAATTTCAAATTTTTTCCACCATCGCAGGCGCGAGGTGGTGTATGCAAATTCGTTATGCTTCGCGCGCGTATTGTAAATCTTGGCGGGCAATATTGTATACTTGCTATGAAAAATATTTGAAATTAAAAATGATTTATGAGCTTAGGGCGTGTGTGCGTGTATGTGTGCGCCTGACACGAGGTCATGGATTTCTGAAACATTTGAAATTATACACGTGTTGCCGGTCATTGTGTGTTTAATATTAAATGGAAAAAAAATGGTAAGTCCTAGTAAAAGAGATTGGATGATGGAAATCTATAATTATTTTTAGTCTGTTTGAGATTTTGCATTACTAATAATCACGCGAACTAGAGACACACTTTATAAATACAACGCTGAGGAGAGTGTATTAATACACTCCACTCCAGTTGTTTTATATCGGATATAATTTATTAATAACCTTGTTGCTAGTCCCCTCCTATAAATATTACCTTACGGCTAAATTTAAATCAGAACGGCCCAACGAATAAAACATCGTGTTTTCAGAAAGTATCCTTACAACCCGCAATTCCATAACTCTCGAAAGTCTCAAGAACCAGAGTAAAATTCGCAAAAAAATACCTCGAATTTTCGCAGTTCCTTTTCATACCGGCTGCTGTCCCGCGCGAATGATTGATTTACCGCGAGTACCCTGAAAAATGGCAACCTTCGTTTTGATGTATTACCGTTAATTACGTGCGTGCGCAGTGCTCTCTCGTTACAAATGATGCTCTCTCGGCAGCAGCAGCAGCAGCAGCAACGTAAAAAAAAAAAGAATCGGCGTACAGAGAGGCGACACCACAGGCGCACGTATGTATATTACACGGCAGGCGTGTCGAAGGGGGAATTCCTCCGAAGCGCTTATATCGTTTAATCGTTTAGTGTCTCACCGCGGTGACGCGTACTTGAGTGCAGAAGAGGGAAGATACCAGAGCTCCATCGTATATATATATATATATATATATATATATATATATATATATATATATATATATATATATATATATATATATATATATATATATATATATACGGATTTACGTACATGAAAAACTCGTTAGGAGGCGGGCGGTGGAGGCGCTTCGAAAAACAGAGCGCGCGAGAACTAAAATAGGAAGAGAGGCGAAGTCCCAGTGTGGAGAGCGATTGCTATCGTCATTTTTTTAACGGCTCCTTTAAAGCCATCACGTGACTGAGCCCGGGCGACTTAGACGACCCCCCCCCCCCCACCCCTTGACGCCTTCGATTCGTCTTAAGGGGGTTTTGAAAAAAAATTCTTTTCTCGTTTTCTTACGAGAGCCGAGTTAGCGGAGCTTTGAGCTTCCGTTAAACTGACTGCGCTAAAAATATCTAAATCTCTCTCTTTTAGTATACTGTGCATTTTTAAAGGTATTAGCGACGTATTTGTAAATAATGATTTTAGTAGTTGAGAAATCTCAAAAGGAAACGTTGATATGTAAAAATTTTGTGTGGAATGACAGACATTAACTTTAGCAGTAATTCAAAAATATGAAATTCTTATCGTGGAAAGAAACGCCTGCTGAGGTTAATTACGTAAACTTTAAAGGCTAATGAGTTAAGTTTAACTCTAAATGTCGCGCCCCACGGGGAACAAATTTCGCAAGAGGCGATTAAAGAGTTTATCGTCAATAAATATTAGTCACTCCGACTATTCTTATCCCGTCGCGCTAAGTGACGAACATAGTGTGGCGCTTATTAAAACATCATAAAGATGGTTTTCAAGCAATATTTATGGCGATAACTGTATAAAGACATACTTCCTGGATTATTCATCGCTCGAAGATTACAACGCGCAGAAATTGGGAAAACGATCTATTGTATTATATTTACTCGCCGTAAAGCTTAATGCAATTAATTAGAGATCGCTCGAAAACGACGAAATAACCTTACGACCTTATACTCGACAAGATTTCTCGGAAGATAATACCGACGAGTAGCGTTAATGCGAGATATTTGTACACGGAGAGAAATTTTAGAGTAAAAATTACCAAGGTGCCTTGGTAGTGCATGGATAGACTGTCAAAAGCCGTGATATTCCCAGGTTTCTAATACAATTTATAAGTTTCCCAGGAAAAACTACCATAACCACTTAAAAAAAATACCAAATTATCGGAATAAAAATTACCAGACACACTGGTTAAAATTGAGATCTAGTCATTTTTACAAGGTAACCTAAGAATTTTTACTAAGAAAACTGATAAATTTTACCAAATAACCTGGTATTTGTGTATTCGCGCATGCGCACTGCGCATTATTGTGTTTCAGAAGATTGATACTAGAGGCGTGCGCGACGTTAAAATGAAAACAATACACATATTTTCAGTAAGTAATAACGGCGATTCAAATAACTGTTGGTAACAGCTTCCGTGGCGCAGTCGGTAGAACGTCGGACTCTCAACCCAAAGATCGTCGGATCGAATCCCGCTTCCGTAAAAATTTTTTTCAGTTTAATGTTTTTTCATCCTTGTTTCTGTTTCTATTTCTATATTAAAATACTATATATCCATCAATATGGATAAAAAAAGTTCATTTTTTTAATTTAAATTAACTAAAAAAAAATTTTACCAAGGCACTTTGGTAAAAAGTTTGAAATTGTCAGTCTGTCCATCCATTACCATAGAAACTGGTAATTTTGTCTCGAATATTTGTAATTTTCACTACAAAATTTCTCTCCGTGTAAAGCGCGCAAATAAATAATCATGTAATGCCATGCTCCGGGCGAAATTTACACAACTATTTATAAAGTCGCGGGGGTTTATTTTGCCGTTGCTGCGCGGGCCGGACACGAATGCGCGTTCGCTCGCTCGCGAATACGCTAAACCGGAGATAACGAATTCACCTAATTAAAGCAGCTTTACGCGGATGCCGAAAATGCATCGGGCTTCTCGGAAGGCAAATAAAAGGCCGATATAAGCCGCCGCCGCCGCAAGTCGAGCCCAAGAGAGAGAGAGAGAGAGAGCAAGAGAGAGGGAGAGGGAGAGCTTTTATTGTTCGCGGACCGTGACTTTGAGAGCGATGCGTCAAGGTGACCGTTTTTATGTTTCCCCCCTCGCAAGAGAGTCAGTGTCTGCGGCAACGGCAGCGGCTGCTGCTGTTGCTGCTGCTCCAGGTAACAAGTACTCGTAAAAAAGGCCAATAAATCCTCGTGTAAACGGGCGCGCCTCGCTGACTAACTTTAGCCCCGCATGTGGGGGAGATGTATAATGTTTGAGTGATGCGTGTCGAATAAATCTGCGGCAAAAGTCCTTCCGCCAGCGCGGGCGTGTTATCTTAACAATGGAATCTAGAGCGATTTTCGTCGAGACGAAAAGCGCAAACGAGTGTCTTAATTTTAGACGAGACGGCAGGAGCTTTCCGAATGCCAAGGCTCGCAAATCCGATAACAATTACCGCCCGCTTGGGTAATAAACGGGCGCGGAGGCAGAGCGACGGGAGGCAACGGCCGGTTGTTCCGCTGCTGTTTTCAATTCGGTGTATACAGTGATTTATGTCGAGTGTATATCTTGGATGGTGGCAGTTGTTTCGAAATTGTATTCTATACGATCAATGTTTTTCGCGGCTGTGTTCTTTCTGTCGGTATAATTTTTCTAAGTGGATACAGTTTTATTTTCGTATTGGGAGTACGATAAGTGTCGGTCTTTCTATCTATTGCGAAAAGGAAAAACTAACGAATTTAGAAGAGCCGTTCGAGAAAAAATAAATTGTTCAATGAATTAGTAATAGTTGGATGAATTCCAAGGTTCAATGGAAGTGGTGTATCAAGCACTAAGAAAATATCTTTTTTTCGAGAGAGAGAGAGATTTTTTCATATCATTCGGTAGCATAAAACAATGTTAACTAAAAAGAAAAACATTTGTCTTAGAGGATTACGGATTGTGCAACTCTGCATGGACAGTTTAAAGCGATTGAATAAGATAAACTTTCGATGTCAAAGCGGAAGGAATATATCAAACAAGGTTGCATAATTTGTTTTTACAATTGAAATATTACGAGATAACAAGGCGAAATTCGAAATAACATGATAAAATATCAACGAAGCCAAATCATTGGACTATCAATAAATAGTTAGCAAAATAAAAATCCCAGAAAAAAAATATATTCCTATTTATAGTATTTCTAAAGTACAATCAAACATCGGTACCACATTGTAAAAGCCCCGACCAAACATCATCGTGAATTCTCCTGTAACCAAGTTCACACGTACGCTAATAGCAAAAAGCTCAAAAAAGCGAACTGGCCCGATGGCCAAAGGTAAACATTCGGCCGAACGTTCACCCTGGCATTGCTGCAAAAATAAACAGGTCGCTGATCCAGGCAGCAGCAGCAGCGGCAGCAGCAGCAGCTTGCAGCAACAGTAGGTCCGATGTGCCGATAGCAACGCACTTACACGATCATCGAGTCGAGACGTTTTTTTTCTGCCGCACGTTTATATAGTTTTAACTCTCTGTTTCTTTTTCTCTGGTCTTTCTCTTTCGCATACTTTTCGCTTTCCGCAGAAATGCGCCGTTCGTTTAACTTGTAAGAGAGCGTAGATCCTTTGGTGTAGAATGTTTATGCTTCTGATTCCTTCGGGAAAGGCAAAGAACATAGACATTGCTTTATACAGAATGGTGAAAAAAGTTTGACAATTGAAGGTATACACGCAGAGAAATGATCTGTCAGTGGCAAGAGGAAAATCCTTTTCTCAAAATCCTCTTGCAGTAAAACGATTATCGTTTTAAATGTAGCGTATTATTCTTGAGGCAAAACATTAATTTTTTGTTTCAAGATTATATTTTTCTTGTGACAAAATCTTATTTTTTACTCCCACAAATAGGATCCTTTTTAGGCAAAATGATGTCATCTTGCTAAATGAGAATTTTTCTCTTGAAAATGGACCATGTTCATAAAGTTTTTACTACAAAATGATTTTCCTTTTGTCACCAGAGAAAATAAGAGTAATCACTACAAATAATTAATCATATAGTATGAAAGTATGAATACAACATTTAATGAATAAAAGAAGAATTATCTCTTCAAGTTAAGTAACTGTCGAGATACGAATTTTTAAAAATTAGTTGATTCTTCTGAAATATATATTGCCTTTTTTATACTCCCCGTCAGAAGCTTAGTTAGTCGTGTGGTTAAGGTACCGGCTTCCCAATCCAAAGGGCGAGGGTTCGATTCCCAGTCACTGCACTTCCATAACTATTCTCGAAAACATCATTCTTTCTTCGGTTTTTTTACAAAGAGTTAACCAATATTAATTAATTATTAAAATAAAATAAATAAAATAAAATACATACAAAATATAAATAATAAAATAAAAGTTAAAATAAATAAAATTAATAGAAGTAAATTTTTTTTTATTTTAATGGAAAATACGTTTAAACTTTTTTCTCGGGGGACAAGAGGTCTCTTCTTCACACAATACGATTTTGGTTAGAGAGGATTTTCCTATCGGTTAATTAGACCTTCTATTTCCTTGAAGAGGAATCCTCTTCGTACAAGAACAATTTGCCAGAAAACAATTTTCCTCTTGTGGCAAAAGAAAATAATCTTGACAATCAAATTAATATTATCTGTCTCATACCCTGCCGGAAAGTGTTGTCTTCTCACCCTGCTCTCACGGCCAAAAGTGCCACATTCCCTCACGCCTAGAAACTGCGACGCGCATGCGCGTTTCTCTAATTTTCGGCCCTTTCGGCCCGGCTGGCGCCGCCTGCGTGTTGCAGCCCTCGCTGCCGTTCGGGCCGCAAATCACCTGCAGGCGGCGCTAGTCGGCAGAAAATTAGAAACGTGCATAAGCCTCGCAGTTTTAGGAGTGAGGTTACGTGGCACTTAAGACCCTGAGATCAGGGTGAAAAGAAAATAATATACTTTCCTCCAGGGAATACATGAGACAAAATAGTATACGCAACACGGGAGGGAAGTAGAACATCTCAACCCGCGTGTTTACCGCCCTCGCCTTCGGCTCGGGCGTTAATATCACACGCGGGTTGGGATGTCTTACTTCCCTCCCTTGGTGCGTAATGTACTATTTCCTCTTGGATCAAAAGGATTCCATTTGCTAACAGTGAACTTTTCTCTGCGTGTATTTTTAACGATTGCTTATTCAACAGTTTTAACGTATAACATTTAGTATGGTAAAGTAACGATAAGCAATAAAATTTTAATAAAATTCCATGGGCATTTTTCAACAATAACCAATGGTCTTTTCGTCGTGAAACCTCAATTCCACTCTAGCTTATTTGCGCAAACACGCGGAATCAATATTATCCTAGACGATCCACACAGCTTTTCCCCTTATGCCACATCCAGCCGCACCAATCGAGCACATCGATCATAAACACACACGCATACATACGCTCTTTCACCTAACGAGCAAAAACCCACAAAATATGACTAGCCTCTCCATCTCTCAAATCGCGTCAACTTATCAAGCGTCCAAGCCGGACGCGTCTGCTGTGGAGGTTCCATACAGCCACAGCCACTAATGACATTTCGCCTTAAGGACCGAAGATTGCCCGAGTCTCTCTCTCTCTCTCACTCTCGTATTTCGAAGGTGTGCTCGGTCGCTCGCGCGTGCGCATACGTACAAGTCTGGGAGTTGTCGCGCACAGGCAGGCAGGCGACGATTTGGCGCTCGGCCAAATTTCCGCGATGGCTCTGCCGCCGCCGCTGCTGCTGCCCACGCATCGCGCATACCATCCCAATAAATAATCGAAACGGCGCGAACAGAGAAAGAGAAAGAGAGATAGGCAACGGTGCCAAAGGCTCACAATCTCTCTCTTCCGAGGAGAAAGAGAGAGAGAGGGAGGGAGTGAGGAGCAAGGCGGCTGAACCCGACGACTTCGAGTCTGCTGCCGTAACTTCGTCGCGTAACAGAAAGAGAGAGAGAGAGAGAGAGAGAGAGGTTACACACACATACTCACACAGCTGACGCCATTTTGCCTCGGCAACCCTCGTAAATCAGGTTGCACCCCCGCCGTCAGCGTCTTTACACCGGTCACGGCTCGGTTATTGCCGGGCTCGTTTTGGTCGATCGTTAAGCTGCGCAGCGCTTGCTGCATATATACGCGAGAGCGACGGTCCTGCGTGCGCTTATGTGTGCGCCGATTCAAGCGCGAAAGCGACAGAGAGCAAGAGAGTGTATAGGCGACTGCCAAAACGACAGACACACGCGTGTGCACGCGCGTGCGGCGTTATACCGATAGAGAAGAGCCTCGATAAATCGAAGTGTCGCGCGTGCGGTGAGTTTCGCTGGCGAGAGAGTCGGGATAGCGCGCGTTTTCCTCTTTCTCTCGCTCTGTCGGTGTATTTTGAATTTTTGAGGGAGGGAGACAGTTTATGCATCATACATCTTTAACGCTGCGCTAATGCTTTTTAGTTGCGGTGTGTAGGAAAATTGTGGTATTTCGCGCTTTGTACAACTTTCTTTCAGTGATTTTAGTTTCAATTGTTTGACGAATTACGTAATTTAATTTACTAAATTATTGAAACAATGTATTATCGACTTTCTCTTTCTAAATTTATAACAGAAATAGGGCTAATAGTTACTGCCATATATACATCAAGGTAAAAGATCTGTGGAGGAAGGGGGAGGAAATAATAAAAATGAAAATAGAACGTTGACGAGAACGAAAATTTGGTAGGAGCCTTATGAGATTAAAATTCTATAATTGATGGCCCGAGTTTCTTTTAGACTCTCTAATTTAAGAAATAAAAGAGCCGAGAGACCGAAAAATCGCCACGCGCTTTCCGAATAATCCTAAATCAAACTCAATCCAAGGTCAAGCTCAATCTCTTTCCACCTCTCGTATCTCGAGCTACTGGAGAGCGAGCAAGAGAGAGAGAGAGAGAGAGAGTGAGAGAGAGAGAGAGAGAAAGAAAGAGGGAGACAATGCTAAGTTCGACCGCACTAGAATATCGTCCCCGTGCAAGCTCGCGACACGTAACGCTCGCACACACACAGACGTGCAGCTCGACGTTCGCTCACTCGCTGCAGAGGCGTCCTGACGTCTAAACTTAGACTTGTTTTCCATCGACAGCTGTTGGGCTCTATGTTTACGAGTCGTTTGCGGACCTACGAATCACTTTTATATCCCGTCGACATCTCGAGCGAGCGCAACCCCTGCTTTGCCTCTCCGCTCCTACTTCGCGCGAGCTCGACGCACCACATTTAATGGATATATTTTCTAAATAATAGAGCGCTCGTCTCTGAATGTGGCCCGATGGATTCATCTCCGGCTGTCCTTTTCGAAATGAGCGCAGTTTGGTTGCTGAATCGTGTCTGTGATATCTTATTAGGCAATGTATTATTGAGTTTTGGATACTAAAGAGCTTAATAGGCAAAATTAATTTTGAACCCATGTCATTGAATAAATGATTGATGGGTAACAAATAAGATATGTTTAATAAACTCAATCGAATATGACAAGATCAATCTCTTATCTAAAAAATAAATTTTGTGAATGGTGAACTACTACTGAATAAGAAGCTAATAAATTATAGATTTAGCGGTCATTGAACGAGCAGCTTTTATAGCCAAATGAAACTATTTAAATTAAACCACTTTGATTTAATGTCTTTTGTTTTGTCTATAAGCTAAAGAATTTCTATGTCAAGAGCGGAATTTTCTAGATTCTTTTAGATACAATATTATGAATTTCGTTATTTTCCACTCCAAAAAGCAAAGCATTAAAAATTGCTCAGGTTAAAATTATGGTATCTACAATCGGATATTTTTATCTTTTCATGAAAGAAGAAAAGTATTTATTTTTAGCTATTTTCATGTCAATGAATTAAAAGTCTTTTATAATATTAGACTTTCGTGGAATTGTTTAAAAGCCGTAGTTTGTCTAATCTCTCGGATGATTTACGAACGCCGGGATACAATCTTTTCGGAAGATGTTTTTCGGCTAAAAGCAATGGTGTTTCATAACGCACTTGTCACAATGTCTGTGTTTTGTAATTTTTCGATGCTACGCGAGTCCGTGCTACATCGCCTTGTGATTCTAAAAATACGCGATTGACTGAAGAAAAATCACAGCGACTTTAAGGTATTTCGGGAAAATGAAGAGAAAAAAGAAGTGACGATAAATTGCGGCAATTTAAATTGGAGCTTTAACGGTACGACGATGGGTTTGAGAGGCGAAGGGACGACGGCAAATAGTCGAAAGCGGAAAGAGAGACAATTTTAGATCGAGATTTATGTATCGTAAACCGCAATTTTTCGTTCGTCGCTGTACAATTGTCGACGACGCCCACTCTGACGCGGTGGTGGTCTTTTTCTTTTACACGAATCGCATCGCGTTCGAAGCAACGGAAAGAGCAGAGATATAAAAATGAAAAACATTTTCTTACATAACCTTTGTTAAATATGATGCGATTCTGATTCGAATGTGATGGAGATTTAAATTGCTTCCTCCAAGCTCGAATATAAAACAAAGTTACTCGCCTGACATAATTTAACAAGAATTTATATAGTTTATTTATAATTCATTAATGAAGTAAATAGTAATAGTTTAAAATTTCTGAATTAGTTTTTATAAAACGTTATGATTTTTAAATAAATAAATTACTAAAACTTTTATTTTGCAATATAAAATGCGAGATAAAAGATTCTACGAATGTTATTTCTAATTTCTTTACGTCTTGTTCTAGCTGATTGTATGAATTCGCGATCAAAATAATCGAGGTATGATTCACCTAGAATTCTTTTATAGCGTAATCTCCTATTCTTGGAAAAAGAAATATACAATTCGCGAGCGAGAGAAAGAGAGAAAGAGAGAGAGAGAGAGAGATGTGTCTATGCATTTTTATTACAATAGTTATAGCTACGAACCTAAATAAACAGTGTTTCGGAAGTGCTTCATTTTATTATTAATAGTGTTTGTGACACTTGTGACTATTTTATTGACTACAAATCAATAATTTTGGAAAATCTATTTCGTGATTACATTTTGTTTTGAAGATTTCGAAGAAAACAAAATTTTGACTAGAATAACGGTTAAAGTTACGTGAAATTGGTATCTGACATCTCATTAACATGAATATTCTTTGTAGAAAAGAATTGTAACTATTAAAAATGTCTTTTTACTTGGCTGTTTAGCACACTGAGAAAAATGATGTATTAAAAATTACTATAATATATAGGAACGTGGGGACAAATCTCAAATACCAAAATTTTTATTATATTTTATAGTAAAAAGTGATACATACATAATAAAAACTGCTATGTACACAGTAATTTTTACTATAAAATATAGTAATAATTTTAGTATTTGAGATTTGTCCCCACGTTCCTATATATTATAGTAATTTTTAATACATAATTTTTCTCAGTGTAGTTATTCTACAACAATCTGATTAAAAAACTTTTTTACTTGAAAACAATTTATACACAATTCAAATCACAACATTAAATTGAACAATCAAACAAAATTTTAAAATAATTGTCGGCAACTGCAACAAAGTCACCGAGCTTGAAAGGCACGCTTGTGCAACGGTAAGTAGTTTGCAAAGCAATTAACGCAGCGAATAAGAGCCGTTAAGTAGTCTCGCATGCCTGTATAGCCGATGGGTACACACGGCTCCTCTCCTCTCAACCTATACACACACGCGCTTGCGCACCGGGGCGCCGTTATAGCCTCGCTCGCTGAACGCTCGGATTCATCCCAATTTCGCGACCCACTTAATGCGCCATCCATCGCATCGAACCGGCCACGCGCACGTGGAAAAACAGTAGGGCGATCCAGGAAGCACGTGCAACCGACAGAGAAAGACAGAGAGAGAGGATGAAGCAACTCGGAGGGGTTCGCCGCGCACGCAGCCGGTGCCAGAGCCGGTGCGAGATAAGGAGGGTGAATAACCCGAGATAAAAATATATATGGCGGGTCCCCGAGAGGAAGGGAGGGAGAGAGAGAGAGACAGAGAGAGGGAGAGCGAGCGAGGAGAGATCGACGACTGGTTGCACTAAGAGCGACGAACGAGAGCCATCCGATCGGAATGCGCGCGCGCCGAGGCCCGTCCGAGTGTCGCGGAATGAATGACCCAGAGATAAAACGGCTGCTGTTCCTAATTAAGACTGACTTTTCGCTGAAAGTACCGGCCTACTTTCACTCTCGGTACGCAAACGACAGAGAGCGAGAGATGGAAGAAGAGAGAGAGAGACGAAGAAGAAGTCTTCTTGTGGCCGCAGATGCGTCTCTCTCGCGTCGAGCGACTGACCGCTCCGAGGGGAATCTAGGCTCGATTCTTTCGGTCGCAGCAAAGCGGCCCCCTGATCAACGGCACGCGCGCCTCGCTATTCTGCCAGCGGAATTTGGCCGCCATAAGCGAGAAAAAGTGTTTTGTTATATATTTGGGAGGGAATATGCGCCCGCACGAAAATAAAGCCTTTTACATCACTTGCACCGGTGAGTTACATCAGGGGGCTTCGGGCTTTTGAACTGATGTTATATGAAGATGGGCAAATTGACGGTTTCAAATGAGGAAAAAAGTTTTACGTATGATTTGAGACTTTCAGTTATTATTATTGGCGTCTTTTAGTATATTTTATGACTAAAAAGGTGTTTTCAAGTAAAAATTATTATTGTCCAGTTTTTATAGTAATAATCATCATTATTACTATATTAGAGGGATTTGTTTTTCTACGGTTATAGATAAATATGTTGTTCTGCTTAGCATAACATAACAGCCATAATTTTTTTCTTCCACATTTTGGTAAAAGATATTTGATAATGATTGTACTATGATTGATATGAATTGAATTGATGGATTTTTGCAAAGACCACTTAAGGTTTTGGTATATAAACTGAAATATTGTGAGTTCACTCATGCGCAATTGCTAAAATCATGAATAATTTGTTCAATAATTAGCACATATAATCAAGCCTTAAATAACGTATTTGTAATAACATTTTTATTCTAATTTGTTAAGAAATATTATAATTTTAGTAAATATTTAAGATCTTTTATATAGTCATGAAAAGTATATAAAAAATAATTAATTTCAACATTTCCCTCCATTCCCTTATATAAATTGAGCATTCCAGATAATCTATTTTACCCTCGAACGATCTCGAAATCTCGAATAATCGAATCCGTCTCGAATCTCGAAAGGAGAGAAACAAAAGACGAAACAGTGGCGCGCGTAGCGCGCTGATTAACGCTAGTAAATAATAATGTAGAATCACAATATATAGTGTGACGTATCGGTACGTCAAATTATTATAGTTAAATTTATTTCAAAAAGTCAATCATATTAAATATACTGATTTATAAGAAAACATTTTTTGAAGTTCCTAAAAATAAAATTAAACTCAGCACATTTAAGTATAATCCTGAGGGCATCAACAGCAATTACGGTAGAAATACACTTATGTCTTGTACCTATAGCTTCAGTTAAATCGATTATGTAATACTGTTACGATAATCGTAATAATAATTTTCACAAACTTACAAAAAATTCGTTTTTTATTTATATTTAAACCTCCAGAAACTTAATAATAAACACAAGTTTGAAGTTATATAAATAAATAGATATATGATATGCATAAAATTAAACACCGGGAGCAAGAAGAAAAATAACACAGGTAGGGGGTTTGCTGCTGTAGGAAATGCAAACCTTTATTGGTTAATATTTGTTAGTAGAACAACATCAAGTAACACAACACATGAATACTGTTTTGTAAAAAAAAATAGAGCCATATAATAGTCAATTAGAGACTTGAGTTAACACACAACTGCCACAAGGTTAAGTCTTCACCGTAACATCTCGCGCAGTTCAAGCGTTTTGTTTTATCGTTCGTTCAACAGTTAGGAAAGCGCACGCTGCTTATATTCTCAGTCGGAAACTCTCTATCTCTGATGCACACAAAGCTGCATACCGTCACAGTGTTTACAGCGTTTCGCCCTCGGCTCAGGCATTCTGCGGTGACCTCGATACTTCACCGATGTTCCATCGCCCCGCACCCGCACTACTCACTATTCATTATTTTCCCTTTCTTCCTCAACCCCGAAAATTTAACGAAAAAACTTGGATCGAAACACGACGCCGCTCGCTTCGCAATCGTCTCTCGTCGTCGGCTCAAAGTCAACACGCGCTGGACAACACCACCATCACCATCACTACTGCTATATACTACTACTTCTGTCACAGTCAATCGTTCATTCAGTATCTTCTTTCTCGCGAGATGGATAAAAAACTCACACGCACGACGACTCTCTCGCGCGCCGGCTTCTTCTTCCCTCAGCCGCTCATTGTCATCGCGATTCCACACTGAACTCGTTACACCACTATACTTATAAATTAAGTGTCTATAAACGTTTGATAGGTCCTAAGTGGTTCTTACTCCGAGTGATTTATTGGTTCTTGTTGATCTGATATTATACAATAAACGTTTTTTTTTCTTCGTTTTTTTTTTCTCTATCTGGTCCGTGATCTTGTAAGCGATCAATTAGTTATCTCATCGTCTAACAACGTTCGCTCGAGGAATGCACTTTTCATTGACGTTGGGAATGATCTTTTTCTGTTCGTTATATAGATATATGATCGAGCGCTGACATTCTCAATTCATCTCGTTCGTTCGATTGCACATGCCCACTGCACTGTCTGCGTGCGTGTCTGTGTTCACCGCATGTCCTGGATTTTACATTTTGCAATTCCTACTCTGTCCAAAACAAAAATGTAAGACGTTGAATCTTCTCATTTGTTCATGTCCTTTATCAAGGATCAACATACGCGCACTAAACTGAACATCACTGACTAGTTCCATTGGAGTTCATTCATTAACTATAACTGTACACCGGAAGTCGAGGATCAAGTCAACAATAATAATAAAGTTCACTGAACGAGTGTTCTAAACTAATAACACACCAAAACTTTCACTTTGCCATTGAAGATTCAGAGTTCGTTGTAGTACATGTTCGTTTGTAGGTTGATTGTCGAAGGCTTGGATTCGTTTTTATTACAAAACGTCGAGAGTCGAGTAGATATAATAAATTAATTAATCGAGTGATGATCGATGAGATTAGACGAGAGATGGATAAAGGTGTGAGAGAGAGAGAGAGAGAGAGAGAGAGAGAGAGCAAGTGCGTGAGAGACGAGAAAGAAAGAAACGAGCAAGAGAGAGAGAGAATGAGAGCGAGGCGTGCGCGCGAGCGCGTGTGTGAGAGAGAGTCGAAGAAGAGGCGAACTACGTTAGTGATAATGAACGCGCCGGCGCTGCTGCTGCTGCCGTTGCTGCTGCTGCTGATCGTCGGCACGTCGCGTCGCTAGTACGAGAGTAGGGGAGGCGAAGACGTCGCGGAAGCGCCTTGCAGCCATGTCAGAAACGCACTGACGGACGCCTCCGACGCCGGGACGCCGAATCGCGCGGCTTCGGCGGCGCTCGGGCCACCCTCTCGGTCGAGCTCGGCGGCTCGGCCACCTGGCTCGCCGCCAGACGCGTAGACGACGACGACGACGAGAGCGCGAGCCTAGCAGAGCGGCGCACACCGACGACGACGACGACGATGAAAACAACTGTTCCGCCGTTGTCGCGGCGGCGGCGACGGCGTCTTCTTCTTCTATAGCTCTTCGCCTCACCTTCTTGCTCTTATTCGCCAGAGTCGGGGGAGTGTAGTCCGCGAAAATGAGGAAAATGTAGAGGAGAGAGAGAGAGAGACAGAGAGAGAAACAGAGAGAGAGAGAGAGAGAGAGAGAGAGAGAGAGAGAGAGAGAGAGAGAGAGAGAGAGAGAGAGAGAGAGAGAGAGAGAGGATTGTGGGATGTATGTCTACTGGATTTTTGGCTGTGTAGTACTACTTGGCTGAGGAGGCAACCGAGTTAATGTACGGTGAAATTAATGCGATAAGGGGACCACGAAAGAAGTCGAGGTGGCCCTTGTTTTGTGAGAAAACTGTGAGATGAGGATATAAAATATGTCGGTTGGGTGTATGAAAAATATGCAGTCGAGTACACGTTGAGTAGTCCTGAGAATGTCCATTAGCTTCCAGTGTTTTCTTTTACTTTTTATAACTTTTTGATGAGCTGTGGGTAAATGACATTTATAGGCATGGTTCAAAGAGTCTATGGTATGTGGACCAATTACGGAGGTTTAAGGAATATTCTGGTTGCTGAATTTACTAGAATTTAGATTTTTGTGATTTTCTCCAAAGTTAACCGACACTTTTACTGTAACTAATTGTTTATAAATTAATAATATTTGTTAAGAATGATAATTTTTTCATCAAATTATTAATGAATTTAAATAAAATAGTTTTCCATAAAAATCTAATTTTCTATCGGGGACCATGACAGAGAACTCAGTATTACCTATTTCAGACCTTGCCCTCAAAAATGATCGAGCCTTGATCCTATTTAAGCCACTAATTGAAATATAATAATGTAGTAATAATAAGTAATGTCAGGAAAATATATTTTTGTTATGTGTATTGTGATTTTTTGAAAGCGATTAGAGAAATAAGAGTTTTCTAATGGTAAGGCGTTTTAATTGAAATACCTGTCCTAATATGCGGTTGAAATTTATTTGACCAAAATTTAGTAGCTTATCTAATTATTATCTA
Source organism: Torymus aiolomorphi (assembly GCA_036365515.1). Classification (NCBI taxonomy): domain Eukaryota; kingdom Metazoa; phylum Arthropoda; class Insecta; order Hymenoptera; family Torymidae; genus Torymus; species Torymus aiolomorphi. Next base: position 117,889,341 of record CM070874.1, read on the forward strand.
ATTTGTATTTTCCTCTTGTTGCAAACGTTTGCTGCATAAATAATTGCATAAATAATTGCTCTTCTACTTAGAAATGATTAGATCGAGAAGAATTTTGACAATATTATAAATGTCCATGAACGGTTGCCTATTTTATATTGAAAATTTAATTAATTTTTGTTTGTGACTTGTTTTTCTTCCTCCTAGAGGAAGCTGTTAAATAGGAAAGTTTTAACTATAATCTTGAGATAAGAGGGCAGAGGTATCGTGACATGAACCACCTTTAAAAACGATGGCTCAAAAGAACCGTGAACAGAGTAGTCATATTTATTTACGTGTAGTTGTCAAATAAATGATTTAAAGAATAAAAAAAAAAAAGAAATGTGTAATTTTAGAAAATATTAATGAAGTTAACGATCATTAAAAAAAAGTAAAATGAATAAAACATATTTTATATTTGACGTATATATACTATTTATAGGAACAATAAATTAATTTGGAGGAAACTACGTGCCAATAAATTGGCAGCGGTTTTTTGCTTTTAGAATAAAAAATATTAACCTTGCCTGAAACTATATAAAAGAGGAGGCCCCCGGCTACATAGTAAAGAGAAGAATATAATAGGTGACGTGCAAAACCAATGCTGTTACGTATAAGAGTTTAATAAATTTAAAAAACAAAAATTTAAGCAGGAGAATTGAAGGGAAAGTTAAAATAAATAATGGTGAAGTTGGCGCGAAAAAGTAGAAAAGCGGAGATTTCATGTAATATTTAGTAGTGAAAATTATAAAAAATAACTTTTCAAATATTCCCCTTTTTTACGCAAGTAAATTCGTGTATGAAAGATGCTTGCATGAGTTCCTTATCTTTTAATTATTCGGTCCCTATTGATATTTATCTAAGGATCTCGTGGGTATGCTCCTTTCAACGATGAAAATCGGTTAAATAAAGTAAAATTTGGTACCAAAATCATACATTTTTATTGAAAATTTCAAATTTGCGTTAAAATTCCATAGCATTTCAACGATCTCTGCACAAACACAAACTCCTGCACTACCCACGAAAGTTTGCAAACCGCACAGCCACCAGACAATGAGCTCACCGATAAATCAGTCCGTTCTCTCGTCCATCCGCATGCACCATTTCCGGCGCAAGCTCGCGCGCTCCCGCGGCCAGCCATCGTAAAAGTCGTCGCAGTGCGCGCTCGATTGGCGCGTAGCACCATAGCTAGACGAAAACTACTACGGCAGAGGCTCCTTCTCTCTCTGTCTCTCTCTCTTTCTGGCGTCGAGGAGGCTTGTTCGGCCTCCTGTCTCGGTTTATTCATCCGCGCGTGGTCCGTGACGTCATGCTCTCGCGTGTTCTATAAAGGCGGCCGACAACGCTAAAACCAAACAGATGGCCTCTACGTGTGCTGGACCGGAGCCTCTTTCGTCGGCACCGAGCTGCTACTGCTGCTACTGCGCTCGCTCTGCTACATGACCTAGCGAACCGCAAAAGACGTCGGTCGTTATTGCCATTGAAATAGACCCGAACGCGCGCGAATAATGTAAATGCAGACGCTGCTGCTGCTGCTGCTGCTGCTCTTCTTTTCGCCAGCGCTGCTTTTCTTTAACGCTTGGTGGCGGCGGCTGCGTTCTAAATGAATAAGCCGACGACGCAAAGTACCACTTTCTCGGAATTTATGGTTTATTTGATTTCTTTTTTAGACTAGACGGCGCTTTTACGCACTGCGAAATGCACGGGAGCAGCAGCAGCAGCAGCGTCGTCGTTTTTATAGTTGCACTGATTGTCTGCGGACATCGGGCAGAAATAACTCGGGTTCGCGGAAAAGGAAATTGGTAAAAAAATACTCTTTGTAGCTTGCACTTTTTTATAAAAATGTCTTAGGTGGTTATTTATCACTGAACACACAATATAAACTTTACAGTAAAAATTGAGACTCGCAAAAGGAAAATTAAATTCAAATAAAACTCTTAATTGATTGAAGCAATTGTAATTAAAAAATTAATCCATCGCAGGAATAAACTAATATTATACAATTATTTTTAATAAGCGCGCTTTATAAACATTCACTTTCGAATCTAGATCATTGCGGATTTCTCGATAATTTTCATTCCCCGCGAGAGTCGAGTTTGTTCTATCGGTAAAGGTCTTGCCCAAAGAAGGCAGCTAATTTGCCTCATAATATTCTCCCCTCGTATAATTTTCCAAGAATAGACGAGTCGCGTTTTTTCCAGCGCTACTGCGCCTGCTATACTCTCGCTGCGGCGTTTAAATGATTTTCAAGAACGACGAAAGAAAAAAACAGATCAATTTAATGACGTAATCGATGATTGGCCAAGAGGCAAAGTGCGACAACACGACCTAGAACGGCCTTCGCCGTCGTTGCGCACCGTCATGGCGCAACTCTCGCGCGCGGCGCGGCTGACCATTCGCGCTCTAAGGGAGCGATACTACTTGTCGGCTTGCTATGTGCGCCCATTACTTTCTATACGCTGACCGAGAGAGAGAGAGAGAGAGAGAGAGAGAGAGAGAGAGAGAGAGAGAGAGAGAGAGAGAGAGAGAGAGAGAGAGAGAGAGAGAGAGAGAGAGAGAGAGAGAGAGAGAGACGCTCACCTTAGGGGGAGACTCAAGTCCGTTTTCGTCGAGCTCGATGACGACTATATCGGTCCTTGTTGAGCGCGGACAATTGCAACTGATAACGCAATTGAGGAGACCGGTTTTCTCACGAGTTCATTTCTCGCTAGCGACGCGCGCCATCCGCGGCGAGCGCTTGATTATTTTCGTTTTCATCATCTTCACGTCGTTCAGTCTAACAATCGCATATAACGCATGTGGGTTATGCGAGCCTTTTCGCGGCGATTCTTTTCGAACGCCGCGAGAATTGCAAACTCTCGTCCTCGGGCTCGATTTCTAACTCTTTCTGAGCAAACTACTTCTGCGATAGGAAACTTGGATGATTCAATCATTTTTTGCAGAACCCATAGTTCTTTTTATAGGTGGATAATGTATAAATGATAAATTTAAGATAAAAAAAAAGGTTTACCATTAGTTTAATCCTTTACTGTTTGTAAAAAGTAAAGAATATCGCATCTAAAGATGTGACGTGCCTTACTCTTTTCTAAGAATTATAACAAAATATTCGAAAATTTATTTACTAATTGCCTATTACTTTAAATTTTGAACAACACCAACTGTACTTGCATATGTAAGTATGACTAAAAGAATTAATCATCGTTCATCAAAAAACCAGTTACTCCACGCCGAAATACCAACAAAATTTTTGGACTGCTGAAAATGCAAGCTTACATTAAATGACTATAGTTTTTATTTTTGTTACTGCGATAACCGTTAAATGAAAAAATTAACATCACATGATTATGCATGGCAGTATATTCTTCCGGTTATGCAAAAGTTAATGCCATACGGACACTTAATCAACAGTAAATAATTTCCGCGCTAATTCGAAACAATGTACTGCATCCGGGCACAATGGCTTCCTCATCCGAAACAATTCTCTCCTGGCGCATTCATTTAATAAGCGTCGCGCATAATTCAAAAAGACTCTCTCGCGCTGCACGCACTTCCTCGCCTCTCGGTTGCACCTTCGCTCGCTTTATCTCATGCAGCAGCGCCTTCTTCGCCTCGAGAGACGTGAAATTGAACACGCGAGAGATAAGCGAGTCGGATAAGTCCCCCGAAAGCGAATTATCTCCGAATTAATCTTCGTTGACGACGACGAGTCCCCTCCCGGCTACGACGTCGTCGTCGTCGCCTACGCCACATTTCTCTTTTCTCTTCCCCCCTGTTCTCTCTCTCTACCGCGCGCGGCAGTTCCTCACGACGCGCGCGGCCCCATTGCGCAATGCGCTTCCTCGGGGCTCGCGCGACAAATTGCGCAAGCCCCCTCGTCGCCGCGTAAGAAGAGGAAGAAGAAGAAAAGAAAAAGAAAAATGAAGTGCATTTCGCTGCGGGCTGAGGAGAGGAGAGACGCACCCGGACGGAAGCGCGCGTGCCATGGATAGCTCGCGCTAAGTCCCGCGCGAGTTTGTTTCTGTCGCGTGGAATTTTTTGAGTGGAGTTAACCCAATTAGGGGAGGTAAATCATATATAAGACCAGATATAAAGATACTTTTTTATATTGCACCCTCTTCACTTTCCGTTTGTCATGGTATTTCTGAAGCTGTTGGTCATGAGAAACTGATAGTATCACGGTTCTTATCAACACATGTGAAAAACGACACGCTACCCCAGTTCGTCATTTTTTATTTCTGAGAAATGCAATCCTTAAAAATGAATTATATAGTTCATTATTTAGGGCCTTCTGTATGCATGCACATAAATGCTAAGTTCTACATGAAATATGTATGGAAAGTAACACGTGACAAAGTAAAACTGTACTTTAAATAAATATGCATATGAACTCAGTCGATTCATAAAAAAATTCTGTAGCTGAGATACTTTTTTTCTTCGCGACCTACCATGATCTTATTGAGTTTACGAAATACACCATTTATTATCCAATCTTTTTAGTAATACGAATGATTTTTGAAAACAATTAGTTAATGTAACCACAATGAACAAGTTCTTTATCTATAAACTAGCATATGTCATGAACTCGACGGATGACAAATTTAATTCAGTGAATTATAAATTTTTTTTTTCGTATGAGTCAATTAAAATTTATAAATAAGTATAAGTAAAGCGCGATATTACATCGGAATATTATTTCATCTTCTTTATTGAGAGAGAAGTAATTCTATTATTTTAATAACTATTACATAAACATAAAAGGTGTCAAATTGTTTATTGGACGAAAATGAACATATTTTATGCTCAGCAAAACAGTATTCATCAGAATTTTCCTGGTTCCATATATAAGATGCGTGCAAACTATGTGGGTTTCACGCGGTTTCATCATAACATAAAAACAGCTTAATCTAATTTCGCTGCTTCATTTACGAGCCCGTTCAATTATGACAACGGTTGTCTGATCTTATAAATAGCAAGGGATAAATCCAAACAATTGCTGTTTACAAATATTCCAACAATTTCATAATTTGCAATATGATAAATAACGTCATTACTTTTCTTTATCATAATTTAACGTCGCCTGTAATATTTTCAAACAATATTTTCTGCCCGCGAATAATAATATAGAGCTACCCCAGAAAAATATAATGAACATGGACACACGATTATCTTAAAGCCCAGAGTGCAACGGCTAGTTTGCAAACAGTGAACATGCAATAGTATTAGAAGCAATTAACAATCGCGAGGTATCGCGTCGGACTCGCCCCCGAGAAGTGGGTGAAGAATCTACGGTGCAATGCGCTTGCTCACCGCCCCGCGTGGGAAAGATTAATGTCCCCGCAGGATTTATGTACCCGATGTCGAGCGCAACTAGGTCATAATAGCGCTCGTTAAATCCCGCGTGGCTCTAGCGCCGGTACAGTGTTTCCCTATTTCGTTGCTTTCGTGTAAATTTTTGGCGTGCTTTTTTTCTGCTTCCAAAATATAGTCAGGTTCCGTGTAGTTGAGTTTCTTATGGGTTCTTCTCCAGACACCCTTCAGAATTTTTCGCTCAAGTTCTTATTTATGAGATAGTAAAGGGCCTATAAAGTTCCTTGCCATTCAATAAATGGCCAATAAATGGCAGTCAAGGGAAAAATTTAAGTGATGCGACGAATTTTATAATTTATAGTCAAAAGTACATTAAATCATTGATTTTAAATGACTGGAAATATATGCTCCTAATATTTTGTAAACAATATTGTTTCTTTTTTTTTAACAATTGGAATAAAGCCTTTAGTTTAATCCTTTCAGTCACAGACGCCACTATAATGGCGTCCTTTTTCCTCTTCGTTTTTTCACTATTTCTTTTGTATTCTTTGCGAAATCCCGCAGTTTTTTTTTGCATTTTTAGGTGGTTAACAATTTTATCTTTGAAATATTCTCGATGTTTTGCAAATTTACAGTTGTTTATAGTTATTATAAAAAAATATTTGCGAAAAATTTCGTGTGATTTCGACAATTTAATTCGTCACTGAAAGGGTTAAAATAGCACAAGTAGCGAACTATTGGAAAGAAGAAAAGACGTGTGAAGAGAGACAATTTCATTCCGTTTTATTCGTACTTTAATTGATTTAGATAACAAATAAAGCTAACTTCATATTAATTTGTTTTTAAATTTAAATGAGGTTAATCCCTGGTAGAAATTCATCTATATGAAATGGCCAAGTTAGAAAATAACTAGTAAAACTGGCTAATTAATCGCTATGATGAAACGATTGACCATTATTTGCCTATTTCTTAGATTGACGTAACAACAAAATATTCGTATTTGATTTACTTACTAATTTTATCTTTGATAAAAGAGCATTAAAGCGGACTGGATGGCTTACCAAAATATAAATAAGTAACATTAACTAATAAATAATTTGTTGTACTCACTCTATGAATAATTAAGCAAAACTTTTATTTCTCCGTCTGATTTCTGTCTCTTTCACTCTTTGTCATAACAGCAAGCCTTCTGCTAGCCATTATGTGTTTGAAGTTCTGAACGTTCATCATGAACGAAAAATCGAATATTCCCAAAATCGGTTTTTTTTATATTATCTGTTAGATATATGCATAAAACCAATAGAAACAGCGATATAAGTTATTTCCGAAGTGATCATCCCCCAAAATCAGCCCCCAAACCACCCTCATAAGACAATACATGATAAAAAAATTTATATTTTAACAGCTTATGAATTTCCTAAAAATTTTAACACGGGAATTTCTTCAAGAGCTTACCAAATACTAATAAAAAAATTGCCGAGACCAAAATCGATCGGGAACCCTTCCTCCGGGGGATGCAAGTGGGGCAAAACGGCTAAAAACACATGAAAAATACGTTTAAAAAATTCTATCTCTAGCGACTATGCGATTCCTAAAAATTTGATCACGGGAATTTCTTCAAGAGCTTATCAAATACTTATAAAAAAATTGTCGAGACCAAAATCGATCCGGAACCCTTCCATCAGGGGATGCAAGCGGGGCAAAACGGCTAAAAAGGCATGAAAAATACACTTAAAAAAAATTCTGTCTCTAGCGACTATGCGATTCCTAAAAATTTGATAACGGCAATTTCTTCTAGAGCTAACGAAGTACTTATAAAAAAATTGCCGAGACCAAAATCGATCCGGAACCCTTCCTTCAGGGGATGCAAGCGGGGTAAAACGGCTAAAAAGACATGAAAAATACATTTAAAAAATTCTGTCTCTAGCGACTATGCGATTCCTAAAAATTTTATCACGGGAATTTCTTCAAGAGCTTACCAAATACTCATAAAAAAATTGCCGAGACCAAAATCGATCCGGAACCCTTCCTTCGGGAGATGCAAGCGGGGCAAAACGGCTAAAAAGACATGAAAAATACATATAAAAAATTCTGACTCTAGCGACTATGCGATTCCTAAAAATTTGATAACGGTAATTTCTTCTAGAGCTAACGAAATACTTATAAAAAAATTGCCGAGACGAAAATCGATCCGGAACCCTTCCTTCAGGGGATGCAAGCGGGGCAAAACGGCTAAAAACACCTGAAAAATAACTTTAAAAAATTCTGTCTCTGGCGACTATGCGATTCCTAAAAATTTGATCACGGGAATTTCTTCGAGAGCTAACGAAATACTTATAAAAAAATTGCCGAGACGAAAATCGATCCGGAACCCTTCCTTCAGGGGATGCAAGTGGGGCAAAACGGCTAAAAACACATGAAAAATAACTTTCAAAAATTCTGTCTCTAGCGACTATGCGATTCCTAAAAATTTGATAACGGTAATTTCTTCTAGAGCTAACGAAATACTTATAAAAAAATTGCCGAGACCAAAATCGATCCGGAACCCTTCCTTCGGGGGATGCAAGCGGGGCAAAACGGCTAAAAAGACATGAAAAATACATATAAAAAATTCTGACTCTAGCGACTATGCGATTCCTAAAAATTTGATAACGGTAATTTCTTCTAGAGCTAACGAAATACTTATAAAAAAATTGCCGAGACGAAAATCGATCCGGAACCCTTCCTTCAGGGGATGCAAGCGGGGCAAAACGGCTAAAAACACCTGAAAAATAACTTTAAAAAATTCTGTCTCTGGCGACTATGCGATTCCTAAAAATTTGATCACGGGAATTTCTTCGAGAGCTAACGAAATACTTATAAAAAAATTGTCGAGACCAAAATCGATCCGGAACCCTTCCATCAGGGGGATGCAAGCGGGGCAAAACGGCTAAAAAGACATGAAAAATACATTTAAAAAAAATTCTGTCTCTAGCGACTATGCGATTCCTAAAAATTTGATAACGGCAATTTCTTCTAGAGCTAACGAAGTACTTATAAAAAAATTGCCGAGACCAAAATCGATCCGGAACCCTTCCTTCAGGGGGATGCAAGCGGGGCAAAACGGCTAAAGAGACATGAAAAATACATTTAAAAAATTCTGTCTCTAGCGACTATGCGATTCCTAAAAATTTTATCACGGGAATTTCTTCAAGAGCTTACCAAATACTCATAAAAAAATTGCCGAGACCAAAATCGATCCGGAACCCTTCCTTCGGGGGATGCAAGTGGGGCAAAACGGCTAAAAACACATGAAAAATACGTTTAAAAAATTCTATCTCTAGCGACTATGCGATTCCTAAAAATTTGATCACGGGAATTTCTTCAAGAGCTTATCAAATACTTATAAAAAAATTGTCGAGACCAAAATCGATCCGGAACCCTTCCATCAGGGGGATGCAAGCGGGGCAAAACGGCTAAAAAGACATGAAAAATACATTTAAAAAAAATTCTGTCTCTAGCGACTATGCGATTCCTAAAAATTTGATAACGGCAATTTCTTCTAGAGCTAACGAAGTACTTATAAAAAAATTGCCGAGACCAAAATCGATCCGGAACCCTTCCTTCAGGGGGATGCAAGCGGGGCAAAACGGCTAAAGACATGAAAAATACATTTAAAAAATTCTGTCTCTAGCGACTATGCGATTCCTAAAAATTTTATCACGGGAATTTCTTCAAGAGCTTACCAAATACTCATAAAAAAATTGCCGAGACCAAAATCGATCCGGAACCCTTCCTTCGGGAGATGCAAGCGGGGCAAAACGGCTAAAAAAGACATGAAAAATACATATAAAAAATTCTGACTCTAGCGACTATGCGACTCCTAAAAATTTGATAACGGTAATTTCTTCTAGAGGTAACGAAATACTTATAAAAAAATTGCCGAGACGAAAATCGATCCGGAACCCTTCCTTCAGGGGATGCAAGCGGGGCAAAACGGCTAAAAACACCTGAAAAATAACTTTAAAAAATTCTGTCTCTGGCGACTATGCGATTCCTAAAAATTTGATCACGGGAATTTCTTCGAGAGCTAACGAAATACTTATAAAAAAATTGCCGAGACCAAAATCGATCCGGAACCCTTCCTTCAGGGGGATGCAAGTGGGGCAAAACGGCTAAAAACACATGAAAAATAACTTTCAAAAATTCTGTCTCTAGCGACTATGCGATTCCTAAAAATTTGATAACGGTAATTTCTTCTAGAGCTAACGAAATACTTATAAAAAAATTGCCGAGACCAAAATCGATCCGGAACCCTTCCTTCGGGGGATGCAAGCGGGGCAAAACGGCTAAAAAGACATGAAAAATACATATAAAAAATTCTGACTCTAGCGACTATGCGATTCCTAAAAATTTGATAACGGTAATTTCTTCTAGAGCTAACGAAATACTTATAAAAAAATTGCCGAGACGAAAATCGATCCGGAACCCTTCCTTCAGGGGATGCAAGCGGGGCAAAACGGCTAAAAACACCTGAAAAATAACTTTAAAAAATTCTGTCTCTGGCGACTATGCGATTCCTAAAAATTTGATCACGGGAATTTCTTCGAGAGCTAACGAAATACTTATAAAAAAATTGTCGAGACCAAAATCGATCCGGAACCCTTCCATCAGGGGATGCAAGCGGGGCAAAACGGCTAAAAAGACATGAAAAATACATTTAAAAAAAATTCTGTCTCTAGCGACTATGCGATTCCTAAAAATTTGATAACGGCAATTTCTTCTAGAGCTAACGAAGTACTTATAAAAAAATTGCCGAGACCAAAATCGATCCGGAACCCTTTCTTCAGGGGATGCAAGCGGGGCAAAACGGCTAAAGAGACATGAAAAATACATTTAAAAAATTCTGTCTCTAGCGACTATGCGATTCCTAAAAATTTTATCACGGGAATTTCTTCAAGAGCTTACCAAATACTCATAAAAAAATTGCCGAGACCAAAAACGATCCGGAACCCTTCCTTCGGGGATGCAAGTGGCGCAAAACGGCTAAAAACACATGAAAAATACGTTTAAAAAATTCTATCTCTAGCGACTATGCGATTCCTAAAAATTTGCTCACGGGAATTTCTTCAAGAGCTTATCAAATCCTTATAAAAAAATTGTCGAGCCCAACATCGATCCGGAACCCTTCCATCAGGGGATGCAAGCGGGGCAAAACGGCTAAAAAGACATGAAAAATACATTTAAAAAAAATTCTGTCTCTAGCGACTATGCGATTCCTAAAAATTTGATAACGGCAATTTCTTCTAGAGCTAACGAAGTACTTATAAAAAAATTGCCGAGACCAAAATCGATCCGGAACCCTTCCTTCAGGGGATGCAAGCGGGGCAAAACGGCTAAAAGACATGAAAAATACATTTAAAAAATTCTGTCTCTAGCGACTATGCGATTCCTAAAAATTTTATCACGGGAATTTCTTCAAGAGCTTACCAAATACTCATAAAAAAATTGCCGAGACCAAAATCGATCCGGAACCCTTCCTTCGGGAGATGCAAGCGGGGCAAAACGGCTAAAAAGACATGAAAAATACATATAAAAAATTCTGACTCTAGCGACTATGCGATTCCTAAAAATTTGATAACGGTAATTTCTTCTAGAGCTAACGAAATACTTATAAAAAAATTGCCGAGACGAAAATCGATCCGGAACCCTTCCTTCAGGGGGATGCAAGTGGGGCAAAACGGCTAAAAACACATGAAAAATAACTCTAAAAAAATCTGCCTCTAGCGGCTATGCGATTCCTAAAAATTTGATAACGGTAATTTCTCCTAGAGCTAACGAAATACTTATAAAAAAATTGCCGAGACCAAAATCGATCCGGAACCCTTCCTTCAGGGGGATGCAAGCGGGGCAAAACGGCTAAAAAGACATGAAAAATACATATAAAAAATTCTGACTCTAGCGACTATGCGATTCCTAAAAATTTGATAACGGTAATTTCTTCTAGAGTTAACGAAATACTTACAAAAAAATTGCCGAGACCTAAATCGATCCGGAACCCTTCCTTCAGGGGGATGCAAGTGGGGCAAAACGGCTAAAAACACATGAAAAATAACTTTCAAAAATTCTGTCTCTAGCGACTATGCGATTCCTAAAAATTTGATAACGGTAATTTCTTCTAGAGCTAACGAAATACTTATAAAAAAAATTGCCGAGACCAAAATCGATCCGGAACCCTTCCATCAGGGGGATGCAAGCGGGGCAAAACGGCTAAAAAGACATGAAAAATACATTTAAAAAATTCTGTCTCCTGCGACTATGCGATTCCTAAAAATTTGATAACGGTAATTTCTTCTAGAGCTAACGAAATACTTATAAAAAAATTGCCGAGACCAAAATCGATCCGGAACCCTTCCTTCAGGGGGATGCAAGTGGGGCAAAACGGCTAAAAACACATGAAAAATAACTTTAAAAAATTCTGCCTCTAGCGGCTATGCGATTCCTAAAAATTTGATAACGGTAATTTCTTCTAGAGCTAACGAAATACTTATAAAAAAATTGCCGAGACCAAAATCGATCCGGAACCCTTCCTTCAGGGGGATGCAAGCGGGGCAAAACGGCTAAAAAGACATGAAAAATACATATAAAAAATTCTGACTCTAGCGACTATGCGATTCCTAAAAATTTGATAACGGTAATTTCTTCTAGAGCTAACGAAATACTTACAAAAAAATTGCCGAGACCAAAATCGATCCGGAACCCTTCCTTCAGGGGGATGCAAGTGGGGCAAAACGGCTAAAAACACATGAAAAATAACTTTCAAAAATTCTGTCTCTAGCGACTATGCGATTCCTAAAAATTTGATAACGGCAATTTCTTCTAGAGCTAACGAAGTACTTATAAAAAAATTGCCGAGACCAAAATCGATCCGGAACCCTTCCTTCAGGGGGATGCAAGCGGGGCAAAACGGCTAAAGAGACATGAAAAATACATTTAAAAAATTCTGTCTCTAGCGACTATGCGATTCCTAAAAATTTTATCACGGGAATTTCTTCAAGAGCTTACCAAATACTCATAAAAAAATTGCCGAGACCAAAATCGATCCGGAACCCTTCCTTCGGGGGATGCAAGTGGGGCAAAACGGCTAAAAACACATGAAAAATACGTTTAAAAAATTCTATCTCTAGCGACTATGCGATTCCTAAAAATTTGATCACGGGAATTTCTTCAAGAGCTTATCAAATACTTATAAAAAAATTGTCGAGACCAAAATCGATCCGGAACCCTTCCATCAGGGGATGCAAGCGGGGCAAAACGGCTAAAAAGACATGAAAAATACATTTAAAAAAATTCTGTGTCTAGGCACTATGCGATTCCTAAAAATTTGATAACGGCAATTTCTTCTAGAGCTAACGAAGTACTTATAAAAAAATTGCCGAGACCAAAATCGATCCGGAACCCTTCCTTCAGGGGGATGCAAGCGGGGCAAAACGGCTAAAAAGACATGAAAAATACATTTAAAAAATTCTGTCTCTAGCGACTATGCGATTCCTAAAAATTTTATCACGGGAATTTCTTCAAGAGCTTACCAAATACTCATAAAAAAATTGCCGAGACCAAAATCGATCCGGAACCCTTCCTTCGGGAGATGCAAGCGGGGCAAAACGGCTAAAAAGACATGAAAAATACATATAAAAAATTCTGACTCTAGCGACTATGCGATTCCTAAAAATTTGATAACGGTAATTTCTTCTAGAGCTAACGAAATACTTATAAAAAAATTGCCGAGACGAAAATCGATCCGGAACCCTTCCTTCAGGGGGATGCAAGTGGGGCAAAACGGCTAAAAACACATGAAAAATAACTTTAAAAAATTCTGCCTCTAGCGGCTATGCGATTCCTAAAAATTTGATAACGGTAATTTCTTCTAGAGCTAACGAAATACTTATAAAAAAATTGCCGAGACCAAAATCGATCCGGAACCCTTCCTTCAGGGGGATGCAAGCGGGGCAAAACGGCTAAAAAGACATGAAAAATACATATAAAAAATTCTGACTCTAGCGACTATGCGATTCCTAAAAATTTGATAACGGTAATTTCTTCTAGAGTTAACGAAATACTTACAAAAAAATTGCCGAGACCAAAATCGATCCGGAACCCTTCCTTCAGGGGGATGCAAGTGGGGCAAAACGGCTAAAAACACATGAAAAATAACTTTCAAAAATTCTGTCTCTAGCGACTATGCGATTCCTAAAAATTTGATAACGGTAATTTCTTCTAGAGCTAACGAAATACTTATAAAAAAATTGCCGAGACCAAAATCGATCCGGAACGCTTCCATCAGGGGATGCAAGCGGGGCAAAACGGCTAAAAGACATGAAAAATACATTTAAAAAATTCTGTCTCCTGCGACTATGCGATTCCTAAAAATTTGATAACGGTAATTTCTTCTAGAGCTAACGAAATACTTATAAAAAAATTGCCGAGACCAAAATCGATCCGGAACCCTTCCTTCAGGGGGATGCAAGTGGGGCAAAACGGCTAAAAACACATGAAAAATAACTTTAAAAATTCTGCCTCTAGCGGCTATGCGATTCCTAAAAATTTGATAACGGTAATTTCTTCTAGAGCTAACGAAATACTTATAAAAAAATTGCCGAGACCAAAATCGATCCGGAACCCTTCCTTCAGGGGGATGCAAGCGGGGCAAAACGGCTAAAAGACATGAAAAATACATATAAAAAATTCTGACTCTAGCGACTATGCGATCCTAAAAATTTGATAACGGTAATTTCTTCTAGAGCTAACGAAATACTTACAAAAAAATTGCCGAGACCAAAATCGATCCGGAACCCTTCCTTCAGGGGATGCAAGTGGGGCAAAACGGCTAAAAACACATGAAAAATAACTTTCAAAAATTCTGTCTCCTGCGACTATGCGATTCCTAAAAATTTGATAACGGTAATTTCTTCTAGAGCTAACGAAATACTTATAAAAAAATTGCCGAGACCAAAATCGATCCGGAACCCTTCCTTCAGGGGGATGAAAGTGGGGCAAAACGGCTAAAAAGACATGAAAAATAACTTTAAAAAATTCTGCCTCTAGCGGCTATGCGATTCCTAAAAATTTGATAACGGTAGTTTCTTCTAGAGCTAACGAAATACTTATAAAAAAATTGCCGAGACCAAAATCGATCCGGAACCCTTCCTTCAGGGGGATGCAAGCGGGGCAAAACGGCTAAAAAGACATGAAAAATACATATAAAAAATTCTGACTCTAGCGACTATGCGATTCCTAAAAATTTGATAACGGTAATTTCTTCTAGAGCTAACGAAATACTTACAAAAAAATTGCCGAGACCAAAATCGATCCGGAACCCTTCCTTCAGGGGGATGCAAGTGGGGCAAAACGGCTAAAAACACATGAAAAATAACTTTCAAAAATTCTGTCTCCTGCGACTATGCGATTCCTAAAAATTTGATAACGGTAATTTCTTCTAGAGCTAACGAAATACTTATAAAAAAATTGCCGAGACCAAAATCGATCCGGAACCCTTCCTTCAGGGGGATGAAAGTGGGGCAAAACGGCTAAAAAGACATGAAAAATAACTTTAAAAAATTCTGCCTCTAGCGGCTATGCGATTCCTAAAAATTTGATAACGGTAATTTCTTCTAGAGCTAACGAAATACTTATAAAAAAATTGCCGAGACCAAAATCGATCCGGAACCCTTCCTTCAGGGGGATGAAAGTGGGGCAAAACGGCTAAAACACATGAAAAATACATTTAAAAAATTCTGTCCCTGGCGACTATGCGATTGCTAAAAATTTGATCACGGAAATTTCTTCGAGAGCTAACGAAATACTTATAAAAAAATTGCCGAGACCAAAATCGATCCGGAATCCTTCCTTCAGGGGGATGCAAGTGGGGCAAAACGGCTAAAAACACCTGAAAAATAACTTTAAAAAATTCTGTCTCTGGCGACTATGCGATTCCTAAAAATTTGATTACGGGAATTTCTTCGAGAGCTAACGAAATACTAATAAAAAAATTGCCGAGACCAAAATCGATCCGGAACCCTTCCTTCAGGGGGATGCAAGTGGGGCAAAACGGCTAAAAACACATGAAAAATAACTTTCAAAAATTCTGTCTCTAGTGACTATGCGATTCCTAAAAATTTGATAACGGTAATTTCTTCTAGAGCTAACGAAATACTTATAAAAAAATTGCCGAGACCAAAATCGATCCGGAACCCTTCCTTCAGGGGGATGCAAGTGGGGCAAAACGGCTAAAAACACATGAAAAATAACTTTAAAAAATTCTGTCTCTCGCGAATATGCGATTCCTAAAAATGTTATAGCGGTAATTCCTTCGAGAGCTTACGAAATACTTATTTAAAAATTGCCGAGACCAAAATCGATCTGGAACCCTTCCATCAGGGGGATGCAAGCGGGGCAAAACGGCTAAAAACACATGAAAAATAACTTTAAAAAATTCTGTCTCTCGCGAATATGCGATTCCTAAAAATGTTATAGCGGTAATTCCTTCGAGAGCTTACGAAATACTTATTTAAAAATTGCCGAGACCAAAATCGATCTGGAACCCTTCCATCAGGGGATGCAAGCGGGGCAAACCGGCTAAAAACACATGAAAAATACATTTAAAAATTCTGTCTCTGGCGACTATGCGATTCCTAAAAATTTTATCACGGGAATTTCTTCTAGAGCTTACCAAATACTCATAAAAAAATTGCCGAGACCAAAATCGATCCGGAACCCTTCCTTCAGGGGGATGCAAGTGAATTATCCAGAAAAAAATCTGCATATAGTGTTTGCGTGTACGGAGCGCTTGACAGTCGTCTTTTTCCAAAAAGAGATGAGAATTTATTGAATTAAATAAAAACCGTACTGTCGGTAAGTAAGAATGTACAATTGACCTACTTTTCAAACGAGCATAACTCACGCAAATATCAATAGAATTTTCCAGAAAAATATCTGCATATAGTGTTTGCGTGTACGGAGCGCTTTACAGCCGTCTTTTTCCAAATAAATGTTTGAATGTTGATTTAAAAAAATATTGAAATTAGGGTTGCACATCCTCTTAAGGAGTGTTTTATTAGTTTTCGGAATTTCGTCCTGTAACGGAATTTGTACCCATTTGTGATACAACCGTTGATAGGTTTTATTTTAACTATTCGACTTTTCCGACATTTGATTTTCGTTACTATGAATCACTGTCAAAATTATTTTCGAAACTTTTGAACATTGTCAAAATTATTTTCGGAACTTTTGACCATTTGTAATTTTCTCGTAGGAATTTTTCCTATTCGATTAAAACCTTATTCCGATGATTTAGCTATCGTTAAATTACCTATCGGTATTTTCGCCATCGGAATTTTTGATCATTGTGATTCTTAACCCCCCCCCCCCCCCCCATTTTAGAAATCTCGAGATTTTATGAATTTAATAAAAATTGTGTTGCGGCAGCCAAATTTACATATGTGAAAGAAATATTTATATTTTTGTATAAATTTGATCCTTTTCACTTCTTCAAACTCCCTACGTAATATATGAAAAATTTTGTAGAATAATGCGGGTGGTGGCAGGCAGACAATATCTAGATAACATTATAGAGGCTATGCATATAGGGACTGATGGCGCCAAAATGGAGTATGCGGAGTATATATGTATGTGTGTGTGTGTGTGTGTATGTGTGTGTATATGCGCGCGCGCAAATCCATAATACTTTTCACTATTTGTGCAATATTTTTTTAAATTATTTATTGCTGCTATTCTCATGGCCTGCGGTGTACATAAATGAGACTGGATGTATCTTCAGTTTAACCTTGAGAATCAGTCCTGTAATCCATATTAGTCTGCAACGTAGGCCGCAGCCTGGTGATGGACAAAACTGTCTAAGAAGGTCGTTAAAACCACTATAGTTCGTCATAGTTTCATTGTGGGTCTCTATCCATTCTGGGTTTCTATATTATATGGTACTAAGAGAGAAAAGTATGCCATTGACCCCGGGGAGTCTTCAGCCCTTTCACCATGTCAGTTGCCCTTATGGCTCCCGTATGGAATTGTACATTGTATATTCGGTCGAAAGTTTTTGTGTTTAATCCCTCATTTGGGGATTGAAAGCGTCACAACGTAACACCTACAAACGACGACGCCTATGGTCGTTTTTCTACGATCAAGCGATGGCAGTAACATGGAGGTGGGTCTTTTAGACCGAATGTAGGGTTGCAGTACGAGTCGAAGGTGAGCTAGCACGAGCCGAAGGCAAGTGCGTTTGCGAACCGAAGACGAGTACTGCAACCACGCGAGGTCAAAAAACCCACTTAGCCCTTGGTGCACACCATATTTTTTTACCGCAAGTATAGATTTTTGTGTTTTTTAAAATATCGATGATTTTCTTAAACAATCTTGAAAACTCCATTCGAAACGACAGCGGGCGCTTTTCGATTTTTACCCTCTACGGCGAACAGCGAGCGCTTTTCAGTTTTTACCGCCCGCTGGTCGACAAGCGGTCGCTTTTGGCTCTATTAATAGGTTCAAAAAAAATGCGAAAATCGTGCTTTCGGTACAAAAATAGCTTTACATCTTCGCTTTATTTTAGATTTTAATGGTAGCATAAAATGAACTTACCAGATTACATACAAGATGTTTTTATAGAAAATCTTTTTTGGGGCAGGTTGTGCAGATGTTTAACTGGTTTATTGCTCATAAGTTTAATTAATATGTTTTATATACTTTTTGTATTTTAAATATTAAAATAGTATTGTAATCTTACCTGTACGTTAATGAAGTTTCTTTTTGTTTTTCTTCCTTTTCCGGTATGATATCTGAATCTAAATTAGAGACTATTATTCTTTTTAATGAATAAATTATTATATTTTTTAAGTATATTCATCAAGAACTTAGTACATTTGTGTTAAACTTGTACTGTGTTAGAAGAAGCTTACTTTCACTATTATTTACATTAAAATAATGATAAATGTTAAATTATTTTTTGAAGCTGCTGGTATCTACTTCAATAAGGTTTAAACTATTTTAAAATATTTATTCTTGTATTTCTCAGTCATATTCAGTTATTTAAAGAGAATGGCGTTTTCATCATTTTAGTTCTTTGTCCATCTGACTGCTTTATTCTTCTGATGGTTATAAAATATCAGTATTTAATATTCTCAATTTTTAAACATTCTTTTAACATCTCTCTTTTTATGTCGCGTAACCCCGCTTACTTTCATGACAGACTTGTGCCGCTGTTGTTTGTCATTTTTAATAATAGAAATCTTAACGAATCATCATTAAACGTTATTTAAAAATAATGAATTTAAAGATTTTTACTAGTATAGATATTTACTAGATATTAAGTAATCTGGTATTTGATTTTATCCATTATAACTTTATTTTAATTAACAATGTATTTGTAAAGTATTACAACTGTATTAAATATGAAACTGCCATAGCTTCAGTTCATTTCATTCTATCTTAAAAATAAGATTTACTTTTGTGATTAACGTGTTTTACAAATAACATTAAGATTAGTTATTGTTTTAAAGCGAGTGGCCGAAAGTGCCACATTCCCGCCCAATTCTTTTATGAGTATTTGGTAAGCTCTTGAAGAAATTCTCGTGATCAAATTTTTAGGAATCGCATAGTCGCTAGAGATAGAATTTTTTAAAGGTATTTTTCATGTGTTTATAGCCGTTTTACCCCACTTGCATCCCCCGAAGGTATTGTTCCGGATCGATTTTGGTCTCGGCAATTTTTTTATAAGTATTTCGTTAGCTCTCGAAGAAATTCCCGTGATCAAATTTTTAGGAATCGCATAGTCGCTAGAGACAGAATTTTTTAAAGTTATTTTTCATGTGTTTTTAGCCGTTTTGCCCCGCTTGCATCCCCCTGATGGAAGGGTTCCGGATCGATTTTGGTCTCGGCAATTTTTTTATAAGTATTTGATAAGCTCTTGAAGAAATTCCCGAGATCAAATTTTTAGGAATCGCAAAGTCGCTAGAGGCAGAATTTTTTAAAGTTATTTTTCATGTGTTTTTAGCCGTTTTGCCCCACTTGCATCCCCCGAAGGTATTGTTCCGGATCGATTTTGGTCTCGGCAATTTTTTTATAAGTATTTCGTTAGCTCTAGAAGAAATTACCGTTATCTAATTTTTAGGAATCGCATAGTCGCTAGAGACAGAATTTTTGAAAGTTATTTTTCATGTGTTTTTAGCCGTTTTGCCGCACTTGCATCCCCCTGAAGGAAGGGTTCCGGATCGATTTTGGTCTCGGCAATTTTTTTATAAGTATTTCGTTAGCTCTCGAAGAAATTCCCGTGATCAAATTTTTATGAATCGCATAGTCGCCAGAGACAGAATTTTTTAAAGTTATTTTTCAGGTGTTTTTAGCCGTTTTGCCCCGCTTGCATCCTCCTGATGGAAGGGTTCCGGATCGATTTTGGTCTCGGCAATTTTTATATAAGTATTTGATAAGCTCTGGAAGAAATTCCCGTGATCAAATTTTTAGGAATCGCAAAGTCGCTAGAGACAGAATTTTTTAAAGTTATTTTTCATGTGTTTTTAGCCGTTTTGCCCCACTTGCATCCCCCGAAGGTATTGTTCCGGATCGATTTTGGTCTCGGCAATTTTTTTATAAGTATTTCGTTAGCTCTAGAAGAAATTACCGTTATCAAATTTTTAGGAATCGCAGAGTCACTAGAGACAGAATTTTTTAAAGTTATTTTTCATGTCTTTCTAGCCGTTTTGCCCCGCTTGCATCCCCCTGAAGGAAGGGTTCCGGATCGATTTTGGTCTCGGCAATTTTTTTATAAGTATTTCGTTAGCTCTAGAAGAAATTACAGTTACCAAATTTTTAGGAATCGCATAGTCGCTAGAGACAGAATTTTTTATATGTATTTTTCATGTCTTTTTAGCCGTTTTGCCCCGCTTGCATCCCCCGAAAGAAGGGTTCCGGATCGATTTTGGTCTCGGCAATTCTTTTATGAGTATTTGGTAAGCTCTTGAAGAAATTCCCGTGATAAAATTTTTAGGAATCGCATAGTCGCTAGAGACAGAATTTTTTAAATGTATTTTTCATGTCTTTTTAGCCGTTTTGCCCCGGTTGCATCCCCCTGAAGGAAGGGTTCCGGATCGATTTTGGTCTCGGCAATTTTTTTATAAGTATTTCGTTAGCTCTAGAAGAAATTACCGTTATCAAATTTTTAGGAATCGCAGAGTCGCTAGAGACAGAATTTTTAAAGTTATTTTTCATGTCTTTCTAGCCGTTCTGCCCCGCTTGCATCCCCCTGAAGGAAGGGTTCCGGATCGATTTTAGTCTCGGCAATTTTTTTATAAGTATTTCGTTAGCTGTAGAAGAAATTACAGTTACCAAATTTTTAGGAATCGCATAGTCGCTAGAGACAGAATTTTTTATATGTATTTTTCATGTCTTTTTAGCCCTTTTGCCCCAATTGCATCCCCCGAAAGAAGGGTTCCGGATCGATTTTGGTCTCGGCAATTCTTTTATGAGTATTTGGTAAGCTCTTGAAGAAATTCCCGTGATAAAATTTTTAGGAATCGCATAGTCGCTAGAGACAGAATTTTTTAAATGTATTTTTCATGTCTTTTTAGCCGTTTTGCCCCGCTTGCATCCCCTGAAGGAAGGGTTCCGGATCGATTTTCGTCTCGGCAATTTTTTAATAAGTATTTCGTTAGCTCTAGAAGAAATTAACGTGATCAAATTTTTAGGAATCGCATAGTCGCTAGAGACAGAATTTTTTAAATGTATTTTTCTCATGTGTTTTTAGCCGTTTTGCCCCGCTTGCATCCTCCTGATGGAAGGGTTCCGGATCAATTTTGGTCTCGGCAATTTTTTTATAAGTATTTGATAAGCTCTGGAAAAAATTCCCGTGATCAAATTTTTAGTAATCGCATAGTCGCTAGAGATAGAATTTTTAAAGGTATTTTTCATGTGTTTTTAGCCGTTTTGCCCCACTTGCATCCCCCGAAGGTATTGTTCCGGATCGATTTTGGTCTCGGCAATTTTTTTATAAGTATTTCGTTAGCTCTCGAAGAAATTCCCGTGATCAAATTTTTAGGAATCGCATAGTCGCTAGAGACAGAATTTTTTAAATGTATTTTTCTCATGGGTTTTTAGCCGTTTTGCCCCGCTTGCATCCCCCTGATGGAAGGGTTCCGGATCGATTTTGGTCTCGGCAATTTTTTTATAAGTATTTCGTTAGCCCTAGAAGAAATTACCGTTATCAAATTTTTAGGAATCCCATAGTCGCTAGAGACAGAATTTTTGAAAGTTATTTTTCATGTGTTTTTAGCCGTTTTGCCCCGCTTGCATCCCCCTGAAGGAAGGGTTCCGGATCGATTTTGGTCTCGGCAATTTTTTTATAAGTATTTCGTTAGCTCTAGAAGAAATTGCCGTTATCAAATTTTTAGGAATCGCACAGTCGCTAGAGACAGAATTTTTTTTAAATGTATTTTTCATGACTTTTTAGCCGTTTTGCCCCGCTTGCATCCCCCTGATGGAAGGGTTCCGGATCGATTTTGGTCTCGACAATTTTTTTATAAGTATTTGATAAGCTCTTGAAGAAATTCCCGTGATCAAATTTTTAGGAATCGCATAGTCGCTAGAGATAGAATTTTTTAAACGTATTTTTCATGTGTTTTTAGCCGTTTTGCCCCACTTGCATCCCCCGAAGGAAGGGTTCCGGATCTATTTTGGTCTCGGCAATTTTTTTATGAGTATTTGGTAAGCTTTTGAAGAAATTCCCGTGATAAAATTTTTAGGAATCGCGTAGTCGCTAGAGATAGAATTTTTTAAAGTTATTTTTCAGGTGTTTTTAGCCGTTTTGCCCCGCTTGCATCCCCCTGAAGGAAGGGTTCCGGATCGATTTTCGTCTCGGCAATTTTTTTATAAGTATTTCGTTAGCTCTAGAAGAAATTACCGTTATCAAATTTTTAGGAATCGCATAGTCGCTAGAGTCAGGATTTTTTATATGTATTTTTCATGTCTTTTTAGCCGTTTTGCCCCGCTTGCATCCCCCGAAGGAAGGGTTCCGGATCGATTTTGGTCTCGGCAATTTTTTTATAAGTATTTCGTTAGCTCTAGAAGAAATTGCCGTTATCAAATTTTTAGGAATCGCACAGTCGCTAGAGACAGAATTTTTTTTAAATGTATTTTACATGACTTTTTAGCCGTTTTGCCCCGCTTGCATCCCCCTGATGGAAGGGTTCCGGATCGATTTTGGTCTCGACAATTTTTTTATAAGTATTTGATAAGCTCTTGAAGAAATTCCCGTGATCAAATTTTTAGGAATCGCATAGTCGCTAGAGATAGAATTTTTTAAACGTATTTTTCATGTGTTTTTAGCCGTTTTGCCCCACTTGCATCCCCCGAAGGAAGGGTTCCGGATCTATTTTGGTCTCGGCAATTTTTTTATGAGTATTTGGTAAGCTCTTGAAGAAATTCCCGTGATAAAATTTTTAGGAATCGCGTAGTCGCTAGAGACAGAATTTTTTAAATGTATTTTTCATGTCTTTTTAGCCGTTTTGCCCCGCTTGCATCCCCCTGAGGGAAGGGTTCCGGATCGATTTTCGTCTCGGCAATTTTTTTATAAGTATTTCGTTAGCTCTAGAAGAAATTAACGTGATCAAATTTTTAGGAATCGCATAGTCGCTAGAGACAGAATTTTTTAAATGTATTTTTCTCGTGTGTTTTTAGCCGTTTTGCCCCGCTTGCATCCTCCTGATGGAAGGGTTCCGGATCGATTTTGGTCTCGGCAATTTTTTTATAAGTATTTCGTTAGCTCTAGAAGAAATTACCGTTATCAAATTTTTAGGAATCGCATAGTCGCTAGAGACAGAATTTTTGAAAGTTATTTTTCATGTGTTTTTAGCCGTTTTGCCCCACTTGCATCCCCCTGAAGGAAGGGTTCCGGATCGATTTTGGTCTCGGCAATTTTTTTTATAAGTATTTCGTTAGCTCTCGAAGAAATTCCCGTGATCAAATTTTTAGGAATCGCATAGTCGCCAGAGACAGAATTTTTTAAAGTTATTTTTCAGGTGTTTTTAGCCGTTTTGCCCCGCTTGCATCTCCCTGAAGGAAGAGTTCCGGATCGATTTTCGTCTCGGCAATTTTTTTATAAGTATTTCGTTAGCTCTAGAAGAAATTACCGTTATCAAATTTTTAGGAATCGCATAGTCGCTAGAGTCAGAATTTTTTATATGTATTTTTCATGTCTTTTTAGCCGTTTTGCCCCGCTTGCATCCCCCGAAGGAAGGGTTCCGGATCGATTTTGGTCTCGGCAATTTTTTTATGAGTATTTGGTAAGCTCTTGAAGAAATTCCCGTGATAAAATTTTTAGGAATCGCATAGTCGCTAGAGACAGAATTTTTTAAATGTATTTTTCATGTCTTTTTAGCCGTTTTGCCCCGCTTGCATCCCCCTGAAGGAAGGGTTCCGGATCGATTTTGGTCTCGGCAATTTTTTTATAAGTACTTCGTTAGCTCTAGAAGAAATTGCCGTTATCAAATTTTTAGGAATCGCATAGTCGCTAGAGACAGAATTTTTTTTAAATGTATTTTTCATGTCTTTTTAGCCGTTTTGCCCCGCTTGCATCCCCCTGATGGAAGGATTCCGGATCGATTTTGGTCTCGACAATTTTTTTATAAGTATTTGATAAGCTCTTGTAGAAATTCCCGTGATCAAATTTTTAGGAATCGCATAGTCGCTAGAGATAGAATTTTTAAAGTTATTTTTCAGGTGTTTTTAGCCGTTTTGCCCCGCTTGCATCCCCTGAAGGAAGGGTTCCGGATCGATTTCCGTCTCGGCAATTTTTTTATAAGTATTTCGTTAGCTCTAGAAGAAATTACCGTTATCAAATTTTTAGGAATCGCATAGTCGCTAGAGACAGAATTTTTGAAAGTTATTTTTCATGTGTTTTTAGCCGTTTTGCCCCACTTGCATCCCCCAGAAGGAAGGGTTCCGGATCGATTTTGGTCTCGGCAATTTTTTTATAAGTATTTCGTTAGCTCTCGAAGAAATTCCCGTGATCAAATTTTTAGGAATCGCATAGTCGCCAGAGACAGAATTTTTTAAAGTTATTTTTCAGGTGTTTTTAGCCGTTTTGCCCCGCTTGCATCCCCCTGAAGGAAGGGTTCCGGATCGATTTTCGTCTCGGCAATTTTTTTATAAGTATTTCGTTAGCTCTAGAAGAAATTACCGTTATCAAATTTTTAGGAATCGCATAGTCGCTAGAGTCAGAATTTTTTATATGTATTTTTCATGTCTTTTTAGCCGTTTTGCCCCGCTTGCATCCCCGAAGGAAGGGTTCCGGATCGATTTTGGTCTCGGCAATTTTTTTATGAGTATTTGGTAAGCTCTTGAAGAAATTCCCGTGATAAAATTTTTAGGAATCGCATAGTCGCTAGAGACAGAATTTTTTAAATGTATTTTTCATGTCTTTTTAGCCGTTTTGCCCCGCTTGCATCCCCCTGAAGGAAGGGTTCCGGATCGATTTTGGTCTCGGCAATTTTTTTATAAGTACTTCGTTAGCTCTAGAAGAAATTGCCGTTATCAAATTTTTAGGAATCGCATAGTCGCTAGAGACAGAATTTTTTTTAAATGTATTTTTCATGTCTTTTTAGCCGTTTTGCCCCGCTTGCATCCCCCTGATGGAAGGGTTCCGGATCGATTTTGGTCTCGACAATTTTTTTATAAGTATTTGATAAGCTCTTGAAGAAATTCCCGTGATCAAATTTTTAGGAATCGCATAGTCGCTAGAGATAGAATTTTTTAAACGTATTTTTCATGTGTTTTTAGCCGTTTTGCCCCACTTGCATCCCCCGAAGGAAGGGTTCCGGATCGATTTTGGTCTCGGCAATTTTGTATGAGTATTTGGTAAGCTCTTGAAGAAATTCCCGTGATAAAATTTTTAGGAATCGCATAGTCGCTAGAGACAGAATTTTTTAAATGTATTTTTCATGTCTCTTTAGCCGTTTTGCCCCGCTTGCATCCCCCTGAAGGAAGGGTTCCGGATCGATTTTGGTCTCGGCAATTTTTTTATAAGTACTTCGTTAGCTCTAGAAGAAATTGCCGTTATCAAATTTTTAGGAATCGCATAGTCGCTAGAGACAGAATTTTTTTTAAATGTATTTTTCATGTCTTTTTAGCCGTTTTGCCCCGCTTGCATCCCCCTGATGGAAGGGTTCCGGATCGATTTTGGTCTCGGCAATTTTTTTATAAGTATTTCGTTAGCTCTAGAAGAAATTACCGTTATCAAATTTTTAGGAATCGCATAGTCGCTAGAGACAGAATTTTTGAAAGTTATTTTTCATGTGTTTTTAGCCGTTTTGCCCCACTTGCATCCCCCTGAAGGAAGGGTTCCGGATCGATTTTGGTCTCGGCAATTTTTTTATAAGTATTTCGTTAGCTCTCGAAGAAATTCCCGTGATCAAATTTTTAGGAATCGCATAGTCGCCAGAGACAGAATTTTTTAAAGTTATTTTTCAGGTGTTTTTAGCCGTTTTGCCCCGCTTGCATCCCCCTGAAGGAAGGGTTCCGGATCGATTTTCGTCTCGGCAATTTTTTTATAAGTATTTCGTTAGCTCTAGAAGAAATTGCCGTTATCAAATTTTTAGGAATCGCACAGTCGCTAGAGACAGAATTTTTTTTAAATGTATTTTTCATGACTTTTTAGCCGTTTTGCCCCGCTTGCATCCCCTGATGGAAGGGTTCCGGATCGATTTTGGTCTCGACAATTTTTTTATAAGTATTTGATAAGCTCTTGAAGAAATTCCCGTGATCAAATTTTTAGGAATCGCATAGTCGCTAGAGATAGAATTTTTTAAACGTATTTTTCATGTGTTTTTAGCCGTTTTGCCCCACTTGCATCCCCCGAAGGAAGGGTTCCGGATCTATTTTGGTCTCGGCAATTTTTTTATGAGTATTTGGTAAGCTCTTGAAGAAATTCCCGTGATAAAATTTTTAGGAATCGCGTAGTCGCTAGAGACAGAATTTTTTAAATGTATTTTTCATGTCTTTTTAGCCGTTTTGCCCCGCTTGCATCCCCCTGAGGGAAGGGTTCCGGATCGATTTTCGTCTCGGCAATTTTTTTATAAGTATTTCGTTACCTCTAGAAGAAATTAACGTGATCAAATTTTTAGGAATCGCATAGTCGCTAGAGACAGAATTTTTTAAATGTATTTTTCTCGTGTGTTTTTAGCCGTTTTGCCCCGCTTGCATCCTCCTGATGGAAGGGTTCCGGATCGATTTTGGTCTCGGCAATTTTTTTATAAGTATTTCGTTAGCTCTAGAAGAAATTACCGTTATCAAATTTTTAGGAATCGCATAGTCGCTAGAGACAGAATTTTTGAAAGTTATTTTTCATGTGTTTTTAGCCGTTTTGCCCCACTTGCATCCCCCTGAAGGAAGGGTTCCGGATCGATTTTGGTCTCGGCAATTTTTTTATAAGTACTTCGTTAGCTCTAGAAGAAATTGCCGTTATCAAATTTTTAGGAATCGCATAGTCGCTAGAGACAGAATTTTTTTTAAATGTATTTTTCATGTCTTTTTAGCCGTTTTGCCCCGCTTGCATCCCCCTGATGGAAGGGTTCCGGATCGATTTTGGTCTCGACAATTTTTTTATAAGTATTTGATAAGCTCTTGAAGAAATTCCCGTGATCAAATTTTTAGGAATCGCATAGTCGCTAGAGATAGAATTTTTTAAACGTATTTTTCATGTGTTTTTAGCCGTTTTGCCCCACTTGCATCCCCCGAAGGAAGGGTTCCGGATCGATTTTGGTCTCGGCAATTTTTTTATGAGTATTTGGTAAGCTCTTGAAGAAATTCCCGTGATAAAATTTTTAGGAATCGCATAGTCGCTAGAGACAGAATTTTTTAAATGTATTTTTCATGTCTCTTTAGCCGTTTTGCCCCGCTTGCATCCCCTGAAGGAAGGGTTCCGGATCGATTTTGGTCTCGGCAATTTTTTTATAAGTACTTCGTTAGCTCTAGAAGAAATTGCCGTTATCAAATTTTTAGGAATCGCATAGTCGCTAGAGACAGAATTTTTTTTAAATGTATTTTTCATGTCTTTTTAGCCGTTTTGCCCCGCTTGCATCCCCCTGATGGAAGGGTTCCGGATCGATTTTGGTCTCGGCAATTTTTTTATAAGTATTTCGTTAGCTCTCGAAGAAATTCCCGTGATCAAATTTTTAGGAATCGCATAGTCGCCAGAGACAGAATTTTTTAAAGTTATTTTTCAGGTGTTTTTAGCCGTTTTGCCCCGCTTGCATCCCCCTGAAGGAAGGGTTCCGGATCGATTTTGGTCTCGGCAATTTTTTTATAAGTACTTCGTTAGCTCTAGAAGAAATTGCCGTTATCAAATTTTTAGGAATCGCATAGTCGCTAGAGACAGAATTTTTTTTAAATGTATTTTTCATGTCTTTTTAGCCGTTTTGCCCCGCTTGCATCCCCCTGATGGAAGGGTTCCGGATCGATTTTGGTCTCGACAATTTTTTTATAAGTATTTGATAAGCTCTTGAAGAAATTCCCGTGATCAAATTTTTAGGAATCGCATAGTCGCTAGAGATAGAATTTTTTAAACGTATTTTTCATGTGTTTTTAGCCGTTTTGCCCCACTTGCATCCCCCGAAGGAAGGGTTCCGGATCGATTTTGGTCTCGGCAATTTTTTATGAGTATTTGGTAAGCTCTTGAAGAAATTCCCGTGATAAAATTTTTAGGAATCGCATAGTCGCTAGAGACAGAATTTTTTAAATGTATTTTTCATGTCTCTTTAGCCGTTTTGCCCCGCTTGCATCCCCCTGAAGGAAGGGTTCCGGATCGATTTTGGTCTCGGCAATTTTTTTATAAGTACTTCGTTAGCTCTAGAAGAAATTGCCGTTATCAAATTTTTAGGAATCGCATAGTCGCTAGAGACAGAATTTTTTTTAAATGTATTTTTCATGTCTTTTTAGCCGTTTTGCCCCGCTTGCATCCCCCTGATGGAAGGGTTCCGGATCGATTTTGGTCTCGACAATTTTTTTATAAGTATTTCGTTAGCTCTCGAAGAAATTCCCGTGATCAAATTTTTAGGAATCGCATAGTCGCCAGAGACAGAATTTTTTAAAGTTATTTTTCAGGTGTTTTTAGCCGTTTTGCCCCGCTTGCATCCCCCTGAAGGAAGGGTTCCGGATCGATTTTCGTCTCGGCAATTTTTTTATAAGTATTTCGTTAGCTCTAGAAGAAATTACCGTTATCAAATTTTTAGGAATCGCATAGTCGCTAGAGTCAGAATTTTTTATATGTATTTTTCATGTCTTTTTAGCCGTTTTGCCTCGCTTGCATCCCCCGAAGGAAGGGTTCCGGATCGATTTTGGTCTCGGCAATTTTTTTATGAGTATTTGGTAAGCTCTTGAAGAAATTCCCGTGATAAAATTTTTAGGAATCGCATAGTCGCTAGAGACAGAATTTTTTAAATGTATTTTTCATGTCTTTTTAGCCGTTTTGCCCCGCTTGCATCCCCCTGAAGGAAGGGTTCCGGATCGATTTTGGTCTCGGCAATTTTTTTATAAGTACTTCGTTAGCTCTAGAAGAAATTGCCGTTATCAAATTTTTAGGAATCGCATAGTCGCTAGAGACAGAATTTTTTTTAAATGTATTTTTCATGTCTTTTTAGCCGTTTTGCCCCGCTTGCATCCCCTGATGGAAGGGTTCCGGATCGATTTTGGTCTCGACAATTTTTTTATAAGTATTTGATAAGCTCTTGAAGAAATTCCCGTGATCAAATTTTTAGGAATCGCATAGTCGCTAGAGATAGAATTTTTTAAACGTATTTTTCATGTGTTTTTAGCCGTTTTGCCCCACTTGCATCCCCCGAAGGAAGGGTTCCGGATCGATTTTGGTCTCGGCAATTTTTTTATGAGTATTTGGTAAGCTCTTGAAGAAATTCCCGTGATAAAATTTTTAGGAATCGCATAGTCGCTAGAGACAGAATTTTTTAAATGTATTTTTCATGTCTCTTTAGCCGTTTTGCCCCGCTTGCATCCCCCTGAAGGAAGGGTTCCGGATCGATTTTGGTCTCGGCAATTTTTTTATAAGTACTTCGTTAGCTCTAGAAGAAATTGCCGTTATCAAATTTTTAGGAATCGCATAGTCGCTAGAGACAGAATTTTTTTTTAAATGTATTTTTCATGTCTTTTTAGCCGTTTTGCCCCGCTTGCATCCCCCTGATGGAAGGGTTCCGGATCGATTTTGGTCTCGACAATTTTTTTATAAGTATTTCGTTAGCTCTCGAAGAAATTCCCGTGATCAAATTTTTAGGAATCGCATAGTCGCCAGAGACAGAATTTTTTAAAGTTATTTTTCAGGTGTTTTTATCCGTTTTGCCCCGCTTGCATCCCCTGAAGGAAGGGTTCCGGATCGATTTTCGTCTCGGCAATTTTTTTATAAGTATTTCGTTAGCTCTAGAAGAAATTACCGTTATCAAATTTTTAGGAATCGCATAGTCGCTAGAGTCAGAATTTTTTATATGTATTTTTCATGTCTTTTTAGCCGTTTTGCCCCGCTTGCATCCCCCGAAGGAAGGGTTCCGGATCGATTTTGGTCTCGGCAATTTTTTTATGAGTATTTGGTAAGCTCTTGAAGAAATTCCCGTGATAAAATTTTTAGGAATCGCATAGTCGCTAGAGACAGAATTTTTAAATGTATTTTTCATGTCTTTTTAGCCGTTTTGCCCCGCTTGCATCCCCCTGAAGGAAGGGTTCCGGATCGATTTTGGTCTCGGCAATTTTTTTATAAGTACTTCGTTAGCTCTAGAAGAAATTGCCGTTATCAAATTTTTAGGAATCGCATAGTCGCTAGAGACAGAATTTTTTTTAAATGTATTTTTCATGTCTTTTTAGCCGTTTTGCCCCGCTTGCATCCCCCTGATGGAAGGGTTCCGGATCGATTTTGGTCTCGACAATTTTTTATAAGTATTTGATAAGCTCTTGAAGAAATTCCCGTGATCAAATTTTTAGGAATCGCATAGTCGCTAGAGATAGAATTTTTAAACGTATTTTTCATGTGTTTTTAGCCGTTTTGCCCCACTTGCATCCCCCGAAGGAAGGGTTCCGGATCGATTTTGGTCTCGGCAATTTTTTTATGAGTATTTGGTAAGCTCTTGAAGAAATTCCCGTGATAAAATTTTTAGGAATCGCATAGTCGCTAGAGACAGAATTTTTTAAATGTATTTTTCATGTCTCTTTAGCCGTTTTGCCCCGCTTGCATCCCCCTGAAGGAAGGGTTCCGGATCGATTTTGGTCTCGGCAATTTTTTTATAAGTACTTCGTTAGCTCTAGAAGAAATTGCCGTTATCAAATTTTTAGGAATCGCATAGTCGCTAGAGACAGAATTTTTTTTAAATGTATTTTTCATGTCTTTTTAGCCGTTTTGCCCCGCTTGCATCCCCTGATGGAAGGGTTCCGGATCGATTTTGGTCTGGACAATTTTTTTATAAGTATTTCGTTACCTCCCGAAGAAATACCCGTGATCAAATTTTTAGGAATCGCATAGTCGCCAGAGACAGAATTTTTTAAAGTTATTTTTCAGGTGTTTTTAGCCGTTTTGCCCCGCTTGCATCCCCTGAAGGAAGGGTTCCGGATCGATTTTCGTCTCGGCAATTTTTTTATAAGTATTTCGTTAGCTCTAGAAGAAATTACCGTTATCAAATTTTTAGGAATCGCATAGTCGCTAGAGTCAGAATTTTTTATATGTATTTTTCATGTCTTTTTAGCCGTTTTGCCCCGCTTGCATCCCCGAAGGAAGGGTTCCGAATCGATTTTGGTCTCGGCAATTTTTTTATAAGTATTTCGTTAGCTCTAGAAGAAATTACCGTTATCAAATTTTTAGGAATCGCATAGTCGCTAGAGACAGAATTTTTGAAAGTTATTTTTCATGTGTTTTTAGCCGTTTTGCCCCACTTGCATCCCCCTGAAGGAAGGGTTCCGGATCGATTTTGGTCTCGGCAATTTTTTTATAAGTATTTCGTTAGCTCTCGAAGAAATTCCCGTGATCAAATTTTTAGGAATCGCATAGTCGCCAGAGACAGAATTTTTTAAAGTTATTTTTCAGGTGTTTTTAGCCGTTTTGCCCCGCTTGCATCCCCCTGAAGGAAGGGTTCCGGATCGATTTTCGTCTCGGCAATTTTTTTATAAGTATTTCGTTAGCTCTAGAAGAAATTACCGTTATCAAATTTTTAGGAATCGCATAGTCGCTAGAGTCAGAATTTTTTATATGTATTTTTCATGTCTTTTTAGCCGTTTTGCCCCGCTTGCATCTCCCGAAGGAAGGGTTCCGGATCGATTTTGGTCTCGGCAATTTTTTGTGAGTATTTGGTAAGCTCTTGAAGAAATTCCCGTGATAAAATTTTTAGGAATCGCATAGTCGCTAGAGACAGAATTTTTTAAATGTATTTTTCATGTCTTTTTAGCCGTTTTGCCCCGCTTGCATCCCCCTGAAGGAAGGGTTCCGGATCGATTTTGGTCTCGGCAATTTTTTTATAAGTACTTCGTTAGCTCTAGAAGAAATTGCCGTTATCAAATTTTTAGGAATCGCATAGTCGCTAGAGACAGAATTTTTTTTAAATGTATTTTTCATGTCTTTTTAGCCGTTTTGCCCCGCTTGCATCCCCCTGATGGAAGGGTTCCGGATCGATTTTGGTCTCGACAATTTTTTTATAAGTATTTGATAAGCTCTTGAAGAAATTCCCGTGATCAAATTTTTAGGAATCGCATAGTCGCTAGAGATAGAATTTTTTAAACGTATTTTTCATGTGTTTTTAGCCGTTTTGCCCCACTTGCATCCCCCGGAGGAAGGGTTCCCGATCGATTTTGGTCTCGGCAATTTTTTTATTAGTATTTGGTAAGCTCTTGAAGAAATTCCCGTGTTAAAATTTTTAGGAAATTCATAAGCTGTTAAAATATAAATTTTTTTATCATGTATTGTCTTATGAGGGTGGTTTGGGGGCTGATTTTGGGGGATGATCACTTCGGAAATAACTTATATCGCTGTTTCTATTGGTTTTATGCATATATCTAACAGATAATATAAAAAAAACCGATTTTGGGAATATTCGATTTTTCGTTCATGATGAACGTTCAGAACTTCAAACACATTAGCCATTTCCAGACTTAAGAAACTGATTAGTTTTAATACCTTATTAAAATACTCAAGAACAAACTTGTGCTTGTCTTCGAAAAAACTCATTCTATTTTTCAATCTATTAAGTGGCTAAATAATAGGAGAAAACGCGTTTCATCGGAAGCTAGAATCTGGACGAGAAAAATTCCTATTTTATAGCAAGTTTGTAATATAAATGATCAGTTATTAGTTATAAAATTTTTTGGATTTCCACTGGGGATATTTCAATTAGAAAAAACGTATCTTGAGCACAAGATTCTTTAGTTATTCTACTAATTCCAGCTGAATTCAAGTTGATTGAGCAGGTTTCTTTCAGGGTAGCTTTAAAAACTTCCAGAAATGAAGTCATTGTCATTAAGGTGGTTCTCTTCGGACTCCCTAGTCAAAGTAGTGATAAATTTATTTATTTAAAATGATAGAGATAGTTAATGTATTATAAATAAACTTTATTTAACATGACTAAGATAACTTTTTTCATAAAATGACGATATTCTAGAAAATAGATATTATCACTATACAAACAATTATTGATAAATCACCTGGATCTTTTTTGTTTCTCAATCGATTTTAGTTTTCAAGGTCATATTTTTCTCCTTACGTAATTTCATGAGGACTTGCCCAAGGAAAAATTAAAAATTATTCAAAACTCAGAAAGTTATTATAGCCAATTGAAAAAATATATTTTTTTAACGATGTGCATGCATTTATGAACAATTATTTATAATTCTAATCTAATCTAATTTTTAATTTTTCCTTTTGGCAAGTCCCCATGAAATTACTTAAGGAGCAAAATGAGATCTTAAAAACTAAAATCGGTTGAGAAACAAAAAAGATTCCGGTAATTTATCAATAATTGTTTGTAGTGACGATATCTAGTTTCTAGAATATCGACATTTTGTGAAAAAAGTTATCTTAGTCATGTTAAATACACTTTATTTATAATGCATTAACTATCTCTATCATTTTAAATAAATAAATCACATCACAACTATGGCTTTTTTAAATTTTATGTAACCTCTTCATTTAGCACTGCTTTGAGTAGGGAGTCCGAGGAGAACCACCTTAAAGTCTCATTGATTGCTGTCTTATTTAAAAATATATTGCAAATTGATTGTCAATCTTACAAGAAAAGTGTCCTTAGAAGTCTACATCTGAAGAAAAGACTTACCTGAAACAAAAAAGAAATGCAAATTAATAATCCAACCCATTCTCAACGGCATACTGTTTATCAATAAGATAATGTTAATTTGATTTTGAAAACAATTCAAAACTTCATTTTTTTACTATCAATATCATTAAAATATATTTCATTTAAATCAGAGAACGTAGCATAATGCAAGTTAAAGAATATTTTATAAAATTAGCACTAAGTGTATTTCCAGATCGAATAATCCGGAAAATTTGGACATGTCACGAGCACTTAATAAACGCTGAAGATAGCCTTTAAAATTCCCCAGATAAATTCTTTGATTTGGGCGTTCGCTGTCGTGCTACATTGAAAATGGAATAATAAAGCGCTTTTAAATGAAGAGGCGCGAGAGAGAGAGAGAGAGAGAACAAAACGAACAAGACGAGAGATAGACCGGGCGCGAAGAGAAGGGAGAGAGCGAGAGAGAGAAAAAACGACGTCGAAAGAAACGGGGAAGCTCGTCGACAAAAATACGACGATGGGCGCAGGAAGCAGTGAATCAAAGCGACAGCTGCCGCGCGCGAACTGCTACAGGATTCGTGCGCGACGATTTGATCTCACCCCTCACGCTCTCTCTCGCGCGCGAACTGTTATGTACTTTTCTCGCAGTCCCCAATGATTCATCGAATGGATGATGCATGTTTTCGGGACAATCGTCTTTTTGCGCGCCGATTGAAAAAGAAGGGACAAACTTGGCCGGGAACTATTTTTTTGGGGAAGCACTTTTTAGCCTCGGGTCGAAAACATCGCCGCCGTGCCCCGGGCCAATGGCACGAGATTCTTTTTCCTATAAGCGCGAGAGAGAAGCGCGAGAGCTGTGTATAACGCCGACGCACGAGAGAAGCCGCAATGACGATTTTGTCACTTGCCGCCGCGCTGATGCTGCGACGACAGACTACGTTATCTATTCTATCTTTGATCTTGGGATTCCCGAAAATCAGGTTTAAAATATCTAGACTAAAACTTTTTTGTACTAAAGTTGTTCCGAAGTGACACAAATTTAAGAATACAAATGTATTTTTAAATATATTAGTTCCATTTTCGACGAACATATTATAACATAAAAATTTTTATGTAATGTTTCCTGTGTGCTTTTGAAATCAGCGTTGAATATATTGTATTCAAACTATAATTAAAATATCTTGTCATGTAGTCATCATCGTAAATGCAACTCAGTATTTCTTATGTTATCGGTATTTCAATTTTACGTCCCATATAACTTTCCACTCGTAACTTGTTCTATAAAAGTATTTAAATGCTATAAATAAAAATTTAGTTTTAGTAAATACTTCGCCTATGTTACACGTGTTAAAAATACCAACTTTAAATGTAATTATCTCTGCTTTGAAACCGTAAATTTCACTGGACTTGCGCCAATGTTTAGACAGTGCTATTATTTACGTGCGGTTAAAATTTTAGGCAATATTACAGAAAACTAAATTTTCAATATGTGCACTTTAGAGTTGGGGCGATAAAAAAAGGAAGACCTACTTTTTGTATAAAATAAAGTCAATATTTTTAGAAATATTTCTTTAATCGTGTATTTCCTTTATTTTCTGACAATGTTAATTATTAATTTTTATATCGTTAATAAATACTTTTCAATAAAATGTTTTGATAAATTCTCCAGTAATTTTGCACAGTATTATACTATATTATTGCAAAAGATATTCTTTTATATTTATAAAATTTGTTTACAATATAAAAATTAATTGCTTTACGATGATTTAATAATAGTATAAATATTATTCCAACTGCCTGTACTAACGTAAGTATACCATAAATGTCGGCTAATGCACCACTAATTAACCTCTAATCGCATAAGCATTTGAATAAACAATCCGACAAATTATCACCGCGTACAGTAGCCAAAATCCCTATTTACGTAAACTAAAATAAAAATAAGAAGCCGGTAGGCATAGCTTAACCCGAGATTCCGATCAAAAATACGGTGCTTGAAAAGAAACGAGCAAAAGAGACGAACCGAGAAACGCAGTGGGAGGAGGAGAGAAGAATTATCCGTGAAATCGACAGAGCCCAACGCGCGAAACCGCACGTGCGTCGCGTATCCCTGTCATCGTCGTCGTCGTCTCATCAGCCGATTTCGTAAACCCATCGCTCGCCCTCGCATCTGCGATGAAAACAAAACAAAACAAAACGACGTCTCTCTCTCTCTAAAAAAAAATGACAAGCCTTTCGCCGTTTGTATCGGTCCAATTTCCACAAATCGCTCATGGATGTTTATCTAGGCGAGGCCTAGACAGCGGCGTGCCGCCGAGGAGGTTTTCTCGGCCAATGGGAAAGCGGGTTACGTCTCGCGGCCGGCTCAGCGATCGCCGCGATTTCGATTGGAAGAGGAGGAGGCGCGCGCCAGGCGGCACTTCATTGAATGAGCGCGGGTGGTGTCGCGCCGTCGGCTACTGCTGCTGCTACGCGCGCGACTCTCTTTCCTCCTCCCGGAGAGCAGCACGACACATACAGCAGTAGCAGCAGCTAGCCTAGGCTAGCGAGTGGAGGAGGTTGAATGCATTCGAGGTTATTTCTAGATCGACCCAGATCCCTCGTGGACGCCCGCGAGCGAGCGCAAGTTCCGTCGGCGTTGCTGCTCTCGGCCGCCTCCCGCTCGAGAGAGAGAGTGCGGGCCACTCTTTAGACTGTTTCGGGTAATTAGCGGATTGCGTGCCTGCCAGAGAGGGAGAAGGAGAGAGCGATATTATTCCGAAAACAATTGCCTAATGACGTGTCAGTTGACGCGACGCGCGGCCGTGGTAGCAGCAGCAGCAGCAACCTAAATCTCCCGCCGAGAGAGAGAGAACGGCGGTCGTGCGGCAGCGCGCGCGAGGTTTTCCCTGATTTTTAAATAACAGTCCCCGGAGGCACACCGCAGAGGCGAGAACGAGATCTTTTTGTGCGCGTGCGAGAGCGTCAACGTCCTAGTGTCTATTATCAGGCGCCTATGGGATATGGTAATGGTAGTGTGAATTGTTCCATAAATGAGCTTTTCGTTATTATAGACATTTTTGTATGTCCCTTACTGAAATATAAAATGTGTTTTTTTTTTATAAATAAGATACGTTTCTTAAGGAATCGTATGAAAATTATGTACTATTTATGTATAGATAAGTTATCGTTTGGAAGCGTCAGTTTTGCTGTGCTTCATAAATATGTGGATTCATTTCTTACGTCTGACCAAGCTTGACTATTTTCTACTTAAGCTCCCCTGCATCTCCTATTTTCTGCAAACACTTTTCTGTAGCATATATGCGAAAA
Source organism: Torymus aiolomorphi (assembly GCA_036365515.1). Taxonomy (NCBI): domain Eukaryota; kingdom Metazoa; phylum Arthropoda; class Insecta; order Hymenoptera; family Torymidae; genus Torymus; species Torymus aiolomorphi. Next base: position 117,926,297 of record CM070874.1, read on the forward strand.
ATGATTGTATATATTAAACAAAAAACAAACTATCAAAATTGTATAATTTTATTTTTCATGCTGTATTTTGAACTATTTACTCTCAAAATTGACAATAAAATACATGGTTTCAGCGCTACACTGTAAAAACGACTATAAACGTCAAATCCAGGCAATATTACGTAAAAATGACTAACGAGCAAGTGCATTTCGACCTCGATAAGAAAGAAAAAACAACACGAGCCGAAAGAAACTTCCGTTTCCGTGACACTCTACCGCCGCGGGGAGGCCGCGCGGATGCGAAAAGTTGTCAACGCAAGTGCGGGCGCGCCCGTCAAAGCTCCTCTCAGCTCCCGTCTTATAAGATAAATTCGTTGCTCTACCAAAGGCAGCTGCTTTTAATATCGCGAGCGTGAGCGCGTGAGTATAAGGCGAGGGCGGCGCGGAAAAATTCTCTCCCCGCTGGAGGCACTGGAATTCCGTAGAGAGAGAGAGAGAGAGAAACGATCTAAAAATGCGCGCGAGGGGTTCGTCAACCCAAAAAACGAAGAAGAGACAGACGCGTGCGCCGATGCAAATGGGTATAGTTGCGAGGAGGAGGAGGCACGCGGGGAAAGAGAGAGAAAGCGGGCGCGCAAGGTGAGAGACGTTTATGGCTGTCGACTGCAGTGGTAACAGCAGCAGCAGCAGCATGAATATATATCGCGGCGCGCCGGCATTTTTATTAATTGAATTTGCATTTCATCTCTGCATGTGCGTGTGCGTATTCGAGGGGTATTAAGAGGTCCAATGATATAAAGTGATTATGTTGTGTGCGCAGAGGAATCGCTCGGAGAATAATAAAGTCCTGCGCGTTATTGCGATGTGAGAGAGAGAGAGAGAGAGAGTTACAAATGTGTTTGTCTTGAAGAAACGATTTTAAAAGACACTTTTGAGCTGATTAATCGATTAGCGTATGGTGCGCTTGCTCACTCTCGCTCCGTCGATTCGCATTGTTGACTTGTTATTCAATCGATGAAACCGGTTGAAATCGATGACGGATCGTACGTACGATGTTACTACATGAGCTTATAATACCAATACGCATGCGCCTTATAATAATTTAATATTCATGTTAACAATTTCGTGTACTGCCCAATCGATCGGGCGTAATGATTCTATCATACAAAAATTAAGTTAGTCGTCCCCGTCGGCCGACTCCATTTACGATGGGCTTCTTGCGAGTACCGTTTCGCAATAATGCTAAATTGAAATTTCACTGAACACATCGATGACTTAAGATTCAATTTACTCTCGGATGTACACAACTTTTGCCATTATTAATATTCGCGAGTTATACGGCTGTAGTCGTAAACTGTGCAAACTATCTAAAGTGAAATAACATGCAAATAACGCAACGTGCAGTCAGAGGAGCATTTTATTAGCAAAAATTGTACGAACGACTTCGCGAGAATTAGCATACTGCCTGGTAAAGCATCTACGTGATTACAAAACCTCCTATAAAGCATCGTAACTGGTCTCATTTTGGTACCCTTTCTATATTTAATAAAAAAACACACCTATTTTTTTAATCGAAACTGCAATTTTTACTTAAAAACCCCCTACTGCCAGCGAAAGTTTCAGTAATTGAAACAGAAAAAAGGAGTAAATTTCCTTGCCAAACCAAGTTCCATCACCGTTTGTTTATGTATTCTATTTTTGGACACACCGGAGCCGCACTTATAGATCATAGTGTCAGGCGGTACAAATGGAGGTACAAATGGCACACACGCGTTTTCTAATACGGCAGATAAATTTCGCAAGTGCACACGCGCGCAAGAGATTACCGGGTACAATTTAATCGCGGCTTCTCGCGCGCGAGCGCTTTCCTCCTCTTCGCTTGCCGATTTTTTCAGTCTCTCTCTCTCGCTCTGAATTATCGCGGCGCGCACACAGATCGCAGCCGATAATGCGCCTGACTCACGATAAACACAAGTGTGTACGATGTGTTTACGGCTGACGTCATCGCAAGAGTGTCGCGCGCCGGTGAGCTCTCTCATTGTCCGACCGTTTACGGGGTCAGGGCGCTGCTCAAAAGATTCTCCCCCTCCGTTGTTACCGCTGTTGCTGCATGCACGAAAGTGCGACATCAATCTCGTTTGACTACATAAAGAAGGGGGGAACCTTAATCTGTATCGTTTCTCTCATTGTGCGCGCGAGACGTACAAGGTGCTCGATTAGCCGCGCGCGCGTTTTGCGAGACTCGCACCAATCGTCATCGTCACCATCCTCATCCTCGTCATTATCGTCATCGTTGTCGCCGCGTTCTTCGGGTACATATACACTCACTGCTCAAAAGTTATTAGAGTGAATATGTCTCCTTCCGTTTATCTCGGTCAGGGCCGACGAGTCTAAAGTTGATATTTGCAATATTTCATATGTATCTTCGCCTTCGTCTTTTATCCGGGCTTGCTTTAATTTAAGGTTCATTATCGATTTACCGGCACGCAGGCGCTTACGCGACGCGTAAACACGGCTGACTATATTTTGGCGCCATTCAGGGCCAATTCGATCGGTAAAAGTTTTACAATTACGTGCGGGTATGTAATACCGTTCACCAGGCCGCGACACTTTATTTGCGCATTTTTTAGAATTCCATTCTGGGGCGTCAAAATGATAACAATTTGTTACACGTAAGGTTAATTCAATTAATGCCACGTTGGTATTTATATTGGTCTTGCGCAAAAGATCGATAATTCGATCGCGATAATTTCGCTTTCTTAAAATTTGTGTAACGCGAATTTAATGTATTTTTAAGTAAATAAGTGTAGTACCTTAAATTTTATGGTTTTATAAGGTGACTCGGGGTAATTAGGCCACTACGCTAATTCGGCGATTTTTTTAGTTCGCTATCTTCACTTATCTGAAAGCTTAAATAACCAATGCCGCCAGCTTCCAAATATGAAAAATATACTTTATAAATAGTTTTTAATTGTTTCAGAATGATCACAATATTTTTATGTAAGTTTCTATTATCAAATTTGAGCGAGTCGGGCGTTTTATAAGGTCAAAAAAGCAAGTATTTCGTTGATAGTCGAAATATAAGCTAAAAACCTAATTGTAAGTAATACGAGCAGAAAGGTAAGGTTTTTTTCTTGAAATTAACGTGGAAGTAATATTAAAAATAATTTTTTTTGTAATTTATAGATGCAAAATACTTTTGCGTCTACACGGAAAAAAATTCTTTATGAAAAATTAGTGGAATATCCACTAAAAATTACTAGAGTGTTAATTAAAAGTGGGACATACTTGCATTCTATTAAGTTTTATAATATATTATAGTAATTTTGACGAGAGGTTGAAATTCATGAGAAAAAAAAAACTCCGGAGAAGGAGATTCGAACCCTCGACCCTCCGATTACGAAGCTGCGCTCTTATCCACTCGGCCACTGCCGCACTTATAAGTAAAGTTTCGACTTGTCTACATATGGTACACCCTGTTTTACCGACAGCCCTCGCGCCAACAAAATTACTATACTGTCTATTAAATTTTCAGTATAACTTAGACTAAAAATTAAACTAATTCTATTAATTTTTAGTAGATAATATGGTAAAAATTATTTTCTATTCTGTTAAAATTTGGATTTAAACTTTTTACCATATTATCTACTAAAAATTAATTGTAACTATAATAAATTTTAAAACTTTTTCTATTAATTTTTAATAGAACTATGCTAATAGTTAGTAGAAGTATACTAAATTGCTCAAGAGTGTGAGTATGTCCCATATTTACCTGAGATTCTAGTAATTTTTTATAAGGTATTTCTTTCCGTGTACACGGAGAGAAATTTTGTAGTGAAAATTACAAATATTCGAGACAAAATTACCAGTTTCTATGGTAATGGATGAACAGACTGACAATTTCAAACTTTTTACCAAAGTGCCTTGGTAAAATTTTATTTTAGTTAATTTAAATTTAAAAAATTAACTTTTTTTATCCATATTGATGATATATAGTATTTTAATATAGAAATAGAAACAGAAACAAGGATGAAAAAACATTAAACTGAAAAAAAAATTTTACGGAAGCGGGATTCGATCCGACGATCTTTGGGTTGAGAGTCCGACGTTCTACCGACTGCGCCACGGAAGCTGTTACCATCAGTCATTTGAATCGCCGTTATTACTTACTGAAAATATGTGTATTGTTTTCATTTTAACGTCGCGCACGCCTCTAGTATCAATCTTCTGAAACACAATAATGCGCAGTGCGCATGCGCGAATACACAAATACCAGGTTATTTGGTAAAATTTATCAGTTTTCTTAGTAAAAATTCTTAGGTTACCTTGTAAAAATGACTAGATCTCAATTTTTACCAGTGTGTCTGGTAATTTTTATTCCGATAATTTGGTATTTTTTTTAAGTGGTTATGGTAGTTTTTCCTGGGAAACTTATAAATTGTATTAGAAACTTGGGAATATCACGGCATTGACAGTCTATCCATGCGCTACCAAGGCACCTTGGTAATTTTTACTCTAAAATTTCTCTCCGTGTATAATTCACCTAATTCGACAAATCTGTAAAGAAGATGATGATCTAATAAATATGAGAAGGTGTGAAATTCGTATTACTTTCACGAAGTCATTTAGATGTGCCTTTTGTGAGAAGAAACTTTAAAAATATGATTAGTAATAATCAATTTCATTGATAAAAATGAATTTTTTGTTTAGTTTACGGCAAACTCCGATATAGAATTCCAAAATCATTTATAGAATGCATTATAATGTAAAACAAATTCCTTTACTTCCTTTATACTTACCAGGAGAGTGTCAGGGATCCGGATCACGGATTCGGCTGAAAAGTTAGGATAGGGTTTTAGACGTAGAAACATGAAAGTTGCAATATTAGACCCTAAGGGCTATGACACAGAAAAAGGAACAGCACGCAGGTATACGATTTAACATGGGTTACTATATCTATATATACGAGAAAATCTGGTTCCTTTTACCTATTCCTTGTATATATAGATATAGTAACCCATGTTCAATCCTATACTTGTGTGCTGTTCCTTTTTCTGTGTTATAGTCCTTACGCTCCAAAAAACTCAAGTTATGGACATTTTTTGCTTTATTTGGGAAAAATCTTTTAAAAAAGCCTCTTCTCAAAACAGTAACCATTTACTCTAGTAAAGTCTTAAAAACTATTTCGAGAAGAGAAAATAAAACTAGAGAAAACGATCTTTAATGTGCTTTTTTCGAAATTGAAAAATATTGATTCGTTCCAAAGTTATGAAAGTTTAAATTTGAGCAATGAAAATGCACTGTTAAATACTTAAAATTCGCTGTTTGAATTCATGCATATTTTGGTGCATTTTCGTTGCTCAATTTTAAACTTTTATAACTTTGGAACGAATCAATATTTTTCAATTCTGAAAAAAGCACATTAAAGATCGTTTTCTCTAGTTTTATGTTCTCTACTTGAAATTATATTTAAAACTTTGCAAGATTAAATGGTTACGGTTCTAAGAAGAGGCTTTTGAAAAGATTTTTTCAAAATAAAACAAATAATGTCCATAACTTAAGTTTTTTGGAGCGTTAGAATCTAATATAGTAGCTTTCTTCATGTTTCTACGTCAAAAAACATATTCTAATGTTTGAGCCGAATCGGTAATCCGAATCCCTGACACTCTCCTGGTTAGTATATAGGAGTTAATAATTAAATAAAGTTTTTATATATTTAAAAACATACATTTTATTAATTTTTAGAGTTTATGAGTTTCCTTGTAATATTTTTTCAATATTGGCCGAATTAGGTAACGTTTTACCTAATTTGGCCAAAACGCACATTTTACACTTTTGCACCCTACGAAGCCAATATCACATTTGGGGCGTTCCTAATTTTTTTCTTGGTAGTATATTTAGTATACTTTAAAGCCTTTCTTACAATTTTTTCCCAACGCATTGACAGAAGGAGAAAGAAAATATTCCGCTTAAGGTGGCCGAATTTCCACCAAGTTACCTTATACGAATAAATAGCGTCAATATTATTTATTTATTATTACCAGAATATAAACTGTGTTTCTGGATGAAATATTTATCAAAGCAATAAGCCATCACACATGTCAATTCTTTTCCCTACTGACAATAAAGATCGAAACAGAAAAAGCTTGATTGCTAATTATAGTCTCAACCATGTACTACGACAAGCATCAGTAGCGCGCCAAAAGCTGTCCTGCTCAATAATAGAAAAAATTACTACGGCAACGATCTCGTGGCTTCTCTGGCCGCTAAAGTATATTCCAATTTAAATCACTGTAAGCGCAGTGACTGTACCAATAAAGAACCGTGACAAATAGAAAACACACAACGAGCGTGCGCGCCGCGGACAACAAAACTAAAAGAGAAGTTTGCGTCAGCAGAGAGTTGAGGTTATAAAATGCCGCGCTCTGTGTGTGGCGATTAAATATAAACCAGGTCGATTATTTAAGCGGGCGGGCGTTATACACCGCCGCCGTCGCCGCCACCGCGAGATGATGAAGATGACGCGAAGACGTGATGTGTTGTATCCATTTGACGTAGCCAGAGAGAAGCGGGAACGCGTGTCCACGCGCGCTCGCGCTCGTAATATGCTTTTCCGCGAAGCTCCGCGTACGGTGCAGGAGATATGTAAAACAGGCCCGAAAGTTCCCCTTTTGAAGCGTGTTGTACAGTGCAGCATCGGATTGCGTAATATACGCGCTATATACGCGAAAACACGCGTGCGCGCGCAAGGAGGACGCGCGAGCGAAGGTGAGCCACCGCGGCCGAGAGAACGCGACTACGCGATTGGGTGGGTGGAGGAAAAGAACGAGGTGAGTCACTTCTGGCCAGAAATACGTAGTTTCTCTTTCTCTCTCTTACGCGCGCGCGCACATATTCGTCGCCTCTATTTTGTTATATATCTCGCGACATTTGCCCTGCGCGCGTGCGTATGTCTTTTTCTCCGGCTTTTCTGCTTGTAAGAGCGAGCGAACTTTCTCGTTTCTTTTTTGCAGCATTGAGGAAGAAACGAGGAGACGAGACTCAGGCGCGCGCGCGCGAAAAAAAGAGAAAGCCAGCGAGGGTGCGTGCATGCGGAGGAGTGCGCCGAAAAGAGATGATTCGCCACGAGGAGAGGAAAGAGAAAGCTGCGGGCGGTGGAGAATGACAGATTAAAGGCTTTAATAAATAATAAAAATACAAGCGCACTGTGGAAATCGTCGAGACAGCGGCAGCAGCAGCAATGGCGCGAGGATAAAACTTCTTTGCGCGTAATTACCTCTGTCGTTTATTGGTTATCGTCGTTTGGTCGTTTTGCATTTTGGCGCTCCGGGAAAACAGATAAAACGCAGAGCCGTGTGCTATTAAAAAATTGAATTACTCATTGTGTTAAATAATAACAAGAATGATAGCGGAAATAATTAGAGGCTTGTATGGGTAATTAAAAAGTAATGTAATACAGATAAGAAGAATCAAACTGCAGGATATTTTTACAAGACTTCTGTTTAGAAAGAGAACATAATGATACTTTTTACTACTTATTGTCACATAGTGGCCATACAGAATATATACGTTGAATAACCGTGAAGTGTGTTAATGAATACTATTACAATATAAAAACAAGCAGAATTTAGCTAGCGGTCGTGTCCGGTGGCTAAGTTAATAAACACAAGATTTCAAATTTCACAGCACGACGAAGTTTGAACATCATGGTGCTACTTTTTATACAGTGAAGTATAGCAAGTCTCACAAGTAAGAGCTCATCTTTTTATGATAAATAATAGATGATAAATGTGTTCATAAAAATAAATATCTTTATATAAAATAAAATATAAGTATTTATAAGTACATTAAAAATTTTATGTTAATTTCTTAATTTTTCGTAAGTTTATAATAATAATTTTAAATAAAACCGTTTGAGTATGACAATTGATGAATCAAATTAAAAACAATAAACAACGCATTTCCATATTAAATAGATTCAAACTGTTTTGTACTCGCGATATCACCTTAGATAAATTGACCTCTATTGTTAATTAGTACTGAATTAACTGCTGTTTAAAGCTTTGCAGGTCCTAATGGACGTGAAGTAACGATAGAGAAATAAAACTAAAGTTCTTGTATGGAAAAATTAACACTGTACGGTATTCTTGCCGACCGAAAGATCTTTATACTTGAGTAAACGAAAAACTTACATTCACTATTAAGAATTTACTACGCAGGTATATTGTGTCAGCTTAGTAAAAGCAAGAACCATCGCACCAACTCGTGAATGGATTATTTTTATCAAGTTTAAGCAATCAATTCAAGAATAAAATTGTTTTTCCCAGCTTTTAATTAATAATAATAAATTGAATTTTTTCATAGAGAGTACTCAATTGTAAACTTTATGCGTTTTGAGACACTTTCATCATTAATCTAAGATCCTTTTTCCCAACTGCAAGTTTGACGAAACAGATCCATTCTTGAGTTGGTATAGTTTTGTAGCGAAATCTAAATTGGTACCTTTTCGGTGATGTTTTCGAAATATAATAGCAATCCTCATTCACAAAAACTATAGATAAACTTCTGGTATTAACACCATTTATAATGTCCTGAAAAGTAATATTTCTCTATTGTACTGTACGTAACAATATCTTACAACCAATAGTAACAGCTATTGATGGCATCATATACATCTTTAAAGTATCCGATCGAGTTAGTAAAATGTTTGTTAGTAATGGTGAATGCCGAATACAGAGCCACAAAACTAAGATTTGAACTAGTAATAAAGGCTCTCTTACAAATGTATTTCGTCCATGTAAAAATCAATTTCGTTCCAATATACACTTGCGCACAAACTGAGTGTTACGTGTAATTGAAGAAGTATGTGACAAAGAAGGAGAGGAAGCAGGAAAGGCAGAAACGAAAGGGTGTCGAAAGTCATTGTTGTCAAGCGTAAAATCAGATCACGGAGGCATAAGTAGAAGAATGAGATAGAAGAACTACTGTCACACGATGGAGAGACTGAAAAAGGAAAATATAAGGTAGCGAGGAAAGAAGTTGAAGAAAATAGAAGCATAAGATTGTAAGAAAACGAGAAGAAAAATATTCCTCCAGAAAGAGCCAAAAAGAAATTACAGTCATCAGAAGATTACTCTTCTTGTAATACTGTAAATTCAGAAAGTTTAAAGACTGAATAAAATGTGCAAGGTATACTCAAATTGAGAATTAAACTTGATATTACTAAACAAGGATTATTATCCTTCTTCGTATGCATTTGAGAATGGGAACGTTTTGTGTGATTGAGTACATTTCAGTAACAAAGAAAAATAATTTTATTCGGAATTTCTATAATTAATGTGAATTCTCGTGTTCTTCAATTAAATCGATTTCGACACCTCATAAAACCTTCAAAAAAACAACTTACGTTTAGTACTGTTTTTATACTGTATTTTTCTCTTTTATATGTGTAAGATAAATAAGGATAGCTAATTTTATCAACTGGCTATCATTTGATAAGTATAAGATAAATCTATTTGTATTTTAGTAGCCAGTACTTTAAGATTCGGTTCAGAAAAATACAAATAAGCATTCTCAAGACTTTAATTCCATATTTTATTACAATTTTCATATAAGAGGATAAACATATTGAATAACGCTATATATAATGTTTATACTATACAGTGAATGAAATATCTTTCCAACTGGCAAGACTTTGTGGTCTTCGTTTCAAAAAGGTGTATGTCTCACTTGCTAATAATCTGTGATGCTTTTCATGAATCGGAACAGCGTTGCCATATCGCGAGCATCAACTAGTGCCGAGTGGTTCACTTCATTGCAAAAGCTCGTGTGACCTATTTGACTTCATTTTCAATGGCCCAAGTGACATAAGTGACAAATTAGATACTTATAAAGTTGTTTCTAAAATAATTGAAAAATTGTGATAGGCCTTATAATACAAAATTAACAAGAACTTGTCATATTATTTTAATTCTACTAGAATGGGCTACTATTACGTTTATCAAATAGAAAATTAATATCGTTAAGGAGAATAATTAAATCTTTTACTAATACGTTTTACATTTAAAATTTATAATGTTGTGGTAACTTCAAAATAGCATAATACACAATTAATAATCTTCAAAAATATATAAGGAAAAAACATAAAAATTTGTAATATTTATAAGATTATGCTTGTCACAGATTGGTATATTAAACTCTATTTAATGTAACTTCAACAAGATCGTATTTCTTAGAATATTCAAAAGTCTTTGAGAATATGTTGATTTTTATGCAAGAAAAACAAATGAAGCGCATCGTTGCTACATGTGAGACAATATTCAGTAAGATGAATTGAAAAAAAACGTTGTAGAAAACTTATACTTTTGGCAAAGACAATGATATAAAAAGCGAAAAAGAAGCTCTGATTCAGTGTTAATTATTTTCTCCTGTCACAAATCCTCTATGTGCGGAACCATGTTAATTACTCCTTCATACAATATCTTAAATATTTATTGAAGGTACATGAAACTGAAATTTGTTGAAATCAGTTAATTAATAGAAATTTTTACAAAGAATAACAATGATTTTTAAACGATTATTCCCCTTTAATTTATATAGAATATTTCTTATAATTTATAAATAAGTGTCAATTAATTTAAACTTTTGCACCGTTTGATAGTTTTAACAAGCCTCGCAAGTACAATAGAAATTCCTGGATACGATAGTTCATCCCGTTTCGGTCGAAGATCTCTGTCAAGCTGTTGTATGAAAATATGCTCGTTTCTGGCAAGTTGCTTTTTGGCTGGTAACGATTACGAGAGCGCATTATTACGTGAAATTGGCAAGAACTAACGTAGGCCGAGGTCGACGGTATCGTCGGCTATCTGGCAGCTTTTAGCGAGGCATTGATTTAGCACTGAACTGTAAAAGCTATCGGAAGGACCTTGATGCATTTTGTCAGTTTGCATTTTCAGTCGTATCTAAACACCGCGTTGTTCGCATAGGTAAAAACTCATTTAATTTTATTATTATTTTGCGTAATATTGATTCCGAAAGGTATTTTTATGAAATTTTAGGAATGCGCTTTATGTATACATAATAATGACCATACGTACGTGGATAAGTGATCATATGTATACATTTACATAAACATAATTAAAAAATATAATTGAGGGCCTGGAAACAGAAAGGGGACAAATCCTGTGTTAACTGTATGAGCTATGCACCTTTTTGTTTCCAGGCCCTTAATTATTATGAGAATTTAGAATGAACATTTTAAAATCACACGACTTTAGCATTATTTATCAAAATGAAATTCTTCAGATCCGTCTGGCCTTCATCAGGATTTTTTACTATGTTAGTAACCGAAAAAAATTTTTAATAATCAATTAAAATATGTAACATAAAAACTTGTGGAAATAAAGAAAATTATTTCGGAAAAAGTACCATTGAACATGACCATTTAACGGAACTTAGATGTACGTAAAATATGCATTTTTGTTGGAAAATTATTTATTATAACTCGACAAGTGCTTATCATTGTTTTTTAAAGCAGACTACATAGGCATTTATTCATGAAAGACTAATCATTCAAAAATGTTACGAATCATTTATCAATTTTTTATTTCGAAACCATAATATAAATAAGATATTCCAGACCTAATTTTATATTCGTCACAATAATCTTCAATTTAAAGTTCGAATTCACTCAAGAAAAAACTCAATTCAAATTTGTATAAGAACCCCGAATATCTTTGATATACTATAAATAAGTTAATGTACGTCTATTTTGAAAGTTAATTGCCCATCTAAAAACGGAAATAACAAGCCCCTTTATATTATGGAACTCTAGTGTCTGCGTTAAATTTTGTCTGGCACTCCGCGCGCGCGTTCGAGCATAGCCGGGGAATAATCAGAATAAAGCGAAGAGGAGGCAAATCACTAAAGAGCGGCGCGCGATGCGCGGGTGAAATCGCCATGGAAAGGCGGCTCTAACGAGTCTGTTTACAAAAGTGCCTCGGGCCGGGCCGGGATGAAAGATGACTTTCCAGAAGCGTCGCGTTGCTTCGACCCAAATCTCGAGCAAGGAGCAAGCGAGAACGAGAGAGATAGAGAGAGCAGAAAGACGAAGAAACAGCGATGAGTTGGTCGCGTCGACGGATTCGCGAGAGCGGGTATCATTACACACCACCCTCGCTCCCGATTATTCGCGGGTCGCGCACGCCGGCCTCGGCGTTCTTTTTTTCCACGTGCATTCTCCCCGTCGCGGATTCCCGCGAGCTCAGTCATCAAGCGTCGCCCCTGTCTCATTGCGCAACGACTTCTCGTACTTCTGCAGCCACGACGACGATGCAGCAGTCCGTCTAAGTAATCGCTCGCGTCGCTGAAGTCGCGGACTCTTGCCAAGCCGCAACGACGCTTTGGTGCGGAAAACGCGACGATTTGTCGAATCCTCGCACGTGCGGTTATACCTTCGCGATGGCTGGTCGTTAAGGCAGGGGCGTTAAGTAAATCGTAAATTGAGATATTGACTGTACGGCTTTGAAAGCTTCGGTCATTGATGTGGCAGCGCAACTGCAGCTGGTGTCCAACCTGGTATTTCTGGCGCGAGTCTTTTCGTTACCGATTTGGACTACGCGGCAATAACTGTCATCGAGTCTTTCGGTTGCGTTGGAACCTTTTTATAATCCTATTTTAAGTTGTTTACCAGAGTCGAAAATTAGTATTTGTTGAAATCCTTAGCATGAAATTAATAACGACGTTGTTGAAACGGCTGTTTTCATCAAAAATTTAATTCAAAGTACAAGGATCGGTAATTATATAGATCAATTTCTCACTGTAATTTTTTGTTTAAAATATTAAAGAATACCACCATACGAGAATGAAAAATGTCAACGGTTTACTTATTGATAAATAGCATTCGAACCGTTACATTCGGGTTACAGTTAAAGTCACCTTTGTAATGATAATTGAATGCGGCTCGTAAAATACACACTCACAATATACTTTGTTGCGAAGTATTCAGACCGCGTGCGCGCGCACGTTCGAAAAGCAAAAATAAAAGTGAAAGCCCAAAAAGATTGGCTGATTGGCACTGATGCCCGTAAAATCGATTTGAAGAAGAGAGAGCAGAACGGATCGCGGCCAAAGATTATGGTGATACGATAAGAGATTGGACTTCCGGTGCGCGCATCTCCGAGGAGATGCATCCCGCGCACACGCACCCGTACGAGAAATCGAAAAATAAAATAAACGGCGTGAAATGTGATCGTATCGGGTTGACACGGGTATGCAAGCAGGTGCGAACGCTGCTGCTGCCTGCCTGCGTGGGTCGCGCCGCTTATGAATAAATCAATTCCACCAATTCGTCCCGTTTGCATGCGCTCGTACACAAGCGGATCGATTCTCATGCGCGCGCTCCCCCAGCCAATAAATGGTGCAACCCGTTATCTTTACAAAATTAATTTTTCAGAATTACGTGCTCCCTTAATGACTGATCAATTGGCAGATAGGAGCGTCTTAATTTAGGCTATTAAAATTTTCAATTTTCTTAATCTTTTTATGATTGAGCGACCTTAAATTTTCTTAATTCGTAATTTTTAATGCTCCCTTTTGCCAATTTAATATACAATCTGTGAGCCTTTACATAATGTTTCATGCATTTAAATTAAAGGTGATTTATAGATATACCTTGAATTATGCCTTCCTTCCTCCCTGATGATCTCGCAAAATACTTAATTTTTTAATGATACCCCTGTGTGAATAGATAAAATACTGCGCACTTTGTTGGTGGTTTCCAAATATTGGCATTTAATTTTGGGATACACACCATTACCGGTACTTTGTGATTTATTCACCAGCAAAGTCTCTTTAATGTATACTTGCTGGGCTTTGAAAATTTTTGTTGAAAAACGTACATGCAGAACACGTGAGTTTCTACAGGTTTAACTCTATATAATCTTCTTTGATATCTAATTATCTTTTTCAACTTTTCAATGTAACGCTTTAGAACCATCCAAATGACTGTGAATTAGCCTAAAGACCACCAAAAGCAATGTAATGCACGTTTTCTCCTGTTACTTAATATATGTGCATATACATCGAAAATAAATAACAAGAATTTCTGCATTAATTCGTTGTTATTCAACCGCCATACGAAATCGATCATCGTAAATTTTATTGCACACACATGCCGGCAATAAAAATATGGCAGACATAACTTTTAAAATTGATGCGCCAAAGGATTGTAATTTTTCTGGAATTACGAAGAAAGTTCTTGCGGCGAAAAAAAAGGCACGCCGAGAAATCCAGGGAGAATATATTGGCCGATCATAAAGAGCCTTAGGTACTTGGCAAGTCAACGCGAAGACCTCGCGCACGCGCGCGTCTTTTTCCCCCGGACGAGTCGCACTCGTAGCGCCTTAAAACCCGCGGGCAAAAAGCGTTAATACCGTTTTCGCTACAAATCTGGAATTAGCAATGAGAAAAGCCGAGCTTGTAACTCGCTTCTTCGCAGGGACGGTACTATACGGCAGCTCGGCGGCGGCTCGTCGTTCGCTCAATCGCGACTCTCATCCTCTCCTCGAAGTTTATGGCCCCGACGGAACATTCGAGGTTAAGTACTACTGGCAGTGGCCGCGTGTAGCACAAGGTCTTAAACTGCTTAAATCCAGGAGGAGGAACAATAATTGAATTGAAGAAGTCGCGAGAGCAATCGGGAGAGCGCAACGGCGGCCGCCGGAGGCTGCAGTCGATTCCAATAAATGACAATCGTCGATTCGCTCTCTTTTTCCCCCTCTCTCTCTTCCTTTCTCTCTCTCTTGCTCTGGCCCGGGGAGATGCCCCGGGTGGAATTCTCGGGGGCTTCATTTCTCGTCCGGCGGGGCCAGAAGAAACCGAGCGACTTGATCGTCCCGAAACCGAACGGGCCGCCGTACTGCTAAGGGCCAGCGTGGCGGGAGGAAGAAGAGAAGAAGGAGACAGGAATTCTCTCCGTTTTGTTATTTCGGTTTGTCGCATGCTCGCGTCCCCAACGCCCGCGGCGCGCTCCATGTGTGTGGTCCCAGCGCGCGCTCGCGTGCGCCGCCGCTGCCGTGCACTTCGGCGGTAGCACGTGTTGGGCCGGCAGCGCCCTTTTTTACCGACCCCCGTCGACTCGGCCACGCCACCCTCTCCTCCTCATCCTCCTTCGCTCGGCCTCCCCATCCCCTCGTCGCACTTTTTAGCGTCGGATTCCGAAATCCTTTGGAGCGATAGCCGCCCCGCGGAATTCGACGCCGCTTATCCAGTTACCGGGACCGAGAGGAAGAGATAGAGAGAAAAAGAGAGGGAGGAAGGGAGGGAGAAGAGGAACCGGCTCTTTCTCTCTCTTGGTCGTGTGCTCGGACACGTCGATTCTCGAGAGAAATGAGGAGAGCTCGCGCGCGCGCGCGCGCGACTCCGACCGTGAACTTTTTCGAATTTCACGCTAAATGAGACTTCTCCCGGAGGATGTGGCGAAAAATTTTATGACTTTCGGACAACTAATGAGTCAATATATTTACTTTAATAGATTTATTTTAATGAACGTCGGGGGCTCGCGGCTGATGTATTTATTACATCTTTGTTGTTATCGGGGATAAGAGGCACTTATTTTGAAACTAACAAGGAAACAGTACAAGTTTTTATTGCGAATAAATATCATTTCGTACAGAGCCAAATAAGCATTACATTTCTCATACTTTTTAATTTATAACCACTGTTTTGCAGTAAAATCGTTACTCGAAAACATTCCGCGCAACAATATAATGTATATGACCGAACAGTTTAATAAAAGTCCAAATAATTCTAATACATTTCCATTAATGATATCCCGTTATTAAAGATAATTATTGTCACTTTTAGCATGTAAAATTTATATTATCTCATAAACAATAAACAAAACATGTTTCGAAATGATAGTGAAAAGGTAATTACAGTTGAATTTCATAAAATTATACTCTGTGGAACAAAATTGTCGACTTAGTATCGGCACTTCTCTAGTTATCAGGCAGTTTGGGCCGGATAATATTAACGAAATAAATTATCGTTCTAAAAAGTTAAACGGAAATTCTCGATACGTTTAATCTGTATATCCAAAAATAGATATAATGTTATGTAGAAACTATACTTTCGAATAAAAACGTAATAAGAACTACTTTAAGCTATTATAAATGTATAAGTTCTAATAAATAAAATTAAAAATTACGTATGAATGGAATCACAAAATGTCTCATAAAATATGGTATCACAATTTCATAGAAATAGTTAATTTCAGGATTCTTTTGGAATATCATAATTTCGGAACAAAAGAAACAAAATATCACAAAATAATAATGTGGTCTGTATATAACATATTCTCTACAAATTTCAATTAATTTATAATCAAAATTAAAGTAGTAAATTATGTATATCCAGAAATGAACCGACATCAAGTTCGTGTAGTAGTCCAATTGAAGAAATAATGTACCGAATTGACGATCGTACTTAATACATTGAAATATTTATATGAATTGTCACAGAGTTTTACTGTTTTACTACAATGTTAATAATAGTCTATCGTAAATTAGGTTCATATATTTGTTAAAACGTTATCTATAAATTATTTTTACTTAACTATAATTAGTATAAAATTATTGTACGAATTTGAATAAAATTCCTAATTACGGAATTACTTGACCTTCAACAGTTTTTCACGACTTCAACATTCATAATCTATTGTCCATCATTTATTGTGATTATACTATTTATATTTATAGCCGAATACAATTTTTTTAGAGTGAGATCATGTAATCTATAGCATTGAACCTAACATATAACTCCGAGTAACCACTTTATTCCTACCGTAGCCATATGGATTATAAAAAGACATTGCATTATAAGATTTCAACGTAGTCAATGAAAAGCATTGAACCATAATTTCATAATTTCATTTTAGTTATTCTACGAAAGATACTAAAAATGCACATGAAAGCTAATACTATTTCTTGAATAAATTATTTCTATTTTAGGATCTTTTTTCTAGTAAAAATTTCTCTATCGAAAATGAATATAAAATTAGTGAATGACTAAGAAAAACAGCAAGTAAAGATTGTGATAAAACAATTTTTTCGGTCATTTCATCTATTCAATAGTTAAAATGCTTGAGTCACATAGCCTTAAAATGTTTGTACTAAATGTGTATTGAAACCCTCTAATGAAAAATAGTACATTTCGACACGGGTGGGGAAGTCGATTATTTAGCTGGTGTGACTTTTTGCACGAGCGAAGCGAGTGCGAAAAAGCCACACCACCTAAATAATCGACTTACGCACTAGTTTCGACCGGTATTTTATACCACGAGCGCCGAAAAATCATATCAAAGTTGTGATTTTGAGGTTAGAATGGTATAAAGGTATTTTTCCCGAAGGTTAATAAAGAGGACACTAATGTTTGCATTCAACTCTGTCCAGCGTACTTTATTTCAAATTGGATCTAAATCGTTTTTTCACTAACCAGGAGAGTGTCAGGGATCCGGATCACGGATTCGACTCAAACTTTAGGATATGTTTTTCGACATAGAAATATGAAGAATCTGCAATATTAATACCATTTCAAGTAGAGAAAATAAAACTAGAGAAAACGATCTTTAATTTGCTTGTCGAGACAAGCAAATTAAATTTCGAGGAATTGAAAAATATTGATTCGTTCCAAAGTTATGAAAGTTTAAATTTGAGCAATAAAAATGCATTGTTAAATGCCTAATATTCGACGTTTGAATTCATGCATATTTTAGTGCATTTTCGTAGCTCAATTTTAAACTTTCATAACTTTGGAACGAATCAATATTTTTCAATTCCGAAAAAAGTCAATTAAAGATCGTTTTCTCTAGTTTTATTTTCTCTACCTGAAATGATATTTAAGACTTTTTCAGATTAAATGGTTACGGTTATAGGAAGAGGCTTTTTTAAAAGATTTTCTCAAAATAAAGCAAATAATGTCCAAAACTTGAGTTTTTTGGAGCGTTAGGGTCTATAATATTGCAGCTTCCTTCATGTTTCTATGTCCAAAAACATATCCTAAAGTTTGAGCCGAATCCGTGATCGGGGTACCTGATACTCTTCTGATAAGAAATGGGAGAATGGGAGAATATGACATTAAAGACCATTTCTACCACTCTCATAGACATGCTAATCATAAATTACCTATTTCTAAGTTAACTTTATGGCTTAACACAATATTCTGGTTTCATTTGATAATTATGTACCAATTTGATGTAAATTTTGTCACTGACATTTGACACCATTGATACTTTGACTATTAGTAATACTTTTAGTTACATTGTGTTATTGTTTGTTACATATGATTTTTATTAACAATGCTTCCATTTGATTAACGTCATTAACTATAAAAAATTGTTAATTTTTTACCAAGACAGGGTTGAGATAAAAATTAATTTTCCAGGAAATGGTTGTTTTCATATTTTATAGGAGATTACAAGAAATTTTAAAGGGCATACAAATAATATATGCATATAAAATATGTTAAATAAAATTATAATGGTTGTGTTGAATTATCGCAGTACGAAAGCTTTTTTAATATTCTCTGTATAGGACATTTGGTTCTGCTTGAAAGCTCTATCTGTTAATTTTAATGAAAATAATTTTTTTCATAATAAAATTAATTCAAGGAAATAAGCTATTACCTACATATAAGATTAGCCTTTTTTTATTCTGTTCTTAAATAAACAAACCATATAGACAAACAACAATAAATTGTATTGATACTTTGTAATAAAAATCTATACAGTAGCTTTTAATTAAATTTTTTTAATAAATAATATTTTTGTGAATGAAAACTATGCTACCTATTGTGATTAAAAAAAAATGAATTGTTAAATGCCAAGATATTGTTTAATTAAATGCCCGTAAACAAAACTCGAATAAACTGAACTGAGCCGCCATCTCCCGGCGAAAAGCCGAACCACCACAGCGCCGACTTATTTACCAACACTGGGTACAAGTATTGCAGGAGCCTAACCTTTTCAAACTGTAGCACTGCGATAACAAGTCGTAAATCTTTTCATCAACAAAACTTTTGCGTATTAGTTGACGCCAAGAAACGTCAAAGTGGATCACTGCCGAATTATAGATCACTGTTACCGGATAAAAACAAACGATGACATAATTTTACTGGAGCATGTTCCGGGTTGGCGGAAATCTAGCTTACGATCGAAAAAAAAATTTTCACTACTCGGAAAAGTCACTCCTGGGTACCGCGCACAATGCACTCGAGGTATATTCCCGTGGTACAGCGGGACGCGCACTACGCGGTGAAACAACGCGCGAGATCGCAGAAAAAAAAACAAATAAAACGAGACCTCCTCCGTCTCCTAGATGTAGCGTGCGCTTTGTGTGCGTGTGTGTGTGTTCGCCTGTGTATTTTCGTCGGGAGTTTGGCGGTCTCGTTCGGCGCCGGTTGCAGGGTAGCTTACCTTGTCGGCGAGCCCCCCGGGGGCCAGGACAACCGTCGCCACCCTTGAATCCTCGTCTTAATTTGACTCGGCACTCGCGGAAAAAGCACACGCGTTACGAACTCGCTGTCATACACCGATTAGAACACTCGCGACGTCGCGGCCATCTTGGATATTTCCGCGCAGTCTGTCCGAGGGAGAGGCGCGATATGTGGGAGTTCAGCATCTGGCAGCAAGATGGCGCGCCTAAAAAACAGAATCGAGAAAAACAAGCGTCGCTTTGACGGTCACTTACAAGCCCCTCTCGATTTCAGGAAACACGGAAATTCTAATCTTGTCTTTCGCGTTGCCAAGATAAGATATACTCAATATCATGCACTTTATTTTTATTTTTTAGCAAAAGCAGTCGTCCCAATCAGTCTGTGTTATTACACTTATGTATTATTAACAGCCTTATCGTATTTTATAGTACAATATGCTTATCGAAACTAACTTTTAAACTAAGTTTTATAAAATCTTATAACTTTCAAAAATATACTTAAAAGTTCTTAATTATTAATATTTTATATTTAATTAATGAGCTTACCAACTTTTATTGTAACTTAAAAGTATTAATCACAATTTTTAATTGAAAAATAGAAATGTTTCATTGAAAATAAACTTTTTTACATAAAAAATTTAGTTTGTTATTTTAATAAAAGTATTTATAATACAATTGACGTACTACGTCCGCATTTTATAATACATTTATGATTGTAATACTAAATAGTTCAGTTTTTGATGACGATTGTTAGAAGTGACGGTCAAATTACGAATTTAGGCGCGCCGCCAGGCCGCGTACAAAGCACGACTGAGAGGAGCGGCAGTTTATTTATAGGCTTCACAAAACTTTGCTCTCGGGGCTTTGGTTTACTTTACGTGTTTCCCTACGTTTTTCCATGGCACCCTATAAGCGAATGTATGAATGAAACGAATACCTTGAAGCTGTATTTAACTGCTTGCCTAATGCTGTCAAGATACAAACAATACGGAATATTTGCAATATTTTTGTTTTTATCGTTATTATTTACGAAAACATAACGAATTCGAGTAAAAGCGTTAAAAATAGAATCGTATGTCGAGATAGGTACAAGTGCACAGAGTATATAATTATCACAGGAAACATTATTTAGATTTATAGTAAGCCGGTCATCGTTTTCAAATTCTGAATTACTACTTTATTTTTTCTGCGTCAGCTTCTTAGCTATTTATAATCATTTATACTACTCTAAATAATAAACTTTATCCTTTTTAAATACAGTTTACTTCCATACCAGCAAAAACAGATAAAAGCCAATTTTATCGTTTTTTTGAGAATGAACCGCTGTTTTTCATATTTACTTATAAAAATTAATAGCAAAAATTATCTTGTTCATTATCAATTAATTTCATATTTTTAAGCAAATGGTTTTATTTTTGGAGTAAATTATTATCGAAATGCCAAATTGATGAAAGAATAACCAACTATGTTTTAGTCTATCTTTTGTACTACTTAACATAAAACAAAAAATTTCTACCTGCATGGAAATGATTATATATTTGTCTGATTATAAGCTTTTGAGTATTTTTTCAAAAGCACGAATACAGTAGCTCAAATATTATTGGAGCACATTCATCATTTACACAGTAAGAAAATTTTAAAAGGTAAATTGTTTAAAATTGCAGGCAAATACGTTTACATTAGCCTGGAGGATCTTGAAAGAACAGTTTCTCTGCCTACCATAGGCAATAGAGGTATCTTCTTTATCGTTTGTTAGTCACTTCGCTGAGTCTTTCGTGCATGGTATGCATTTTTGAAGCTCATAGAAAATTACATATTTTTAATAAATTCATCAAGATGATATTGATTGAATCGAACTCAGTAACAAATGTCATTATAACTATAATTTACCATACAAAATTTTTCATGAGACATTATTCTTTCACATTTTTCTTTTTCTATAAAAAGTAATTATATTGTTTTAAATGCGAACATAATAATTTCTATGAATACAAAGTTTATAACATTTTGGAATTATTAATCTTCAAACTTCAAACTTTTGTTAAAACTTTAAGAAAACTTCAAACTTTTATATTAATACCGAGCTTTTTGTCCGACAGTAATCCTCTTTGATAATAATAGATATAAAAAATTTATATTATGACCGCCACTATTATAGAACCAAATAATTTTTTTCTATTTATACCTCGGATTCTTCAAAAACCAACTCCCTCCAAACTCAGTTTGCAAAACGCGCCTCTCTTTTCCAATACATTCAATCTCAATAAACCGGCGTTTTCTCCATTTCCCTTATCCCCTTAACACGCGAATACGCGCAACGTATTTCGCAAAGCCCATAGCGAAACGCAAAGCCATAGCGCGAACGGTCGCGCAAAAACAGTGCAATCGCGAGATGTCGCCACCCATCGTGGCGTGGGGGGTCCCCCCATCTCCACCCCCGCGTCTATATATCCTCCGATTCGATTATACACCATACAGCTATACAGCGGCCGCGGGTGGGACTATAAACCCCATCCCATTCTGCAGGCGCGTGCAGTGCTGGATGCACCGGCAAGCGCGCGCGGTACAATCAACAGGCGCTAGAGCGAGAGGGAAAACGGCAAGCCTCGAGAGAGATAAAGCGGAGGCGCTCTCGCAGGAGGATGAAGGAAGAAGAAGAAGAGGAGACTTTATATATATGTACGTGAGATAAAACGAGCGAGCGAGAGAAACCGGAGTATATATATACGCGCGAGAGGAGAGCTGCGGCGCAGAGAGTCAGGATCGAGCGCTGCGCGGTACAGTAGTGGGAGAGAGCGAAGGAAGACATGCGCGCGCGGCGCGGGAGCGGCGCACATGCACATGCACACACCGATCCATAGCCCAGTCGCCGCGTAGTAGGTGTCTACGTGCGTGTGTGTGTGTGTGTATGCGCGAGTCGACGGTGGCGAGCCAGCCAGCGGCAGGCAGCAGCAGCAGCTCTCTCGGAGCGAGTAGTAGTAGAGGTCTTCCCCGGCGCGGCCGCGGCGGCAAGTATGAGAGAGAGAGAGAGTGAGTAGCCGACGACGACGTATCGTACACACACGTCAGTTCATAACCGCGGACTGAGAGGAGAGTGCGCGCGCGCTCTCGCGTGGATTGTACGCCGCCGCGAGTGTGTGCTACTGCAGTGTATGCTGCCGCCGGTACACGCACTGTGCCCCTGACAGTGTGCCGCCCCGTTGTCTCTTTTCTTTTCGCATATATAAGTACACGTATTTTCTACTGCCGGTTCTGCGCTTTTTCGTGTGGGAAGAGAGACAGCCACTGTGGTGCTGTACGCGCGCCGCGTCCTTCTGCTGTAATGGTAACTCTTCGCGCAGTGTGATATTGTAACGGGGAGGACGGAAGCGGCGACTGGAGTGGAGAAGAGAACAGGATTTTTTGGGAGGTTCGAACGCGCGAACCTGTGGAGCGGAGGTGTACGCATCGCAGAGATAGAGGCAAGGCTGTACACACGCCAGCGTGCGCATCTCAGGCACACACACACGCTACTCGTAAGTGGTTTCACTGTTTCGCATGTAGCTTATCTCGTTTATTTCATACTCGAGTGCGTTCGAGTCGATGAATGCCGCGTATAATACATCATCACACGGACAGGTGATTTAGATCTATGTCAATGTTCCCCGCAGTCACAGGTGTATATATATTTGTTTTTTTTCTCTAGCCGCTATGCTCTCTCGCCTCGCTACTTTTTTTCGTTCGAGCGAACTGCTGGTAGTCTTGTGTCAAGGTTGCCGGGAAGCGAATTACCGGGAGCGAACTTGTTTGCTGTCTCGTTTCCTTTGGCATTTCGATAATTAACCACACGCGCGTGTGTGTGTGGTGTTGAAGATGCGCGCGTGAAGTCATCTTTTTAATAAGAAAACGTGACAGTAGAAATGCAAAATGAAAGCTTTAATTTTGTTTCAGACAGTAAAGTGTCAGCAGTTCGTGTTTCAAATCCGCACGCTTGTCGCATTTTATTATTCTATACGCGTCGTTTCCCTAACGTGCAAAATCAATACTTATGGCTGTTCTGCAACTTTGTGGAATATTTCATTGTTTGCATTTATATATTAAATTATATATACGCATGTGCTGTTCAGCGAAAAATTGCTGAATTATATAAACGTTATCGATTATGCATTCATTACTTTCGAACAATAAGAACTTCATAGAAATGGAAGAATTTGAAATTGCATTACCATTTGAATAATGATTTCATTCTTATCAATGAGTCATAAACGTTACCGAGAAAACAGATTCTCGCTTATTTTATTGCCATCAGCTGTTTGCCATACGTCTTGATTAAATATTATTTCCAACATCATATTCTTATTTTATGCATTATTTTTCCTTGAAATAATTAAACATTTTGTTATATTATGCACGATAAATTAAAAGTATGAATTTGTTTAATTTTATTCATCATTAAGTTAATTACGCTTAATATTTACAGCATTCATTATTTATTTTGTTTTCTCTTTTTGAAAACAAAACTCTTTTTCAAAAGGTTATTATACTTTCCAGAACATACCTCGGGTACAAACATCCTTATATAAGCTACGTATTTCTATAAAATATAAAAATATTTTCATATTCAACTCGCGTTAGATATTTTATGATGTCACTTTACGTTCTAGCCTTGAAAACTTAAGTAACCGGCGTCGCAGTTGCATTGATATGTCGTGCCGATACCTCTTGAAAGATTTTTCGCATTCCACATATGCGTCACGCGGGTAATAGAATCGGAAAATACATCCGGTCGTTAAGACTTTTCGCGAAAGTTACTTAACGCGAGCAGGAATTCTTACGAAATATGGAATTCAGCGATTGTGAAACATTGAAATATTTAATATACATTATTCATATATAGATTTTATTTACATTTAAATATCATTAGTATATAAGAAGATAGTAATTAAAATTTTAATCGTATGAATATTTAAATGTAAATCATTTTACATTTTTATGAGTATTATATATCAATTAGGAAAACCAATCATCAAAAACGATTATTATTTCAAAACGCAACAATCGAGCAGTTTTCGCAATGACCATATATCGATCGAAACAGCTATACCCACTGGAAAAAGAAAATTGCAAATTCTTTTTTTTGTCGCAATTAAATTTTTTTTTTCGAACGCCGGCGCCGGAAGCACTTGGCGATTGGTCGAGTGATTTTCGATTGATATCGGCGTGGCTTATTGCAATTGGCAATGGCGGCAGCAGCGGCTCCCCCCGGCTAAAGCCCGGGGAAGTTCCGTATTGTTCGCGGCTCGTTTCCGGAAGAGCTACCCATCGAGCGAAAAGCATCCTCTCTCCCGACCTTCCCATTTTTTAGCCCCGATGGCGCACCAGAAACTGCTTTTAATTCCCATTGACTCTTTTATCAGCTCTTCCGAAAAAAAAATTTCTTCCGCCGCACTGCCGCGTGTACCTTTTATATTTGCGCCGTCGTCGTGGAGAGACTCGTCTTTGTTTTCGCTGATAAAAATCCCCGATTGCCACTATATATACTATCAGCTGCGCTGTGTCAGCCGCTTTGTTTACTCTTATAATTTTAACCGGTGCAAAGCAGAAACGATTGGTTATTGGTTTCTATGCGATGTATTTCGATTTTTGCGCTCGCGAATTGTTTCTAAATCTTTGCGGAAATGCGCATGAAAGCGTAGTTAATATAGAGAATGAACAGGTAAATGAACGCGCGGGTGTGAACATCGTTGAACATGTATAAATGTTCAATTACGCAGTTATAACGATATTTTTTATGTGCGTATTATCGCATATTCAGAAGGATAAATGGAAACGCAGTGAAACCAGCAAAATGTGTAAATATGCGTGTCAAAAAAGAGCGTACAACCGTTAACTTCGATATTGTTCTTCGTTAAAATCATCCGATTTAATATTCACGATCTTTTCACATGTTTATGTATGATGCATCCATTTTTTCAAGAATACAATATTTATTTCCCTTCAAAGAAAAGTTATACTATAATATACACTTCGCGTCAACGTAATATATACATATATATTTACGTATGATTCCGGCTAACCAGTAAAATGTAGCTTTTATCGTCAAATTGTTCAGGTCAATGGGAAATTATTACTGTGAATTATTGCTCATGCACTCATAACGACATTAACAAACGAAATTGCTTATCAAAGGGAAATACAATTAAAATACCTGTACATTAATCGCGAATAATAACGTTCCACCCATAAAGCACAACGTCAAAGGCAAGCCAAGATTTAGTGCAGGAAACAACGAGAACCGGGCTCTCGAGTATATACTTTTTCAATAATTCTCTCCCCTAATCGTCCGGAATAGTAAAATAAGACGAAGGGTCGCTGTCCGGAGATTTATATTGAAAGAGGAGCGAATTGTTACAATAAAACCCATTAAAATGCTCTGAAAGCGAGCGGACGGGCGGGCGCGTGCTCCAGGAAAAAGGGCACGGTTAATTGGCTTAGGGTTCGTCTTATCGACCGTCGCATTTAATCGCGCGGGTATATACTTCCTCTTTCGCTCTCCCCCAAAATCCGCAAAACTCCTCGAAACTTCTCTCTCTCGTGCCCTCTGTACACCGTTGCCACCGCCAGCGCCCGAAATAACCGAATCGCCTATTAATGGCAGTTACCCGTGGCGCAGCTCTTCCGCTCGTGTGCAACAGCAGCAGCAGTAGCGAAGGAGGAAAGGGTATATATGTGCACGCGCGTCGGCCTGTGTAAATGCAAGTCGAGACAGAGCAGACGTGCGTCGGGTGGTAGGAGAGAGAAGTTCTGCTGAACTTGAATTTTTTTCGGGAGAGTTGATGGATGGGACTGAAATAGCAGATGTAAAAAGGGGAGGCTTTTTTGGGTGTGGGTTGCTCGCGAAAGAAAAGTATTTATTTTGAACGTGCCAATTGAATGGTAGGTTTTAACGGTGATATTTCTAGTGAATATTCGATTGATTAGTCGTATGTTTTACGTGGCTTTACGTGGTCGTTGTACGTGGCTTATTGTAATTGGCATAATTAGTTAATAGAGTTACATAATTAGAGTTAATAATTAATATCGAAGTAAATATGGTCGATTAGTCTTGGACATTATTAATCCTTTTATAATTTAAACGTATAAAATATTCAATTAATCAATATTTCATGTAAATCGAACAAATAATTATCACAAAGAACAAATATGTAAATATCCCGAATTACAAATTAACTTTCAATCAATAAATTATACTTGCATCAACATTCTTTAAATCCCTCATTTATATAATTTAAACAATACGCAGTCAGCATTCATGTTTAACGAATGAATAAACGCTTACAATTACAATTAAAAAAATCCACAACAGTCATAAGCGTTTCCTTATACCTCTAAAATACTTCCCTAAGATCATCTATCCACGCCTATCATAAAAAACCATCTGCAGTGCGCGAGATAAAACGGACGCTTTAACCGGGCCCGCGCGCTACTCGTGCGTTTTAATAATTCCGAGGCGAGACGCCGGCGCGTTATAACCACATTAAAAGCAACAGGAATAAATAGTCGCTCGCGGGCGCATATTTCGCACACGCGTTATAAACCCCCCCCCCCACAGACGCGGCTAAAACTTCCGCGAGCACACGCACTGATTAAATTCAAAATATTTAGCGTGCTTTAATATTATTTGCGGTCAGAAGTTGAAACGAGACTCATTTAAAGCGCCGCGCGCTCGCTGGCTACGGAGAAACATAGCTGGCGTGCGCAAAAAAGTTGAAAGAAGGAGAGAGAGAGAGAGAAAAAGACGGCTCCCCGGTGGGGCCTACGGCCTCGAGTCAAAGAGTCAGCGAGCTCGCGCGCGCAAAGTGAATGCGAATATACGTGAGTCGGGCAGCCGCGAGGGTGTGCAAAAGTGTATCTCTCGTTCCGCGAGCGCATATGCGCCGCTCTCTCTCTCCGCGTGCTGCGCTGCGGCACTGAACACACCCCTTTTACCTCTCTCTCTTCGCTAGCTTTTTCTCTTTCTTCGCTTTATTTCTCCTTCTCGCTCGCGCTTTCGTCTTTTTCCGGCCCCCTCTCTCTCTCTCTCGTTCCAACTCGGAGCGTCGGCCAGACAGAAAGAGTCGAAAAAAAATCGCACAACGTCGCGCGCGCGCCCGAGAGCCGAGGATCCAATAAAAATCTCGGATTGAGTATATAGTCTGTGCGCACGCGCGCCCGCTACTCCCTTTTCTTCGCCAGTGGAAAGTTGGAAAAAAAAACGAGGATCGAGTGAAGGACAGAGAAAGAGAAGAGGAACTTTAAGGAATTTCGCGCGTCTCTCGCGTGCGCACGCGTCCCGAGGCAAGGGGGCAAACATTGGCTGCACTGGCCTGACCTACGCCAACTGAGGAACTTCTAATGAAGCTTATTTGGCCAGGAGAACAAAGTCTCTACTCTTTCGGCTCTCCTTCTGCGCTCCTTCAATGTTATTAAAGACGCCTGTCTGCGCCTGCTTTATTTGACGTTCCTTATTACGAAAGCTGCTCCCATGAGAATTTATTTAACTCTGTTATCTGTATGCATGCGCTTATTGTGC
Organism: Torymus aiolomorphi; assembly: GCA_036365515.1. Lineage (NCBI taxonomy): Eukaryota > Metazoa > Arthropoda > Insecta > Hymenoptera > Torymidae > Torymus > Torymus aiolomorphi. The sequence continues at coordinate 117,954,317 of CM070874.1, forward strand.
TCGAGTAGGAAAAATTCATTCTATTTCTTCGTGTCTGATGAAGTTTTTCAGTTGGTATAGAAAATATATTGTGAAAGACGGTTTCATGAGGTAATCATATCAAACGATCGTAAAAACATATCGTCTGAGGAGCATTGTATTCAATAGAAAATATATAAAACACAATCACGCATCTAATCTTATCTAGTTCACATTGCACTCGCTGTTAACTTGACATCTTATCTCACGAGTCAGCTGATAGCTCACATTTATAGTACGTAGAGGAAATAATGCTTAGACTATTATGATGTCATGTTTGTTCAGGCACACACATGAATTATTAATCAGACAAATTGTTCTCAGAAACTAGTGTTTTTTATTTGTAATTAACGGCTGGATTAAAAACAATGAATAAACGTTTTATGCTGATTTTTCTTTATGCGATTTTATATTTTATTTTACAACGATAATTTTATCTTTACTATTAATAATTGATGAACAAGAATGACAATTCAGTAGAAAATTCACAGGATTTTCTTAGCTGTATATTATTAAGGCCATGTGAAACCGTGAATTTCAATATTTTTTAAATCAACATTCAAGCTTTTATTCGGAAAACAAATTTTGTCAAGCGCTCCGTACACATAAACACTATATCCAGGAATTTTTTTGAGTGATTCTATTAGCATTTTCGTTAGATATGCTCGTTTGAAAAGTAGGTCAATTGCAGATTCCTACTTATCGACAGTACGGTTTTTATTTAATTAAATAAATTCTCATATTTTTTTTGGAAAAACACGTTTGTCAAGCGCTCCGTATATGTTAATACTACACTCAGCTTTTTTTTTTTGATGATTCTATTGGTATTTTCATGAGATGTACTCGTTTGAAAATTATGTCGGTATTTAACATCACCTTAAAACAATAATAACCTCTTCTAAACAAAACACTAAAGGGTACATGTTTATTTATTTTAAAAACAATCACGACGCTGAAACTGCTACACCCATAATCACTACCAATTGCCCAAGACTTCCACACTACGCAATCTTATCAATGAAGCTTCAATCGAGGACAAACATTTTTCATGCTCTTATCACTCGGCACGAAAAACTCCTCGCTTTTTCTACGCTCACGCAACAACAACTCGGAAGCATCTTCGAAACGTTATACGGCAACCGTGTCATTGCCTCCACTCCTCCGCGGGCTGCAGACAGCGCGACGTCTCGCAAGCTCGCCCGCAGCGATAAGAGCACCGGCGCGTCTAATTTTTCGGCGCTTTTTCAAGGTCACGCATGCTCTCCCATCTCCTCAGCCTTCGTGTGTATGTATCATTATACACAAGGAGAGAAGAGGCAGCGATGTTATCGTCTCGGCGCATGCGGTTAATTTGAGGCGCGCACGCATTTTGCATTCCCGCGCCCCTACGTGATGTATATATATATATACACACACGCGGCCACTCGAATGGGTAGTAGTATAGTTGGGGCGAAGAGTGGCCCTTCCCCTTGAGCCGTCGCGAGCGCGACTCTCGCCCCTCTTATAATCCCGGCGCGCTCGCCCTCTCGTTCTCCGGAATCTTCTTAATTGTCTAACGATATTCGAAGCGAGCTTTGAGCCCCCGCGAAACCCCTACCACGCGCTATCTGTTTACCATCACCCTTCCTTCCTTCCTGAACGACCGCGTCACCCTCTTTAATTCTATCAGTCGAGCATCTTGCAAACTTAGTTTTACCCTCTCTCGGTCTGCGTTTGCGTTTCTGCGTTATCTCTGTTTGATTTTTGTCTGTCCTCTCGACTCGCGAGAGTTGTATATCTATCCGAGATGCGCTGTGATTCGCTCTGTTTGTCGAGGGTGCGCGCGCGCGGAGATGTTGCCCGGCTATTAGTCTTGTAAGTCATTTGGTTAATGAATGGTACTGATAAGATGGGCCTTGATTATTTTTACGGTGGGATGCTGCCCTGATTAATTAAATTAACTGCCTGACATCAATTACTATGAGTACTTGCCCAGTTTTACACACGATGCTTTAACGATATGCAAATGTTTGCTGCTGGAACCGTTTTTTTTTTTTTTGCGAGAAAAATTTTCTAAAGTGCTCGGTTGAAAAAAGTTTTGCCGCTCTTTTTACGGGCTCAAACTCAAAAGTAGTTTTTTCTCGGAGAACTGTAGCGGAAAATGTACTAGATCCTTTTTAGTGCTGGAAAAAGTCAGAAGAATTTTTTTTTTGTTTTCGCGAATAAGTACGAACGTATGAAAATAATTACTGACTCTACAATTATATTTACAATGCGCATGCATATAATACATACACCATCGGCACTTTTTTTTTTAAATGTAAAAAATAGAAAAAAGCACGTAATGATATGTTGTCTTTCATCGTGGTAACTCGTTCCCATCCTATCTCCAGCTATACCACTGCAAAAAACGCGGACAAAAACGCACTACATTTGCGCAGATGCATCGCGAGCCCATTGCAACATAGTATAATTATCGGTAATGCTTCACCTCGATACTGCACCGTCGTCTCTCTTCTCTCCCTACTAGCGCGCATCTCTTTCGACAAAGAACCACGAGTGCACGCGCTTCGAAACGCTTTTCCTTTCATCTCTCCTCAGCGGTCCTGAAAATAAAAGAAAAACAACGCCGCGGGAATCGAATTGTTCCTTTTCGCGCAGGCGCGCTCTTTCATTCCTCTCCTCGGCGTCGACGTCGACGTCGTCGTGTGTGTCACTTGTTTGATCTCTCTCTCCCTCTTTCTCTCTCCTTCTATCCATTATTTTCTAGATTACTCGCACAGGGCACTTCATTCCTTAATAAATCCACACATTACTCCTCTGTGGATCCTTCTCCTCCCTCCTTGTGCACCCACTTCTCTCGCTCACTTTTTCTTCGACTCCCCTCGCTCGCGTCCTCTCTATCCGCGCCCCTCGGGCTGCTCCTGCACGCATTTATCGCGAATGTTTACCGAGTTTATCCTCGCACTCGAGCGCAGGGCGAGCCGAAGTCACTTGACGCGTGCGCCAGCGTGTGCACCTACCTTATATATACCTATACACTAACCCCTGTGTGTAGGTAGCATACCTATCCACCCTGAACGTGGCGTGCAGCGCCATGTAAACCAGCCACGAGAGCAACGGCGACGGCAGCAACGGGGATGAATAAATCGCTTTGTGAGGGACATTCCGGCACTCTTTTTGTCGCGGTTTAATTTGTGGCCGACTGTACGGGGCTGCAATGCTCTATACGGTAAGGGATCTAAACGCTGCATAGGCGTATTTTTATTTTCAAATGTTTGTAGGAAATAAATTATACATGGTTGGAGAGATTAAATTACTGAACTGCAGGAGCTGAATTATAAAACGTTGAGTATATTAACAGTTTTATACAAAAATAATAATATAGTGTTACAAAAATAAAAATTTGCATGAACAATTAAATCGAAACAAAAACATATGTATACTGACATTGTTTACAATAAACTTTAATAAATTATAATTAAACCTAAAATTTCTGATAATATTATATCAAATAAAACATTGTTTATAACAAACATACCGGTATTTTTGTAAACCATGCGTATCCTTAATTTTTTCGCAAATTCCACCACACATCATCGGAAAATTTACACGGCACCCACCAAAAACGTATAAATCAAACTTTCCAACCTAACCATCGTAAAGGGTTCTCGCGTAAACCAGCGTATAATTTAGCCGCATAAAAACTATCAGCTCAGAGACGTACATCCGGTATTTTAATAGCCGCACTACGTCAAGGCATCTCTCTCTCCCTCCTTCTAACCGCGTGCAAGCCCACGGCGCAAGCTTGCGCTCGCGCGTTTGCACCCCATTTTTTTCGCGTGCGTGCACGCAGTCGTTATACGCGCGGGCCTAGCCTTGCCTTCGCATGTAAGTACACACATACATGCACAAACACGCGTGCGCGTAGTTTTACGAGTTTGCCCGGAAAAAGGGAGCTGTAAGCGCGCGCGTTATATACGCGTGCCTCCGCACTTTCTCTCTCTCTCTCTTCTTTCGACTGCCTGCGCGCCGTGCACACAGTTCGATCGCGCTGACGCAACTCGTCCGCAATTGCTGCTGCGAGAGCTAGCTAGCGCCCGTTTCTCTCTCTCTCTCTCTCTCTTTATGTCGTGGCGTACTTTTGCTCTCTTTATCCTGTCTTCCGGATATTACGCCGAGCTTAGCACTATATAACTGGCGTCCCTCGATAGAGCGAAATTTGCGCCCGCCGCCCGCACCCCGAATTACAATTAGTGAGCCTTATACATGTCTGAGAGCTCGTGGATCTTTCTCCCTCTCACCCGCTATCCTCCTCTTTCGCTGGGAGATTTCGCCTCCCGATCGCATTATAATAATTGCGTGCGGGCTTGCGCGCCTCTTATTTTTCCCTTTCCGCTTTGTTTGACGAGAGGAGCGGACTTTATGCTCCATTTCTCTATTCATCGTTATATTGGACTCAATAAAAAGTGGATTAAAGTAATAAGGCGCTACTGGGGTGGGGGGGGGGAATAAGGATTTTTCCCCTATATAGTTTTTCAAATAAAAACTATATATACGCGCATGTTCCTCGTTAAGGGGGCTAGACACCTTTTTTCTCTGAAATAAGAAGTCACATTTTAATACATAAATGTAAACTAATTATTTCATACTTTTTACATATAAAAGTGGGTATATTTACCTTACCTTAAAACTTTCTCCGATGGGCCTTTTATATGGTCCAGAATCATAGTCATCGATGAAACAAGTTTTTTCACTATCCGTAAGCTTTGAAATTTTCCTGTGGATGGATTGACTCCAGATTTGAACTAAATTACTCCTGAATAGTATAATTCTCATATGAGTGTAGGGATTTAGGATTAAATGTCGGAAAACATTTTTACATCAGAAAAATTATGAAAAAATATCAAAAATTAAAAAAAATTTAAAAAAAAACTCTTGAAAAACAGCATAATTTTGTTTTTCTCATTAGATCAAAAATCTCTACACTCATATGAGAATTATACTATTCAGAAGTAATTTAGTTCAAATCTGAAGTCAATCGATCCACAGGAAAATTTCAAAGCTTACGGATAGTGAAAAAACTTGTTTCATCGATGACTATGGTTCTGGACCATATAAAAGGCCCATCGGAGAAAGTTTTAAGGTAAGGTAAATATACCCATTTTTATATGTAAAAAGTATGAAATAATTAGTTTACATTTATGTATTAAAATGTGACTTCTTATTTCAGAGAAAAAAGGTGTCTAGCCCCCTTAAATTGATGTCTCTACCTCCCTCGCGCTAATTAGAAATCATCACATCTACCAAATTACGGAACATGCAGTCGCATCGACCGCTCAATGAGCGAGCGAGAGAACGTGTCCGTTGTCGAAAGAAGCGCGTTACACATTACATAACGAGGCGAAACAATTTCATTCTCTCGAAGCGTCCTCTCTCGAAAAAATGACGGCCGCGCGGCGGGGAGATTGCTGTAAGAGGATTCCCCATACCTACCGCCGTCGATATTCCGGCCCGCGAGACTTCTTAGTGAGAAAGTTTTCGAGAAGTTGGCTGCACTTTTTGCCCTCCTCCTCCTCTCCCACGCGAAACTTTCCTCGTCCTGCGCGCGCGGAGAATGTCTCTCCGCGGTCGATTCGACGACGGCTGCCGCGCCACGTGGAGTCGAGCTGCATTCGGACGCGTGCGAGCCGTATAACCTCCTATATCGTGCGAGCCCTTTGAAGGGAGGAACGAAGGGAGGCAAGAGAGGGAAAGAAATCACGACCAAGTCGTGCCGTGGCGCTTTGAAAATCGTGCACGAAACCGAGTCGATCGATAAAGCCACGTTGCCACGCGCGCCGCGCGGCAGCGGCTGCATCGCGCGCGCGGCCCGTTGTTAAGCGAAAGCTTCCTGCTGCAGGAAAGGGAAAAAAATCCAAATCCCTTACCTTTAGCCGGTACTGCCATATATATGTATAACGTCGTGTCCCTCTCTCTAACTCTTTAGCTTTCCCTCTCTTTTCTTTAGCTCTGGAGTTCCTCTTCCTTTTTTTTTGCTTCTCTTTTGATCTGGGTATATACTAACGAAATGGATTGTATTTCACAAATTTATTCAGGAATTTTGTGCGAGTGTGGCTGGATTTTCTTTGTGAGAATATAAATTTTCGTATTACGAAGTATACGCGTTCTACATGAATATAATCAGAGTTTATTTAACGACGTTGGATAATAATCGATGGATAATAAGATATTTTAATTTCGAGGTCGATCGGTCTTTGATCAATGTAATTAGTGTAATTACATAGAAGCTCCTTTCAATTTCATTAGAACACTGAAATTAATTTGTAAAGACTATGGGTTCAATTCGTGCTGCATTCACGTGTATAGTAGACCTTGAGGATCTATTGGAATCTCGATAAATCACGAACCCAGAGAATGGAATTCAAATGAAAATAGCCTTTTATTAATTCCGCAACAATTTCAATGTAGCTCTCGTTAATTAACCACTAACTGCCGGAATGAATGCAGCATTTATCCTTCGCATGTACACTTTTTCATAACAATGTGTCAAATTAACGAGAGTAACATAAACTAATGTTTAAAAAGTTCAACACTTAATTATGATAGCATATATACTTTTTGTTCCATAACTTTGGAAAAGAAATTCTATTGGTTAAACAAACATGTTTATAATGGATTTAGATAAAACATTCCATCAAAATTTTGTAGTACAATACGTATATAACACATCTGTTTTGATGTAAAGAAACGCTGTTAGATTTACTCATTTATTCACGATGTGTTTTTTTTATGTAAGATTCGATCGGTAATGGCAAATGCGATGTATGGAAGCGTTATCGACACTGCGCTCGAAGGTGGCGCCTCTATAGCGAGCTCCTGCGCGGATAGCGCGAGAGAGTAAGTTAGTCGTTTGCGAGAGTCAGCGCGAGAGAGTAGACGTACTCGTCTGACCGCCTTTTAGTCTGTCTCTGTAAACCCACACACTCTGTAATTTAACCAACCTCTTTTATTTTATTAAAGACTTCTTGTGAATCTACCAAGATTGTTTTTATTTACGGCGTCAACCTTTTATCCGAGACTTGCAACAGATGTATATACACACTATGATGTATTGATAACGATACTGTGTGATTTCAGTTATAATATAGCCTTTGACGTGAGCCAGCCTTGTTTATTTTCTGAACTATTTGCTTTCCGTGAAATGCAATATCAACAACTATCAAAAACACGTAAAAAACAAAATTGCAAATAATGTAAAAAAAAATATATAGATAGAATTTACCAATTAAGATTATAATTTTTACCAAAGCTAAACTCTTGAACTACTCCAAAAATAATTTTCCCACCAAGCAGAATCATAAACAAACCCGCAATTATCGCAATAACTTTCCCCACAAATTTCTTCATCCGCAGGCGCACCCCTAGAAACAGTAATTATTTTAACTACCAACCACTTGAAAGGGAACGAACTTTTCGAAATAAAAAAAACGAAGTAAATTAGAGCCCCCCGTCGCTCGTTTTTAGCGCTCTCGTCGCGCTCGCCTGTGCTATGCGCGCAACGCAGACTACTGCAGCCTCTATATACATCCCGGGCGGCGCATTTGCGAGATACACATCCGCGCGCGCTTTGCTGTCCTAGCTCGTCCCACTCTCTCTCTTACTCACTCACTCTCCCGCAACTCTAGACTAGACTTTTTAAAACGTCGGGGCGCTGCAGCTCTCTGTCGGTCTCTCTCCGCCCGCCTCGCTCTTTCTCCCTTAAATACAAACTATACTACTGCAACGCGATGATGGCTCGAGCCTTTGTCTGGTGCGCTAGCGGGAGACGCAACGACATGGAAACATCAAAGTGCGCTCGTGTACATATATATATGTGTGTGTGTGTGTGTGTGTGTGTGTGTGTGTGTGTGTGTGTGTGTGTATATATATATATATATATTGGCGCTGTATCTGCGCTAGCGCGGTTTTCAGCGAGCGCGTCTCGCCGCCTGATAATCGCGCGCAAACCGTATTCGCCCGCCCGGCTGTTTCCGCGATGCGTAGTATTGTGTGACGCACATGCAAGAATGCGTATACACACGCGTATGTACGCTAAATTCGGGATACGGCGTAGCGAACTTCCGCCCCTCTTTTTCGTCGCAAATCGCGTTCGAATGGTATATTTTCCTGCAACGAGGAGAGTTTGGAGCGCGGTTTGATCGATCGATATTGGGTTTAAATTTTAACGTATCGATGGTTTTGAAGGGTCGAGGGAAATTTTTAATGGTCGCTGGTTTCAAATTTTACGTATATTCACTGCGGTTCTTTCTTTGTGTAAAAATAGAGCTTTTATATACTGGTAGAACTTGCAGTTGTTAAGATTAATTGAGCTAGACGTGCGAAACACACGTAAAATAAGTGTTTGTTAATTTGCTAAGTACGCTCTCGTTCTCTAAATACATAAATTTCATTTAATTATTTCAAGGAACATTAAACCGTCGTACATCTTTCGCAGAAAGAAATGATATTTTAGTACGGTGAAAACATCGAATACCGTGTTCTAAACGATCGTAATTTGCCAACTTTTTCACGCCTAAAGTGCGTATAGATCAGCATGAGAGCATATTTACAAGTTATTTTAATCAAGATTGCCTTGCTAGACCAGAAGTGAAAATAGCCATACCCAATGAATTTATGAGACCTCTGCACTGCCTCGTTCAATGAGCAGCTAAATATTTCACTCCGAAATATTAGAAAGTACGTAATAATAACAACAACAACACCGCGTGCCCGAGAGATAATTCGCTTGTAAAGATGTAGGCTTTATGACTTTCGTAGACACAAAATTACGCTCGCGGTAGCTCGACTTTCACCAATTTGCACACTTTAGAGTCCCACAAAAACCATCGCAACCTTGTTTGTCCTTAACGACGTAATTTCGAACGCTACCCATATACTTAAAGAATGTTTCGTCACATTACTATATACGCGATCCTCCGAACCTGCAAACAAATCCTCCACTATTTCATAACAAAATTAACGCGATCGCCGGGTAAAAGCTGTCACACTACGCATCGCTGCCGCGCGATTTATTTCGCACCGTAACAGCCTCATTATACCACCGCTCCTCTCACTTTATAAACGCGCGCGCGACATAATCAAACTACAAATCCACCTCGTAATTCAATGTGCATCCATTAGCGCACTCGCGCATAGTTACAGCAGCCGCGCGCGGCATCAGTTTGTGTGACACGGCGCGTAAAGAGCCGCCACATAGGTATACACTGTATATACCCACACAAACATCCTTTGAAATCGCAAAACGATCTCGGGCTGCCGGTTCTAGTATTCAAATGCTGTATATATATATACGCTCCGGCACATATAATAGTGTCGTGTTACCGCGGCGCGTGTTTTTAAAACTACGCGCGCGTTGCGTGTCGCGCGAGCGGCGCGTGCATATGATGGAAAAAACGAGAGAGCGCGACCGGCGGGAAAAGGAAGGTAAAGGGATACACGCGCGGTCGGGCGATAAAGACGGATGCGGTTGGGCTGTACGCGGAAGTTTTATGCACGCGTCTATGCGTATGAAGCGAAGCGAGTGAGAGCTGGGCAGGTGAATAAATAGATGCTTTACGACGCGAGCACGCGCAGGGGGATAAGCTCTTAATGAATCTCTGGATATTATGGGGACAGTTTACGGCTGCCGGGTTGGTAATAACGATGCTGCGTCTAATAGGCCAAGCTGAATTATTGATATGCGCCCGTGTGGCGATGATGCTTCTATTATGTGCAACCAAAGTGAACATTGCTTTACGGCCGGCCTGCGCGGATCAACCGCGCGTATTTATGCGGGTCTTGATTATTAATTAGCAGGCAGTAGCAATAGTATCTCGTTAGATATAGGAACGGATCAAAGCATAAATCATATGACACGAGGGGCGAAGAAAAAGTTCGTTAGGTAATGAGCGAACGGATTTTATCGTATTTATAGAATGGTTTTCTTTGCCTGCGCTATTTGTGCGTCACTTGGCGCCTAGGCGCCAGTTAGAGAAGCGGGGAATTCGAATAAATTCATTTTTTTTTCTGGAATTGGTGGTGATCTAAAATTGTAGATCTTGTGGACGATGAAGGCTCGATCTTACGTCAGGGAAGTTGCTAAGCTCGCAGTTTATTCACGAGATTTTACGTACCCCTTTCTGTAGTATTTCATATACAAAAATATACGTAGACGTGTTTCTGGTTCAGCTTTTATAAATTGTCAATGAGCCACGGTGAATTCCTCAGGTTACACGTTGATGTTATGTTTTCATCCAACACAGACCAGTCGTATTTTAATCATCTTCATTTGCAGAAAGTTCGAAACAAATTTCGTTTGAATTACGCGTAAATACGGTTGACGTCGTACAGATCTATATTTATACTTGATTCTGCGTCTATAAAAGTACACCCCTGAAGAAATTTATAGAACTTGTCGCGGGCTTCTATAAAACGTATTTTTAGCACGCCTTTAAAGCGTGCGAGTGTGGGTGTGCATTAAGTATCTTTTCCTGTAAAATAAATCTGAACACGGTTTCATGCTCACGTTTAATGGCTCTTCCTGTAAAAGTTCGTTAATGGTAATTTTTTTTTTCCCAATTGTTAAACGATTAATAAATCGTCTGCGTAAATTAAAATTCACAAGTAGAGTAAGACCGTAGAATTTACAGTTAACCTTTTATAGAAAACAGCGCGGATGACTTATTAATTTACTCTTCAAGACTTTTACACCGTTCGATCATTGTTATTTAAATGACTTTTGAATTTTCAATTACGCAAATCGTTTTCTCACCCACCCACGCCTTTCCGACATAAGTTCACCGTTCGCGTAACACACAACGCGCGCTCTCGAACGTAATGAAAAAGAGTTACACGCGGCTAGTGTGCCACAATATTTTTCAGAATAGCAAATTCATGCAAATCTCGCCACTCTCCGCCACTACTGAATATTCGAATAAAAAATGTATTAACGAAGAGACCCGAGAGCTGTAGCCAATGGGAGCGCGCACGCTCGCGAATACATGAAAATTGATGAGCGGCGGAAAAAATTAGCCGCTCCGCCGGGTAAACGCCCGCAGATGGACCACAACCTATCGACGAGAAAGCGAAAGGCGCGCGCGCGCGTGAGCGAAGAAAAACGGTCGCGCGTAATCGAGGATATAGCTGCCAGGGCAATTTAGCAGCACCGTGCCGCTGCGCCGGAGCGACGGAGCGCGTGCATATCGACGTGCGCGGCGCGGACGCTCTCGCGCGCAATTTGCGCCGACAGTGCAGTGAGCAGCCGATGAGGCATCGTCGCCGCCGTCGTCTATACGTATATAGTATGTGTGAATACATGTATACGGTCTCCAGGGAGTAGAAAGCGTCGAATCGAGAGATGCGCGCGTATATACGACAAATTCATTATAATACGTAGAGTCGTAGGTGGCCCTCATGCATAGGATCGAGGAAAGAGTCTCGGCTTTCACAAGCGGCGCATCGCGGAGCTCGCGCGAGCATAAATCTCGGCGTTTATAAGCGCTGCAGCCGCCGCGTGATCGCGTATTGGCCGATCGGAAGTTATCGAGGATTATATGGCAATACACGCGTGTGAGTCGCTCGTCGGTTTTCATTTGGATGTAGAACCTGGTAGTTTTATGTAAGTCAATTAAGCGTTGAGTAACCGCGTGTATACGGATTGTGAAGCGAAATCTCGTCGCGGGCTCTCGAAAGAATAGAAACCGAGAGCCGAGGTAGTATGAGTAACATGCTTCTCTATAAAAAGAATTTAGAAGCTCGGCAGAATTAGTATTGCGACAAAATATTTGTTATGTATTGTAATAGTACTGCAACAGCGTTGGTTAATGAGCCGTGCAGTTATTATCTCTTCACAGCAGATTCTGCGCATGTGACCGCCCTATGTGCACAGCAAACCGATGGCTCCTGACGTGACGATACATCGCCGTCGTAATTGTTCAATGCTAGAGTCTATATCTGCAGCCACTCTCTCCCTTCCACTACTCCCGCGTATATGTTTACGATGGGAACAGAACCGCGCGCGCGCGATGACCGGGAATATTATTTTCCCCGAGCACAGCCTCTGCGGTATTTTAATTTGCGTATATAACTCGCGCGGGAAAATATTCGCCGGAGAAAGCTGAGAGGGAGGATACGGACGACGACGACTTTATCGGTAGTTTTTAACGCTAAACACTCGAAAGCAGAAGAGAGAGAGAGAGAGAGAAGAACGTCGTGGAGCTTCGAAAGTCTGACGGCAATCTTTCCGCACGTTGAGAGGCGAGGGAGAGCTGTAACTTTAGGAGTTTCGAAGACTTGGCGAATTTGAAGGGATTCGAGTGTTATTAAGAAGAACTTGCGTAGAGATGCGCGCTCGCGTACCTACGCTATGACGGAAAGTCAAGGAGAGAAGTTCAAAGTTATGACTTCTACTACTCTCTCTGAGATTTGTCGTCGTTTTTCGTCGATTGTTTATGTAGAGAACGGTCGGAGTCGGTAGTTGGTTTTGCAGAGATAATAGATTGCATAAGATGAATAGTTTTACGTATGTTTTTGTTGAACAATACATATACATAACAATAAAATTTAACGAGTTTTCTTGATAAACATTTCTTATAGCATATATATAATATGATTAATAACTCAGGGATTAATGTGACGTGAATCATTTTTCCAGAAATCTTTATACTCTCGTATATGTAAGCTCGCATGAATTGCGAAAAGCACGAGGCATTGTCTTCGCAACGAATAAAAGAAGGATAGATCAAACCGGAATGAGCGAACCGCGGCGAGAAACGTATTTTGACGAAATCCACCGCGCGGGCGCGTATATGGAAGCGTCGTTATGGCATCGAACCATACGCTATTCCCCTCTAATCTCATTTATCATAATTTCATGCGCACTGCAAACCATGTGATTTAATGACTCCCCGCGCGCGCGCACTCGAGGGAGAGGCGCGGAGAGATAATAATGACGCTAATGTACTTAAGTTCGAGACGCGCCGCGGCGCTGTATAGTGGCTATATGGCGTGCCGTGCAGTACGCAAGCGCAACACGACTGTGTAGCGTGTACAATTGCATTTAAGCAGTTTAGTACGGCGGCGCGAAACTGCTGCTTGTAAATTGTACAAACAGCAGCAGTTTGTCCGCCGTGCGCGCGGAAAACGTGACTACCCTTCGTTATCCGGCTTTTCTAGGAGACCCGCTGCCGTCTGTCTCTCTCTGTGTGTGTACGTTTGCTTTCCAATTGTTTCTTGCCTCCCTCTAAATCTTAACAATCTCTCGTGTTACCTGCGCGCTCTCCTCCAAAGAGAAGTAATTGTTTTTACGCGCGTTAAAGACATAAAGTTTCGCTAGACTGAACAAAAGCGCGGCAAGCACTGTTCTTGACTTCTTTTATCTTATAATGGAGAAAGATACACTGCAAATACCACGAATTCTGTTAGCTCTGCTGCATCCAAAAAGCATTATTCTCTGCAGCATTACATCTGTCCAAAAGAAACACTTATTACTTCAAAGAAGAAGCGCCGATCCCTCCTACGCTCCATAAACATTATTAATCCATAAAAATTCTCGAAAGCGAATTACGCTGGGAAATTTCGAGGATAGAACCCTGCAACTCCAACCTCTCTCCCCGAGCATTTTGAAAGAACCGCATAAAACAACCATACACGCGAGAGACCGAGCTATCGCGTAATACCTACCTCTGTCTTGCATCTCCGCGCGCTCGCACAATGTCCGCGTATAAAACAACAGCGCCCCGCGCGTACAATATACAAACCTCGCGTGGCGAATCGACGCTCCTCGTATATAAACAAATTTAGAAAGCTCGCGCACGAGCTCTTGCAATCGACCCACGTTCGAGCATATTATCACACATTTTTCCTCCTCCCCTGCTGCATACATAGCCGCGTATGAAAATCCCCATTCGCGGCCGGAAGTGTGTCTGGCTTGCGTTCCTTCTTTATATACATATGCAAGCGTTCCCCGCCCACATCTGTCCTCCACTGTTCGCTCGCTCCTTTTCCTTTTCGCTCAGAGACTCTCTCGGCGGCGTAGGCAGATATAGAGAGATATTTCTAAACGGGCGCGAGTCGCGGTATGTATATGTATATAAGCCCCCGCTCGCGCGCGAGTTTTATCGGGTCTTGAGCAAACGCGCATCCTACCGGTGTTCCCGGCGCGCACGCGGGCGGCGATCGATCGCCCGCGCACACGCGTATATATACATACTCGTGCGCAGGTACGTGTAATACGTGCCGATAGGAAGCCGGCAGCTCCTCTCTCTCGCGGGAAAACGCGGCGCGAGGATGCAGCAACGCCGCTGGCTGCCGACGAGTGAGAGAGGGAGAGAAAGATAGAAAGGGAGATATATAACGTCCATGAAATATTAAACGGCCGTGCTCTGCTGCTGCAGCGGCATGCAGCAGCAGCCGAGGGCTCGCGAGCGGATAAATGAAGACCTGACGAACGTTTAGCGCGTCGGCTCGTCACGCGGTGTGATTCTTTTATTGCGAGATTTTCCCCCTTCGCTTGCGAGTTCGTTTTTTTTTCTTTTTGTCGCGCGTTATGGGTTGTATATTATTGCGGTGAATTTTTTATCGGCATGGAAATATTTTATAAAGTGTGATCAAAATTTTGTGAAACTCGAGTGGAGGTTTTTGAATGAATTTTTTCATTTTTCATTGTGAAAACTTGTTTGGAATTTTTTTGATTAAGAGACGATGAAAAATTAAAATATGGTAATATTGTTTTCAAAAGAGTAAAATGTATCGCGTGAAATATCGGCTTGTGAATTTACTTTTTTAATTCTGGTTTTGTATCAATTTATTTATAGAAAAATATGGGAATAAATTAAACTGAAGTATACATAATTCTCCTTTTGACTTAAAAATACTCACTTTTCATGGCATATTATGCTACATAGTTTACGGCACTTTTCTTGTTGAAGTATCTTGACACGAGCTACATTCACGTGCTAGTTTCATAAATGTACCTTTTATGGATATGCTAACCTCGTAACTGAGTGACATTTTATCCCAAGAAAGATTCCCACGATAAAAAACGTTTATCCCCGTCGTAAAGAAAAAAATCATTTTTAAATATAAAATTGTTTCAAATTTAAGCTGTGTCCAATTATAAATTTTTAATTAAAAAAAAGTAACATATCATATCTAACTATTCTTCGCAATTAATTAAAATAAATGGAATAAACTCGAATCTTTTCAAGATAATATTTCATAACGCGCGAAAGATTAATAGCATAAAAATGAACAGCATTAAAAAGTTAAATCACAAAAAGAATCTCGATGACTCCAATTAAAACTGCAATAAAAACTTTATTCTCATCTGATCAACTTCCAACAAAAGTATCCAAATAAAGCAAAAATAAGACAAATCTCTCGACTCCGAAATAAACTTCCGCAATTGATCCCCAAAACAAATTCCCCTTTAACCGGCAAACTTTCCGCTCAGTGCAGCGCAATCGGCGCCGTTTATCTTCCGGAACGCTGCGCGTCGCTATATAGACTTTACACGCCTTGTAATCCCGATCTTTCGTGCAGCTACTTTAAAACCCAAGTCTCGGAGACTCGCTCGCGCGAGCGCCCGAAATTAATATAATTAGACGTTTTACAGCGAGCTCAGCCCCCTGCGCGCCTCCGATGTCCTATGCGTCATTCGAGGAATCACGGAACGCCGGCATTAAAATAGACGACGCGCACGCGTTCCCTCCCTTTATTGAGACGTGGCGGATGAAGTTAATTTTCTGTCCTCGTCCTTCGTGCGTTGCAAGCGAGTAAGAGAGAGAGAGAGAGTGAGAGTGAGACAGGACTTTTCCTCCTTTGTCTTCATTAAAATCGTTTTTGCGCTGCGGTACGTTTAGTGCATGCTCGCTGGATTTGCTGGAATATAAGGGAACATAAAGGCGGCGGTGCAAACAAGTATAGTTATGCTCGAGTAAAAAAAGTAAAAGGAGATACAATAAAGAATGTCATATAATATGAATTTTATTTTCTATGCTATTATTTAATTAAGTATACGTTTAGAACGTCAAACTCCTAATTAGTCATGTGTATATATTTATCTAATAATTATATTTTTCCTTTCTGTTTCAGGTAAGTTTCAACGTTATTTATTGCTGCTGCCTTTGCCCACTCAAGCTCTCTTCTCACTGCGTAAGTTAATTACGAATAAAGACAATAATTTAAACCCAAACTTTTAATGAGCTGCCTCTTACCCGCAGATCTTTTCATTTCGAAATACTCAAAAATTCTACCACTGAATACTTACTCTCCACCTCTACGTAACATTTTCATTCCACACACTATTATACTTGATAAAAAAAAAGCGCGAGAGATCGGCGACCGACCGAAAAGAAATTACAGAAAACTACTTATACAAAGCGTATAGGAACGAGCGGAAGAAGCGCGCGCGAGCCGTGAAGGCGGCAGCAGCGCAGCGGCACAGTATTACACACGAGCAGCGGAAAAAGTCGAAAGCAAAAAAGAAAAGAGAGACGAGAAGCTGAGAGGAAAGCGAAAGGAGAGGCTAGGTCGCGCGTGAGCGAGATAATGAGAGCGAGGAGGATAGTAGTCGTCGGGTTGAAAGAGAGAGAGAGAGAGAGATGAGAGGAAAAATGATGGGCTGCCCCGCGCATAAAGCCGCCCGCAGTCGGCTGCAGCAAAAGGGCTGCCTGTTCCCTCTCTCACTCTGGACTCTCGCGCGTGCACCGCTGCGCGAACTTATACCGTATGAAAGGAACCCGCTCGGCCCTGCGCGACGGCTTTTATATGAAAATGCGCGCGCGGTTGCGCTAACGCATTGTGCAATCTTCGAGCGGAGCGCGCGGTTCAACGCGCCGGGGTAACAGGGCTGAACTTCTTCTTCTCCCCGCTTTTTCCAGCCGCGCAATCCTGGACGTTTGAGCCCTTGCAATTGACGCTGCGCGAGCGACGATCTCTTCTTCGCTCTTTTTTCTTTCTTCTTTTTTTCTGTTAATTAGTAGCTAGTTTCGTTCGAGACGCGCGTGGCGTTTTTTCGCGGCTGTAGTTGGAGAGCTCGAAACTAATTATGACGAGTGCGTTTAATTATCCTAGTTTTGCGCGCCGCAAAGCGGAAAATTATAATTTATGTGTGTATGCATGTGATGCACATGCGTGTGTGTACGTGAATTCGCAGCGAGATAAGCAGCAGAAGATTTAGTTTAATTTTACGGCTGTTAGGTGTCGGCTCTAATAAAATGTGTATATTAAATTAACCCGCGCGAAGAGTACGTAAAAGTCTTTCCATCAGTGTACAAGCGCGCGAAAATGTTAAATAATAATTTGTCACCTTCTAGTCTACGCGTATACCTGTCAAGTTGCCGGCAATTTATTACACATAGTAAATGTTTATACGTTCCCGCTAAACAATAGCGTTCGCTTCAATTTTCTCCGACTTTACGGCACACGTCGTAGGCGCGCTGGCTTTTGTACTTATACTTGCGCGCAATAATTAACACCTTCGTCAATAAAAAAAAAAAAGATACACCTATACGCTCCTCCATTATAAGCGGATATGTCATAATCCGCGTCGTGCATCATGCCCATATAACCACGCTCATTCACTCCGCGCTCACAAAACGAGCACATAGACACATATCGGACATAAATTACAAAGTTACAAGATATAACTGGCCGCGCGCGCGTGTTGTATATATGTATTGAATCGTTCGAAAAGTGCCCTATCACGCCGGACGAAGAGTGAGATATACCTGCGCGCCTGCGCTCGGCGCACCCTACATCTCCTTATCGAGAGTCCTTGCGCCGTACGTCGCGCGCATAGGCGGAAACCTGCTGCCACATGCGTTGGTTGTGCTACGCGTGCACTTGAGCGCCACAGCCGTCAGCCGGTTCTAGAAATGATATTCGCCAACGAGTTCGTCGGCGCGTATATATACTGTTGTTTTTCTCGATTTTTTTTCTCTTCTTTCCTGATGAGTGGGGAAAAATTTGTTTTCACATGCAGAAGACAGCACTTTAAATGATGTATCGAGTGTGCGGCGCGCGCTGGTTGCGTGGAAAAACGCTGTGATAGGAATTTTTTGCAGAACACGGTAACTCCGTGGTGTAAAAAATTTCACTCGTTTTGTTGTTTGCCAAGGAAATTTTAATTCAGTGATATTTTGAGAGTATGAATACATCTTGATGCGTGGATATATAAATTCAATCGTATGCTATTAAATTAATAGCCGTCTCTGTGTAGCACTTATTAAATTATATTTGCATATAATTTAGATAGCTCATTTGTCCCTCTATTTACGGCCACTGTTACGTATTATACCAGCACACTTATTTATCGCTAGAAATTTACGTATCGGAATAAGCTAAAATTTATTATTTTCCCTTAAATCATCCTGACATCATTTTCCCGTATCAATCGCGCGCATTTAAATACAGTTAACATTCAATTAGAAACTGAAATCACGTTCGAAACTGCTCGCTCGTCTATGTATCCATATATTAACCTGCGCACGCGCTTAAAAGAAAAAAAAGCACACACACGCACACTCAATGATAACCTTCTTCCGCGGCAACTCTATAAATCGCCTTACTTTATGCGCACGCGCGCGACGATCCAATTACGCCGCGTAGTCGGCAGACGCGACTTAATCGCGGCGCCAAAGTGAAATTTTCGATGCGCGGGTAAAAAGAACGGCGGCGGCGGATACGCGCGCGACGTTTTGACGTCTATTTCAATTACCACTCGAGCGTACCGCTGCAGCGCCTCCGCGAATATATATCGCGTGTTCGTTAACGTGACTGCCGTCTCGCGTCTTTCGCGGTGGGAATGCAGAAGTGAGATACACGCCCGCATATCTGCATATATATCTGTGTGTGTGGATGCACTTGCACAGAAATGGGCGAGCGTGATGCGCGCGTGCGCGAGTGCGCGACCTACGCCACGAGCGCGAGGCTGATGGGTTCATTAATCCGACACGGCCCGGCTTTCATACAAATACCGAGAGAGGTGGAGAGAGGGGAACGTGTAGTACAAATACATTGCAGCTTGATATTTTTTAACGAGTGAAAATTCTTTTAAAGCCCTAGGTGTTGGATCCGACAAATGTCACATTGTATGCGTGTGATGAGAGAAATGAAGGGAATTTTGATTTTTTAACGCGTGTGTTGGATTATTTCTGCGAATTATAATTGTGATTAAATGATAGAGGATTATTAATTCGTTCGATAAATACATCGATACAGGAGAAAGCTTATATGATAAATTTAGCTTTAAATCAATTTATAATATATTAATATCACAGAGATTATAATCAACGCCACGCGCGCTTTCTTTATCAAATCAATTTTAATCAAAAACTGTATCGAATAAATTGATATATCTCCGCGATAACAAGAGTTGCGAATCGTTAAACTCATTAGTATATAAATAGCTATCGTGACAATTTTTATGTCGAGTGAGAATATATTTCAATTTAACGAATCAATTTTTCAGTGATAAAATTTAATTCGTAAAATAAATCTATAGACCCGCAACATACCACTGCACCAATTACGAAAATTAATTTCATTAAGCGACTTTTAATGGGCTCATTTAACGCAGTTTTTCGCGCATTAAAAAAACAGCCTCGGCATGCCGAAGAAGCGTCGTAAAAATATTTTCACATAACACTTTTACGAGAGAGTGCTCTGTTTGCACACGATGCCAGGATGTTTTACGTAGCAGCCGTGAATCTCTGAAAAATACGTTACAACATCCATATATTTTTTAATTAGCTTTTAAAAGAGGAGGTGAAATCCTCTTTGCAAAAATACGTACAACAAAAAAACCAGTCGAGCCGCGTATCGAAAACATTTTCCGTACCGATAAACTACTCGAACATAAAAATAATATCTTCCTTTATCCGCAGTATTTTTTTAAAGATACATTTAAAATAATTTACCTAAACGAGTAACGAAAAACTCATTCGTACAATTGCACACAGCATCCCAGTAGGTACAGCGCCAAAGAAAGCACGTTCAGCACTCGCTGTGAAAACTCTGCCGCAGCCACGCGCGGAACATCAACATTTTCTTTCCCGCGCCCGGAATCGCAGTACCAGCAGTAGCAAAGAACCGCGCGCGGGTACTACGTAAAGTGTATATAACGTTCGCGCGAGCACGCCTCCTTTGCCGATCTGCATTCGTACACACACACATATAATACAGCTGGCCGGCTTGTAATATAAAAAACCCACCCCTGGAATGCAAAGCTTGCGGTGGTTCGCAAAAACATCGCAGAATGCACGTGCGCCGGGGCAAGGGGTGTTACACACAGCAACTCCAGAAGTCGTGCCTCTCGCACTTACTCGACGCGGCGCGACAATGAACCCGCGGTATACAACTCGTCTAACTCGCGCGGCAGAGAGGGAGGGAGAGAATTCAACAAAAGACGACGTGCTTAGATTCCGCGCTGACCCACGAGTTGTTAGCCTGGTCATTCGCCCCCTCCCTTGTGCACTTAGGACTAGTTGGCGCGATGAGTGCGCGCGATAGCCGCTGCGCGCGGAGTTGTCACGACGCCCTGGGCTTCTGAGTACAACTAAATGTTGAACGTGTTAGGCTTACCTTTGATATGCGCGGGGCTACTGCTGCCTTTGTGCTTGCGAGTGTTAATGGAACCGGTTTTATGTACAATAATGGTATTTGCAATATGCTTTCGTGTTTGCAACTTTGTAGGATGGTTGGACACTTCACACCGTGAGAAGAAGAATTTTTAAAAATGTTTTTTTTAGTGTTTAATGATGTTTTGTCGATTTTTATGAAAAAATGGTCTTTTAAGTTTTTTTATTAATATTAGAATTCAGGTTTTGTAAAAGCTATTTTAATATTTTATTGGAGACCAATATTTGTGAAAACAATATTTTCAAAGACAAAATCAATATTTTCGCTCGATACTTTACCATCATTTTCAATTTTCGTGATGAAAATTCGACGTAATACCATCGAGTAATATATACATAATATATTTTCAAACTCTTTCATTATGCTTCCCTGTTTTCCCTGATTTCGTCATGTATTTATAACTAACAGAATAAATTTTGAACTATACCAGCTGCTTCTCTTTGATAAACAAGCCCCAATTCAAATATGTTTCCCATCAATTATTTTATAAACAGAGACTCAATGATTATTTACTCAAATTTTCATATTTCGCAATTTTATAATCATATTATACAAATTTTTATTATATTTCTCTCCAGCTCATAACAGACTTCTTCTGCATATTTTACAAATCGCTTTTATATTGTTCATATAAGTTTCGTGTTTCCTTACGCGCAATTCAACACGACTCAACAGTCTGCACGCGCGTGCGCAACAGCGCTGCGAGGCGAAGTGAAACAATTCCGGATTTCCAGAATTTATTTTTCCTCCGTAATCATACGTTCTCTTGTATATACGTGCCTCGTATCTTATATTGCCGATCAATTTCTCAGTTTGTCGCCTTTGCAAAACCCATCTATAACCGAACGGAACCCAACAATTTCATTCGCGAACGAGGCGTGTAATCTGAGTGGATGTTGTAACAACGCAGTGCAGCGCTATAGTTCGAAGTCTGTTTTATACGATACTGTTATAAGGCAAAGTCGATTAAAAATTTTATATAACCGACTATGATTTGATATTGCCGTAAAAATGTGAACTTTTTTAATTGAATTGTAAAATTAGTAAATTAATAAAACTATTCAGGATACCTTTAATACTTTAAAAATTGATTAAAAAATGAACAGTAACGTTTGTATTTCTTTCAGAATTTACGAATTCTGTGAATAATTATCAGTGTTTGTTCAACAGTATACTCATGAAGCATTCAATAAAAATAGTGGAATCGTTTATACGGCTGGAGCGGGCGCGAGGATTCCTTAAAATAACTTTTATACGCGGGTGTTTTCTTTGGCGGAGGAGATTTTTGTTTCTAATTAGAGCGTCTAGAGACGTTTAAATATAGTATCTGCGTATTAAAGAGGGATGGACCCTCATCCGCTGCATAATCAGACAGCTGCAGACGAAGAGAAAGAGAGAGAGAGAGAGCGCTGCAGACAACGACGACGGGCGTGCACTTAGTGCCTCGGAACTTTCAAGTATTTTTTTCGCTTTAATAGATATAACAAGCTCATAAAACTACGATGATTTACTTTGGGATGGAGAATAATTTAACAGTAATTGTTTATTGCTTAAGTGATGTAATTAGTAATGGTAAAATTGCGATTTATAAATGGGCAGATTACGGATTTTCATTCATCTTGGCGGTTCTCGATAGCATTAAACAAAAAGTATCATTTACATCTTGAAAATCATTCGATTAAATTAATACTTACAAATATTTTATTTAGGAACATTTAAATTCCAACAATATATTTTAGGGGAGACCGGGGCTAGTTGGTATCCGGGGCAGGTTGGAAAAATGCTAATAACTCGGGATTGAAATAATAGAGGTCAAGACTATTGATGTCAGTAATGTAAAATGGAATCAGGAATATTTGTTTTTTATTTTTAGTCGGAAAGCATCATGCGTTTTGGAAATACGCAAGTTTTAAAACTTTTTGAGATGTTGGTGAAAATTTTACATTTTGAAAAATGTCGTGTAATTCAATCATTTTTTTAATCTATTTTTTCTTAACATAGGGCAAAATGATTGCTTTTTTACAATTTTATCACTTGGTATTTTTTTTATCTTTCAATTTTTAATATTATTAGAAGAATTTTTAAATTAGTGTTCGCTTGGGGCATGTTGGCTGACCTATTGAGAACAGGCAGATTGTTTAACTAATCATTTTACTATTTTAATATCTAATTAACAACATTATTTTTATATATAAAAGTTTTTGAATGTTGATACAGAAAATCTAAGGAAGTCTAATAAAATCTCCATTTATACATTTTGGGTAATTTATAGTTTTTAGCTGATTATAGCTTACTTTCTGTTCAATGTAACATTCTCATATGTGATTATTTTATATAATATAATAATATCGTTATTTACTCAATGATTTATTATCAGTGAACTTACCACAGGCACGTGGCCAACTTACCCCGCTTATGGGGCAGGTTGACCACAAATCGTACAATTAGAAACTTGTTTCTACCTTTTTTGTAATCAATTTACAAATTTGAAAAAAATCATGAAGATGCTCTATATGAAGTACTTTCATGTACTAAAATAGTTTTGTTAGTTAACTAATACTGTTTTGCAGAAAAAAATAAGATGTGGAAGTCCGGTCAACTAGCCCCGGTCTCCCCTACTTAATGTAATAAAGACACGGAGCAGACATTTTATATCTTTATTGATCTAAAAATATAAAAATCCTGCTTATTAAACTTCATAAATCCCATTAATAAATTACTCAACATCCACAATATTTCCAACCCACACATGCACTACTCCCGTAACCACATTTTTTAAATTAAATCTATAACAAAAATTGACATACATCGCGACAACCACGTTTCTGAATGGCCGCGTGCATAAACCACTCTCGCAACCGTACTGGAGCGCTCGCGGAAAGCGAGATTATTACGCTTATGAAAGTGCGGGCGTGCGATCCATTCACGAAAGGCGCTACACTTCCTCTCTACCCTCTCCTCGCGCGTGCCAACGTCTCGGCTCGCGCATTGTCAGAGAGCCCCGCGTGCACGCGAGAGAGAACAACCCCCCGAAGCAATTCGGAAAGTGCGCGCACCGCTCGCCGCCGCGGGGATCAACGCACTATACTTCAGCGCTGTGCCGGTACCTAACAACAAAACTCACCGGTGGGAGGAATAAAGTCACTCCTCTCCCGAGTCGTGTATTAGCCGGCTCGAAAAGTTCGACGGTGGTGCGGCGGAGAAGCAATGAAAGTTGGCTCTGCTGCGCTCTCGCGCCGCGCAAAACCTCCTGGCATACCTAAGTACATGCACAAGTAGACGCGCGGGGCCTCGCTACCTCGCTCGGTGAAGACAAGTCGTCGGGGGCGGAGAGAGAAGAGAGAGAGAGAGAGAAAGAGGAAAGAGGGGTCGTCGACTAGGCGCACGCGGCTATATATAGCGCTGCCATCGTAGTCGGCGTCTCGCGCCCACCTCTTTGAGGAGTGTGCGTGCGCGCACACCAACAACTCCCTTTGCTCGAGACTGCTGTTGCACCTCGGTCATAGAGATCGACGCAACGCGCGATTCTATGTGTGTAGGTACGTGTTGTACGTGCGTGCGCGTGTGTGTCCGACTACCGAGAGAATTTACTTATGCGGACGAGGATGCACGCGCATCTTATATATAATGCGCGAGTATCGCTCGAGCACCTCTTCAGCGGGCGCGGGCGAATGATGCGCCGCTTGTACTTCCTTGTGCTGCTGCTGCTGCTATACTCACGGGGATGCGAGGCTGCCCATCATGGGAGAGAATGCCATTACGCTGTGCGGGTGGATTTTCCGTTGTTATATGCGCGGTTTTATGGTTATTATTTCTTATATAACGCGAAATTTTGCTATTTTTTCCTCATCAGGCATCGGTATGCGCGTTAAATTTACCGAGGGCCTCTTATTTTTAATTTAACGCGAGGATATTAGCTTTTCTTTTTAGAGCGGTTATAAGGTGAATTTTTTAACGTGGAAATATACGAGCGCATTTAAAACTGTTATTTTTTTCATTCTATGTCTAATGGACTTAATGAAAACATGAAAATGAGTAATGAAAGTTGCCGTTCTCTTTTTGCTAATTTCTTCCGAGGCGCTGCTGCTGCTGCGTGTGCCGACATTGTTGCGGTAACTAGAATAA
Source organism: Torymus aiolomorphi (assembly GCA_036365515.1). Lineage (NCBI taxonomy): Eukaryota > Metazoa > Arthropoda > Insecta > Hymenoptera > Torymidae > Torymus > Torymus aiolomorphi. The sequence goes on from CM070874.1 coordinate 117,979,121, forward strand.
TGAATGAACCGACAAGTGCCGGGCAAACGAACAGACTAAATTACTTCCTACAAAGTAAAGTTTTTGAGACATTTATAACCGTTTCTTTGGTGATAAATTCAACTAGGAGGGTTGTGCAAATACTGAAATTGTTATGGAAAATTCCATTATTTAACATGAATGATTTTTATAACTGTTCTTTTTCCAAACTAAAATATACATTCAAATTGAATTTCTATTATTTTCTTAAAATTTAGATTAGTTTATAATTATAATGAATATTTTAAATGAAATAAATTCATCTACCCTATTTATTTGTTATATATTCTAACGAATTTTTTCTCATAATCATTTTAATTAAAAAATATTGATTTTTACGAGAAAAAAAAACAAAATTAGCTTGTATCACAATAATAACAAAAAAATACATTTTTTGTTTTTATCTAGAACCATAATTAAATATAAACACTGCAATAACGAACGGAAAAATTTCACGCCTCTCGACGGCGTGCCATTCGTTTGATATTCATGGGCTAGCAACTTATTTATGCATAGTCCAACACGGCCAACGCGCCGCTTGAGCACTTCAACTTTCGCGAATTCGCAGCTTGCGCCCGGAAATATAATTACAGTTCAAAACTGTCGCATTGTGAATATAAATTACTTTATTTCGTTTTCCGCTGGAAATTCGAATTTCCCTGTTTATAAATATGCCATCCGAACCAATTTATATTAATAATAAAATTTGCCATAATCCTTATTTTCAAAGCGGCAGTATTTATCAATTTGAATAAATTTGTATAATCCGCTATACGTATTGTTTTTCGAGCTAATAAATTGATTTCATCATAGGGGAACTACACCAGTATTGGAACAGTCACCAGTTAATGAACATTTTCTTTCTACATATGAAAATATCAAGCTTTTTATATATTGTTTATCTAACACGACGATAATTTTCGAATCCTTGAAAATTTTTATTTCATTTTATATAAAGATTCTGCATAAAAGAAATTATCTTGTTAAGAATAAAATCATAAAATCGCCGCTATTAAATATTTATTCACTGGCGATGTATTCCTTCACTAGAACATGAAACGTATTTAGATACTAAGATTGCGTGATCCTTTACTGGTTCTTAGGAGATATTTACAGATTTTCATTAAATAAAATTTTTACTTTGATTCTTTATTCAAAATTTACTCACCGACGTAAAGTTTGAACATTTTAGAATATAAATTTGAAAAGGGTTTTACTTTTAATCCATTTTTAAACCACTTAATTAAATAACAAAAGTTACAATTTCCTTATTCGTTCCTTCACTGGTGAAGTCACCCTACATTAAAGAATTATTTTATACTCGATTTCTCTGAAAATTCTTGACACCATATTAAAAGCAACGAAAAAATTCTCTCATCCAAAAAGTAATTTATTATAATCTCGAACACAAAGCATCCCAAGATTGCTCTTTAAACGCTGCCGCTATAAATCTTTGCACTTCATTTCGTCGGCCGTCCCATATTCGTTCAACATTTCGGGTCCCGAGTAATTTGCGCCAATCAACGCGAAAGACTCCAGCGACAATTAACGACCGTCCCATCATCCTTCATCAATAAATATCGGCCATTTCGCCATCACATCATCAAGCATCGCGGGATCTCCGAATATACGTCACGCATTCCTTCTCTGCCTTAACCATCAATCAAAGTGCGTGCAGTGGTCCCGCACCAATTTCATCGGTCTACATCCCCGAAGACGACTTCCAGGGTGGATAATACAGCGCACACGTCGGCCAGCATCATCCCGGGTGCCATTTTCCTGATAACGGCGAGGTGAGGGAACCCTGGCCCTCGTACGCGTACGCGATACGGTCGACTGCTGCCGTCGCTGACGATGTAGACGCCGAACTCGCCCTTGGGCGCCTCGATGGCGGTGTAGGTGGCGCCTGGCGGCACCTGGTAGCCCTCGGTGAAGAGCTTAAAGTGGTGGATTAGCGCCTCCATCGAGAGCTTCATCTCGGCGCGCGGGGGCGGCGATATCTTGAAGTCGTCGACTTTCACCTCGCCGGCGGGCATCTGGTTCAGGCACTGCTCGATTATACGTACCGACTGACGCATCTCGGCCATGCGCACTTGATACCTATTACATATATAACGTATTATAAGCGAGCGTAATTGCCGTTCATTATATACGCGAGAGCGGGAGATTGGGATGTACGCGGCGTTTTAATTTCGAGTGTGTCTTGAGTTATATATCGATCATATACTTTTACCTCGCGCCGCCGGTATATATAAACAAGTGCAATTATCGGACGTGATATCTTAATATTGAAATTTTACGGACTGAATACTTCGCACTGGCTGATGTTTATTGAATAATAATCGCTTTGTTCGAATGTATAAGTGCGTTTTAAAAGCTCGCGATAACTGACTTTCCTTCGATTATGTAAATTTCGCGAGCGCGCAGTGTAATGGAAACAAAGAAGGAAAAAAAACACACACATTCGATTTGTTTTTGCGCTAAAGGCGCTGCTTTAAATCAAGGTTGCCTCGTTATGCCATTAACTCCTTTTTAGTTCCAAACACAACGAGCAAAAAGCATAACGAATGTCGTATTATATGCTTGAGACGATATATCTATATATAATTCCAACCGTAATTACACTTTCTTTTGCAACTAAAAAAATCCTTAATATACGTACGAAAGCACTTTTCCTACCTGTCGTAAGTATCGCCATTATACGCAACGGGCACATCGAAATCGACAAACTCGTACGCATCATACGGCATGCTCTTCCTGAGGTCCCACTTGATGCCACAGGCCCTCAGCATCATGCCGCTACATCCTAAATTCAGCGCGTCTTCAGCTGTTAATACCCCGATGCCGACGCTGCGCTGCTTCCAGATACGATTCTCCGTGAGCAGGTCCTCGATCTCGTCGAGTCGCTCGCCCACCTTGCCGCAAAAGTCGTAGATGTCGTCCATGAGGCCGAGAGGCATGTCTGTGGCGACGCCACCCGGACGCACGTAGGCGGCGTGCATGCGTGCACCGCAGACGCGCTCGTGCAGCTCGAAGATCTTCTCGCGCTCCTCGAACGTCCAGAAGAAGGGCGAGATCGAGCCCGTGTCCAGGGACTGGCACGCGATCCCGAGGAAGTGGTTCATCAGCCGCGATAGCTCCGCGAATAAGGCTATAGGGGTACGGGTGTGGCTTTGAGTTGGATGACAAATGTTGAAGATTAGAAGATAGAAATTAGTTGGAGAGTAAAGGGTCTGAGTTATTGGAGAAAGCTTTAGAATGTTTATCAATTTTGTATTATGTTTATGGATTCTAGTAGCAAACTAATGGAAATAAATACTATACTTGTGAGTTGTTTAAATTTTAAATGGGAAAATGTGCTCTTGAGAAGTTACAGCTTTACGTTGCATTTTGCGCGATAAAACGAGGAATAGTGTATATATAGTTGAAAATCCTTCGACAAGAGGCTCTTAAGAGTCCAGCTCGAAAAATCCTCTTTCCTCGAGGGATTGCAAGAGAATGCCAGGAGTAGACATTAATGTACACAGTGTGCACAGATTTATTGCAACGAAATAAAACTATCATTAAAGTACCAGGGTTTATGGCTTTAATAGTGCTACGGTCTCGTTTTATTGCTATTCGCTAAGCGTTACTTACTATTCTTTTTTTTAAGTATCGCCTTATTTAAATGAGGGAAAACAGAAATATAATACAGTATTAAGATTCAATATCTAATTATGAATAGTATTACATAAATTTTACTCTTTATTTGATTCACGGTTCTTGTAAAAAAATATTGACTTTTGAAAATTTCTAAAGCTTTCTCTTTTATAACAAGCAAAGTGCGTGCTAATGGCTTTCGGTAAAAGTAACCTTCATAACCTAACAACAAATTTCATACGAGAAAAACTGCGTGACAAAAAACCCCATTAAAATTGAACTATTCAAACTCACTGCGGATGTACTTGGCTCGCAGAGGAATATCGATATTCAGCAGCTTCTCCACCGCCAGCGCGTAGCACTGCTCGTTCGCAAAAACCGAGACGTAATCGAACCGATCAAAGTACGGCAACGCCTGCGTGTACGTTTTATACTCCATCAACTTCTCGGAGCCGCGGTGTAGGAGGCCGATGTGGGGATCGGCGCTGACGACGATCTCGCCTTCGAGCTCGAGGACGAGCCTTAGCACGCCGTGCGCCGACGGATGCTGCGGTCCGAAGTTAAGCTTGATGTTTTTGATCGTTTTCGAGGGCGGCTTCTCTTCCTTCCGGTACGGCGGGAACTTCCACTTCGGGTCGCCCTCTGAGGTTATCCAGGTGGGGCCGACAAATTCCTCGATGTACTCCTTGTCCGGATACCACGTATGCTCCTTGGGGCATGCCGCGGATTTTGAGAGTTTGCGGATGTGGTCGCTGGGAATGTTAGTTATGGAAGAGGTCAAAAAATAGTCAAAGGTGTAGGTTAGTAGACATAGAGTATATGGGGGATAACAGCGATTTTGATGAGCAGGATTTACGTATGTTTTTAAATAAAGTGTATGATGGTAGTTTTTTTAAGTGTTGCTTATGAATTTGTTACTATTGTCGAGTGTAATATATAGTCTGTATCAATTCAAACATTTTGGAGGTTAGAATGAAATGAATTAAATACAAAATGTATAATCAATGATAATTATGAAAGTGGTCATCAAATAGATAATATCCTCAAACATTTTTTAACTGATATCATGGCTTACTTGACATTTTTTGTAGTTTTTCTTATAAACTTGTGAATTATTCCAACTGATTCGTATTTAGAAATAATATTTTTCACTACAAGAATTGTCATTTTTACTTACATCAGATATAACTATAATTGAAATTTATTACGAAAGAATTGTGTTTACTATCTGGAATTACATAAAAACTTTGTATAAGTGAATAATTATATTGTTTCGGTTAACCTATAATGAACTTACATAAACTGGTAATTGATAAACTTTCTTTTGTTTTCCACTTACATAACAAATCCTTTTTCGAACTTACAAACATTCGCCTCGTCAAAAATAATAGATATCTGTGTCAAATTTGATTACGAAACCATCCAACATCCAGCATATATATAAGTATGTGAATAATTTTACCTATTTGACAATTTTTAAAAGTTAGCGTATAACCAAACCAGCAGATTCATTAATTTTCCAAACCTTTCGTTTCATTAGCCCACGTATATAGGCGCGATGCCACTTGCGATCGTCTGACGTTTCTATCCACATCACGCGCTAATTCTTTCTTGTCAAAGATTTCGCGCGCGCACACGCCTATGGCGCCTAAATCACTTCACCCGTCAAATTAGTACACGAAGCCCCGTATACAGAATGATAGCCGAGGTCGATAAGGGCGGTGGCGAAAATTATAGTCGAGCGGCACGCGAATTTTGCGCTAAAACTATGTGTATAATGATTTTAGCGCTCGGTGCTTTGGTATAATTCGAGATAATCTTACTGATTAATGGTGTGTAATAATACGATGGTATCTTGGGTAAACACGCCTCTAACTGCTATAAACGAACGGACAAACATAATTTTAAATGGCATTCTTCATTATTTAAAAATATCTTACACACGAGCTTTGAAGTGTCTTTGTTAGATCAGATAGTAATGAATATATATGGAAGTTACTTTCAGATAGCGCATATAGCTACATTTAAACATAATTCTTAGAGAACATGATATACGATTTACAATTAATCTTCGTGAAAAAGTATACCGAAAATATTCAAAAATTAATACTCGCATATTATCTTACAAAATTACCTAATCTATTATACATATTCTTTAAAATTGATTTGATATAAAATGTATAAATTATTCAGCGAATTCCTCCTCCGCTCCTGAATTCCCGCACGGTATAATCACTTCTACTTTCCTCCTCTCTCGTGCGCGAAATTTAAAAAATTAAATAAATGTTATTTCCCTCTCGCGCATTCCTCGCGGTCGCTTTTACCGCGTGGCGCGCCGCTCACGTCGGCGAGACCGATCATACCAAAGTAATGGAATTTCACGGGGATGCTCCGCTTCTTTAAAACGAGAATCACCTCCTCTCGCGTGCCCCTCTCACTCGTACCACGTTCTACGTATATATCTCCGCGTTATCTCTTTCCCCTTCATATCCGCATTTTTCTTTATCACCTACTCCTCTCTCTCGTTCTCGATTTTGCGCCGAAGGAGGAAGCTTCGTTGGGCGAAGATTGAGAGAAGCGGAGCGGGAAGATAACGCGCGCGAGAGAGAGAGAGGAAACGCGCGAGGAGAAATAAGAAGAAAAGTGGCGAAAAGAGAGGGACAAAGAAATGACGATGCGAGAGAAAAGGTAGAAGTGGTGGTGGAAAAGAGGGAAAATCGACCGCGGGCTAATGGAGAAATTCCGACACGACCGAAAGCCGACGGGAGCTCATATATATACATATATGAGGTGGTGTGTAGTCGATCGCTGCAGTCGGTGCAGTCGTAGCTCTCTCTTTATCTCTCTCGTCGTCTGCTTCCTCCGCTGTACGCGGGTGGCACCGAATGACATTCCGCTGGGTCGATTATACGTGCATGCGAGAAGTCATCTCGCGGAAAAGCACGCGGTTCTATCGGGGCGGCGTAAATGAAATAAGTGCTCGTGACAATGGGAAGTGAAACTTCGAACAATATTGGAAAGGAAATCTGAATGTCTGTAACGAACTTAGCAAAAAACAATTATTATTTATTGATCATAAAATATTATAATTTTAATACTTATTTTATTTAAAAAAGCACTCGAGCTTCTTGTAAAATTGATTATTTTTACAATCGCATTACTGGGAATCAGACGCACGTTTATCTGTATTCCGGAAAAGTGAAATCAACAAACACTAGAATAACAATTTACCTCGAAGTGAAATCACTTGTTGATTACACATGACTCATCTTCCTCTTTGTTATATTTTCCTCGTAAAATTTCTATCGTAAAATCCCGAGACTGGCCTTTAATCACACTTCAACGATCCTTACCCACCTTTACACCTCTTTCTCCATATACTCTACCACCCATAAATATTCATTGCAAAACATTTAACATCGACTTCTCTCCACATTCGCGCTCTGCACAAATCACATGCTGATAAAGAAGGGCTGCGGGGGGTAGAGAGAGAGAGAGAGAGAACCGCCTAGAAGACAATATCGCGCGCAAGGGCGGGCACATAACGATCTCCAGCCTCTCGGTAATTAACGAAGTTACGGCCGCGCACTGGCGCTAATGTAATAATGCACCGCTAATTGCGGCGTTGCGCGCCTTCTAACGAACCACGCGAGAGCGGTTATATTGTAAAACGAGGTATAAATTCGAGCGTTTTGCATTTTTGTTTCAGTTGCCAACCGCAATCAAGGTCTCTCTAACGCGTGTACATGAACATATATATAGGTACAGCCTAGAAAGAGTCACGCTCAACCGGACAAGGGCCTTTTTATGGTTCTGAAGGATCTCGGTGAGTTTTCTATTTTAACCGCATGCGCACGCGCGTGCAAGCGATGTCGTATAGTTATATGCATTTTTGATGTCCATCCGCGGGACGTTTACTGCGCGCGGACTCTCGTGTATATATAGGTATAGGTTTTATCTCAGGGGGGGGAGCATTTAATGTTTCGCGTGCGACTTTGACTTTTAATTTAATTAAGTTTATCGCGCGGCGCGCGGCTGAATTATTGTGGAACGGCACGTTAATGAGCATGCAGAGAGTTACATTACAAGCTTAGGTGTATCGCGGTGCAGCGCGCGACTTTCGAAAATAAATAAACTGACCAACTTACTGATTATACGTCCTCCGCGTGTGTACGAACGAGTATACGTTCTATAAATAGAAAATGTTGTGCACACTTATTTATTAATATACATATATACCATTTTCGCTTATTTTTTTACTTTCCGCTTATCCGCTAATGAGTAATTACTTCCGTACGATTACTTTTTCACGATCCGGCAAAACAAATGTATTAACTAACAGCGTTTCTACATTTTCTCGTTCGTAAAAATTCGCAGAACTCGGAGATTTATTTCCTTTGAAGGATGTGTATATATGTACGAAACAGCTTACTGCTCGATTAGTCAAAGAGATCATATCGCTGTGAAAGAACGTATAGAAGAAAAAAAAAATCATCGCTTCAATAGCCGTATTTGCAGAAACACACATCGCTTGATGTTTCGCTATATACCTATACTATCTACAAAGGACAGACAACGCTGGCGCAGGTCACATGTGATGTCACGACAGATACGCGGCGCGTATATATATGTACGGGGATACAATTGAGAAGAGGCTCATTCTGGCGTCACGCGGCTATAGTCGGCATCGGGAGGCTTTCGTAAGAATTTACGATCGACTGCATGGCACCGCGAGAAGCGAGGATATAGAGGGACGGTAGCCGCGCGGGCGACACGACTCGTTCCGTCGTCGTTGTCGCCCCCTACCCCGTTTACGTGTCGTCGTCATCGTCGTCTAGCCACACGTAAGGACAGTAGTAGCCAATGCGGTTAACCGACAAGACCGCGCTAATCTCATTTCCGTCCAGGATTTTCACCCGCGGGGAAGCTCGATATTTTCTCTCTTATACCGTCGTGCTGCGTCTAGAATTTTTTTTTTCTTCTACTCGGTTACGTGTGTATATATGGGTATGTACTGTAGTTATTCGCGCGCGCGCGTTCTATAATGTCTGTTTGTCTGACCCTGTTTTTTTGTATTATTTCTCTATCGCTCGTTTTTTGCGATATCCTGGTTTTCTCTCGCGGCTGCGGTGCCCTGCTTTTTTTATTATCGCGCTGTATATTCGCGGTGCGAATGCACTTTTTCTATAGGCGATACGTTATCATTGAACGCTTATTCAATTTGCTTTTCAACACTTTTTTTTTATCTGCTGTATTACCTTTATTTCCGCAGTTTATATATTGTTCGATGCCCATTTAAGAGAGAAATTATACCTTTCGTTTGCGTGTTTGCAGATCGCAAAATAAATATTTGGTTTGATAAAGCACCTATATCTAAATGAAGTATAAGAAATTCATTTATGAAATATGTAATAAATTATTATGTTGTTATAAATCATAATATAATAGAGTAGATTGTATAATAGGACTTTGATAATTATCATTTTGTATTATAATCATCGAATGCAATTATCGATTTACTTGACAAATTCGCTGGAGAAACTCTGGCTATACAAGATTAAAACATTATTATATTAATATTTTACATTGGACGAAAAGTTTAGTAAATCTTTCTAACATAAAAACTCCTATGTCTATAAAATCTACAACTTATTACACCAACTCCATTCCCCACGGTCCCAAACAACTCTATATAACCCTCTAAATCCCATAAACCAATCAACTCCGTTCCCGAAATCCAGCGGATGATTTGAAAGTCACGAAACTAATTAACCGTTGCTCTTACGCGACAACGTCATCGTCGACGCCGACGGCAGACTAAACGCGAGAACAATAATGAAGCATTCGGTGAAATAAAACAGCAGCAGCAGCGCGTCGCTCGTTCCCCGTCGTCGGGGCGATTAACCGCCCGGCAGAGATTCGAACTGGTATTAGGGGCTCGTGCGGCTTGTTTGTCTATATGTATACGCGGCCGCGTCCCACGATAATCTGAGCCTCATTATCGGCCTGAATTGGCGCTGTCAGGACAATTCCGCCCTCTAGTTTCTTCGAACGTAAACGTCCCTGGCCCCGACGTGAGCGCAGGCTCTTGGCCCCCGGCCAACCATGCAAATCGCGAATTGGCCCACTTGCTTGGCTGTACGTGTATAGACGTGGGTATATATGGTGTAGTATACACGGGCTCGTCTGTTTGGCTTTTTCGGGGTACATCGGTCGGGCTGCCGGCGGTGTACATATGTAAGAAATTCAATTTTACGTCTTATCGGCCATTGTGATAGGAAGTACGGGTTTGAGCGGCTGAAGTGTTCTCTTAGTAGTCTGATTTATTGATAATTGGAAGTTTAATGTCCTCATTCATCTTGTCTTAATAATATCACGGTTTGGGTTTGTCTTTAATGCTATTTTAATTGTGCGATAACGAGTGTTCGTAATATATTATAAATTATAAGTATTTGAAATTTGTATTGTTTTTTAAACGCAAAGATAATTTATATACATAATATATGATGGTTACACAATATATTATCAAAGAAATGTGAGTAGTCTAAGTACCTCTATGATACTTATTAAGTACTTTAATAAATCAGGGCCTATTTTTATTAATTAAATTTTGTCGATAACAAATATATAACTAAACGGTCGTGTGCTTACCGAAGATATCCCCGATCTGTAATTAAAGTTTTGAAACAAATTTTATTTCCAGCTCCACTTAATTATTCTGCGGAGCAGTTGCACTCTTAAATCAGCAGAACAATAAGCAATCGAAGTCGAGAGAAGGCGTTACAAAAGTTCATTATTATTCCTTATCGTGACGCTGATTAATCTTTAACCTCGTTCGGAGAGCGTATAAGTCAACGCTAAGGGAACAATAACCTCGCTCGCTTCTGTTATGTCGGGCTTTTAATTGCGCCACGTGAATTTCAAATGCATATACACTCTGTACTTAGAGGGCGAGAAACCATTGTCTATTGTCACATTAAAGTCGATTGTAGTAGCTAAAATGAACAAATTTATGTATTTATCATATTCAAACTAAATTCCACATAAAATATATATTTCATTATAAATCATAATTGGATAAAACGATTGGTTATAATTTTACGCAAATTAATTATTCTTCACAACTGAATTATCGATATAAAATCAACTTTATAAACTCATCCTTTCCTCACATTTCTCATTAACATTTATTAATATATAATTACAAAAGTACTGCTCGTGCACCGTTTTATTAATTTCCGCGAAATCCCATGAACACCTTCATCACATGCTAATTACCCTTTAATTAATTCCGAGCTGTTCGTTATAATTATCCTCATATTTTAATCGTATATATTTTGACACACGCGGCTTACGGCCGGGGACAACCCGAGCTGGATTAAATTTTTTAATAAGACAAAGGGCTTCCCGGTGCGCCTGTAGTCGGACAAAAAAGACGGAGCGAAAACAAAACTCGAGCTTATTAGGGGTCTCGACACTGTAGCTGCTGCTACTGCAAGTCGTCGATGCGCCGCGGTGTATATAAGCTTCTCGTGTGCGCAGGACGGCGACACAGTCGCACGTAATCCGCGGGCATTATCTTGTCTTTTGATACGTATAGCCTCTCGTACATCTATACCTGAGCGCGCATGGCTCGTATTATGGTACTGTACCGAGGGGCTGTACAGCGTCTTCCGGATATATTACCGCGCGCAGTAAAGAAAGAGCTGAAACAAGCTTTGTTACTATACGCGAATTTAACCGGGCGTTGTTGTTATTTTTAAGATTTAAGGCGCCGGTTCGGTGTATAGATAGCATCAAAAGTGGGTGATTTAAAGAAGGAAGTTGAGTGCGAACATATAATGAATTCAATTTAATTGTTGCATTATTAGCATCTCTAGTGGGAATCATTTGCTATTTCTTCCAAATAACTTTTTACACGATTTCTTATCAATATGATAAAACAGATTTGACGTTCTTCCTCAAATCCTTTCATTCTTTGCCATTTAACTAAATAACCAACGCTTCTACATTTGCCCAACGATTTCTCAACATCTTCGACTGCGCGAAGCATAAAGGGCAATATCATTACCTCGTTAAGAATGACTAACTTCCTACGCAGACCGCGTCCATATCCAACGTACACACGCGCCAACACAGCCTCCCATAACAATGCTTTGTGTTCCCTCTCTTCCTCTCAAGGAGGGCGCGAGCCAGGGTTCCCGCGTTGCTCAGCCCCAGCGGCGGAAATGTAGCTACACGACTATAGACATTATACCGGGACTTTTCTGAACCCGGGTCACCGGGTCGCACCTAGACATAATATCTGCGCGGTGGCAATTTCGCTCTCCGCGAGGTTATCGCTCCCTTTGCCGCTCTCGTATATATATAAAACCAACCGACTGCGCGCGTCTGATGCACTTTATAGATCGGCTGGCTCCGATAATGCGAGAGCCGCTCGTAACTTTCGGTCTTAACGCGACGTCGCTTTATATTTCGTTCGAGAGATTTTAACTTTGATCTCTCGCGCCCGCGAGCTCGGCTGGGAAAAGGCCGAGCTTTTCGGTCGGACGTGCAGTGGCGGTGGTGATGGAAGGAGCGCGCGACACGGTTTAATACCGGAATTTAAGAGAGGAGGTATTGATGACATTATTATTAACGATATGTGTTTTCGTGACTTTCTTACGCACCGATCGCATGAATAATCAGTTGAGCGTGGAATTGACGTGTTGTATTATACTAGATATACTGGAATCCTGAAAAATGTGCATAATTTTAATTGAGAGTTAAGGAAATCTTTGCGAGTGTTTTTTTGCAGATTTCAAGTGTAACATCGAGAACGTGTTATGATCGCAACAATTTTTATTACATAGATATTTTAAAAATGTTTTTAAAATATTTTTAAAGAAATATAATTAAACTTCTGACAGTCCATTGATACTCTGATTTCCTTCAATGATATACCCAAAATAAAAGTACAATTTTTATTTCGAAAGCTTTAAATTAACAACCGCTCCACATCGACCCAACAAAAACATCTGAAAAAACCCCTGAACGTCGTCACCGAATTGACCGATTGGCTCTTCGGGTTCTCCAATTACCACGGCGCGCAAGTGACAGACACAGATCCTCACGAGCAGCAGCAGCAGCAGCAGCAGCAGCAGGTCGTCGGTTAAAATCTCTCGAATCATTATCCTCTCTGGTGCCAAAGCCGAGCCGAGAGCTGGTATCTCCCGTCTTAAGCTTTAAGCCCCAGCTACGTGGTTGACTTATGCAAGCCGCGTTAAACCCGTTTCATCCTGCGCTCGTGCGCATGCGCGCGCGTCACTTCGTTACGGCGCATAATATCCTGCGATGCACTTCGCTCTCGCCGCGCCCGTATATACGCGCTGCTGCAGCGCAGCCTCAAAAGCCGCAAGAGAGAGAGAGAAACTGAATATAAGAGGATTATATTGTACCAACGGCAAAAAGTATTCAATTAAAGCGCTATACATTCGTCGAGGCGTTGACAATATTAACGAGGCCTTTTTCGGGATTTATATATAGGCGGGACAGCGGCGCGTCTGTGGTGCACCCATCAGCATGATTTGCAATGTTATATACGCTGAGTAGAATTTAGGGCGAATGAATGTTGTGTGGTGTATTGTCAAAGAGGTTCCGAGGAATAAATATTATTTTAATTTTCTTTCGTATTTCTTGATGACAGACACTATAAAATAACAGAGTTTGAGTACATATACTATAGTATATGAATGTTATTCGGTATATAGATGCGTATTATACAAGATAAAATATCAAGACGCATTTAAAAATTGGCACGTTGTATAAGTACTATACTCTTATCAATGAGGTAAATTTGAGAAGAGATGAGGAAGATTGAATATAAAATTACGTAAAGCACATAAAAAATCGAGCAATAAAATCTTTGCACTTTGGATAACTCGTAAATCCTGTAAAAAAAAATAAAAAAAGCTCCTTGCCACTCAATATTTTATATAAAGATGTAAAAACTTTCAGCGTCGAAGTGCCAATCAATTATTACAACAATCTTCGCTCATCGGCGTCGATCTGCCCTGTCGCTCTGGAATATTCGCGCCTTATAACGCGGTATTATAAGAGGAGCATAAAGAAGCTCCGCGCGCAAGAGGAGCAGCAAAATTTAAGGAGACCAAGTCACCGGGGAAAAGAGAGCGAGCGAGAAAGAGAGAAGAAATTTCACAGCGCGATCGTAAACGGCGATTCGAACACCTTGAAATTACACTTTTTACCGCGCGCGTCCCAGGCTATTATCGTCAACCGTCGCGCGCGTCCTCCTCTTCCTCGCGTATAGCTTCTTCTCTTTCGCTCTAACTTCTCTCATTTCTCTCTCTCTTTCTCTCTCTCTCCCCGTCCCATCAGAGAAGCTGCGCCGTCTCCGGTTTCTCCCGTAAAAAGCCCCATAGCCGAGAAAGTAAGAGAGCGAGAGGAGCGAACGAGGGAATCGGCCATTGTGCGCGCGCACGAGCCGCGTAGGTGGAACAAGAGGTTATTTATCGATGGGCGCGAGCGAGCAAGCCCAGCTAGAGAACCCGTTCACGGGATTTTCGGGCGCCCGGGTGGTCCGCGCTCAGAGCTTGTATTATTCACGATCATTCCGCATACAAAAGCGCCCTCCTCTCTCTTCACGTTCCACTTTCCGGGACTCTCTCGCGTTTGTGTGTTTGCGCTAGTCGTGAGCACAACGACGAGAACGCGATCGATTAGTAAAACATAAGTCTTTCGGGAAGAGGGAGGAGTAGCCGAGTCGAGTGTGTTTGGAGGGGCTGCTCTGGTCGCTTTGGCTTTACGCTCGATGTACTCCTTTTTCGACGACGACGACGACGACTACTCACATATTTTTACATAATCGCACGCGCCGCTGCCTGCCGGCTGCATATTAGGCTCGTGTTTCCCCGATGACTTTGTGCGTGCGCTGCTGCTGTTGCTGCTGCTGCTGCTGCTGCTGTTTGAATTCTTTCGCGAGGGATTATGAATTTTTTTTTGGGAGGGGGACGTCTGTTTGGGTTCTCGTGGAGAAGGTATTGAAGTGGGATTTTCGATGAGATGAAATATTTCTGTTGATGAAATGTTGTAAATACGACGTTGGTATCTGCTTCCGAAAGCTGATGATGTTTTTAATCCCGTGAAACGTGTTTATCGTTTGAAAGACGAGATTTTTTTACGTATCTATATATATCGTTAAACCCTGGTTTCAAATAAAATTATTTTACAGTTTTCTAAATTGGAGACGCAAGTTTTTCGCTTTTATCATTCAAGTTTATACGGTAGACTCTTATATAGATATAATTATCAATTAATATTTATAAGTTTATTTATTTTCACATGACAAAACTTATAACTGCCTTACTAAAGTGGACTCAAAAAGTAGGTTAACTATGTTTCTATAACATCGTCAAACCATAAAGCTACCCAGCTAGAATTTACGAAAATAACAAGATAAGGAGAATGCATTTTCCATTAACAATCTAATGAACTCGCTCGGTTAAACCCACAGAAACCACTAATAATTTCCTCCTTCTTTTCCGGTCATTACCCTTCCACGACTGCCCTACTACGACTAAAACAGATCTTTTCGCAAATTACAGTAGTTGCGAAATTAAAGCCGCGTGATTTCGCCAAAGACGCTCGCACACGTTCAAATCTCGATAACCGCAGCGTCGTTTCCCCCCAGCGAATTCCCCACACTGTTTACCTAAATACCTACCTCAAAAACGCGACAATTACCTTGTACACACAAAGGAAACCGCCTGCTCATAACAACCGCCGTATAATATACAAAAACACCTTGACAGCGCGAGCTTACACTATAGCGTATGCGCTTATACGCGCCGCATTACAAGATCGCGCGGCGCGATCAAAATTATGAAGCCATACAATAGATAATAATAGTCGCAGGCGCACGCGCGGCGCTATCGTCGACGCGGCATCTCCTTGCGCGCCTCCAGATATTAACATTTTCGTTTGGCGCCGCTCGCGCGACATCGCGATAAGCGAACTTTTGTCCATTTTACGAGGCAAAAGTCTGCAGGTATGTGTGTGCACGCGGATGTCAGAGGGTCAGACGCGCGGCGATTCTTTCTTCGAGTGTACCTTGCTTATACATATATACACACACATACGCACGGCGAGCGGACGCCGCGAGCTCTGCCCATTTCGCCAAATATGGTCGCGAATGCGCCGCGAGCGCGCCGAATGCAATAAAGACGCGGAGGGAGGCTGTGCGAGAAGAGGGAAAGAGAGAGAGGGCACATAATGCCGCGGCGCGCAGAATGGAGCGAGCGCGAGCGAGAGCTACCGCCGCGCATAGCGAGAGATTCTTCGCTCGCGCGGGTGTGTGGTGCGCGCGCAGGTAAAACCGTTAAGGGCTTTTTACGAGCCGCCGGTGGTTATTTGCGCTTTAGAATTGAGAAGGGAGATCTATTAAAGCGCGAAATCGCCGGATGAGGTGATGGATATATTTTTTATGGAGGTGTTGCTTATTTAAAGTTTTATTTTGGGGAAGGAAAAGTTTTTAGTGGCGAAGGAATTTACTGGTTTGGGGTGATTTGCGTTGAGTGTAGTTGGAGGTGTATTCTAATACAGTTTTTTTTTACAATATCTTATAAATTTTTATATAAGGTTGATATTGATAAAATATAACAATTGTTCAGATCGTGCACTAAGATTTTAAGTGCCAAAAAATGTAAATTACTTTAAGCAATATGATAATAAAATTGTTTGAAAAAAATTCGTTGATTCAATTAAAATCCAACGTCAAACAACACACGAACCCCAAACCACCTAAATTCCATAGTGCTCAGGCTTAATCGATAAAATACTCATACTTCTATACCCTTCGGAACCAAAATCCATACGACGAGGGATTTATGGAAAAGTCTTGACAGCTGCCGAGAGTATAAAAGGGCGGACGTGAATAATAATTATCGTGTCACGGCGGCTTTCTCCCTCCTCCGCTCGCTCCTCTCTCTCTATCACGCGAATGAATTTGGTAAAGGAGAGGCGCTACCCGTGCACACAACATCAACGAGGCTTCTGTTTGCGTGAGCCTTCGTTCGCCTGTAGTAGTAATTGACGTTGCGAACGCACCCGAGTAAACTGAGAGAGAGAGAGAGAGAACGATACGAATCTTTGGCTCTGCTTCGAGACAGAAGGACTCGCAGGACTGCGCGCGCGGCTCGTTAAATTCGCGAGCGAGCGCGGCGTAATTAGCATCCGACGCCTTTATCTCGCGCCTTCGAGACATTTCGCTCGAAACAATCGAAGCGGCGCGCCGGTATATATAGTCGCACACAGCGTCTCTGGCAGTAAGATAATCAGCGGCGTATTCTCGACCGATGCCGCGATTCGTTGGGGGGTTGCGGATTTCGTGTTGTTCGGAGAAACAAAGAGATAATGCGGAGCGAAAAGTTGGGAATTTTCCTGGAATTTTAATTAATAGAATGGTGTAATTGATATCCGAGTAATTGACGTATCGCTAAAAGGATGTGTGTGGTAGACGGAGAAGAAATGAAAGATACGGAATTTTTTGTAGGAATTTTTTTTAAAGCTCGCTTTTACGGATGAAAGTCTACGCGCGTATACTATCGCACGTATGTATATATGTATAAAACTTTTTCATTTCAGATATTTGAAGGCTTCGTACTTTTTGCTCGTATCCGCGTATCTGCTCTTCTTCATCCCTTAGAATATGGAAAAATTTCGGATAATTATTCGGGATTTTCGATAACAACTTGCGAGCTTTAAAGTCGATGGACTCGAAGATTTCGCGTTTTAAATTACAGACGTTATTGTAACGTGAAAAAGAAATTTTTAATGGAAATCTTTTAAACGATGGCTTACATATTATCTTACGATTGGAAATAATTTTCGTCGAATTCAATTTAATTTAATTACGGCAATTATCATCGTCAGTTCAGATCCGCGAGTGCGTCAATTGCAAATTGAAGCAAAAGCGTAAAGCGTAAACGTCTGAATAATGAAAAAGATAACTATTAATATTCATCCTTAACAACCGGCATGACATCAATTCACTATTTTCTTCGTAAAAACAGGTTTCGCTTCCAACAACTTTCAAAGTATATATTCACGTGCTAACGGATACGCGAAAGACACACGAGCCCTCATTATATTCACTCATTGTCGAAATCCTTAATCCCATCATCAAACCTTCTCCTCCACCTATCCCCATAAAAAGTTTATACGTTGCTCTCGCCTGGTAACCTTCGAAAACCGAAAATCCCTCACTTTATGAACACACTTCAGCTCTCGCGGCTGGAAAATTAAGACGTTAACCTTTCACTTCCCATAAAAAGCTCACCGGAACGCCATGTCTCCTCATAAAGTTCCCCCACCTCTCCCTCTCTTACATTATACAAAAATTGAAATTAATGAGGACCCCGGGGTTAAAGGATCTTTATTCGCAGCTCCACGCGTCCCGTATATACGCAAATCACACACACGTCGCACGGCGCGCATACGAAAGCAGTGCACACAGCGCACAGTCTCGACGCGAATCCGATGCATACATGCAGAAGCAAGGCTGCGAGAGAGAGCAAAGCTGGAAACCCGGCGCGTAATCCGCACAGCTCGCATAATCGACGCGCGCCGCCGCGGCGCCGCACGAGTTGCGCAGTTTTCCAATGTCCATATAGCAGCAGGATCCGCGAGCGAGCGGGGCTTATAAGAGAGCCGCACGTGAGCGCGGCGTGCGGCGCATGAGCCTCGTTTTTAAAGCGAGATGTAGAGAGAGAGAGAGATAGACAGACAGAGAGAGACAGAGAGAGAGACAGAGAGAAAGATAGAGAGAAGGAGAGAAAGAGAGAGAGAGAGAGAGAGAGAGAGCAAATTCGAGGCGATGCCATCGGCGTTGGTCGTCGTCGTGGTTGCATGATCTCGTGTCGAAGCTGCGCCGGTCTGTTGGCCGTGTGTATAGGGCTTAGGAAGCATTAAACGGATATATGCGAGTTTAGATGGTATTTAGGTGGGAAAAATAGTTTTTACGGAGGGATATGTTATCTGACATTTTTATTAATAATATTATTACGTCTTTAGTTTATGCTGTGATTTATAATACGTGAACTTTAATATGAGTGTTGCAAATCTCATTGACCTAGTGCATATAAACTTTTAGATGATTTTGAAAGTTTTGTGTAGCGAATGCTTCATCTTTTAACTATAGTTAGAATTTCCTACCAATTTAAATAAAAGAATTTAAATATCGTTAACAAATTCTTCAGTTACGTAATAAGAAGAAAATAATATACTGACTTTTCTGTATGAAAGAGCGTCTTTGTTCGTCTAAAAAGGGTAAGTGAGATTTGCGAATGCGAACTTTACACTGTAGGATATACAGATGTAAAATCGCGTACGGTCGTTTGTAAATTTTGGTTTGTGTGCGTGCGAGAACCGGGGACACCCAAACTTTACTTAATCTAAACACACATACGGGCTTATAGAGGCTGGAATACGATTACATACACTCGCTTATAAATTAACAAAAGATAAGCTCTATGCGTAGAGTATTTTACGTTCTCCACGCACGATATACGCCAACATAGTGCAATATATTTAAAATTACATTGTTTCAATACATTCGGTATCAAAACAGTATTTCGAAGTTTTATAAAGTTACTTAAATGAAAATTGTATACGTATGCGTTATAAAGTCAAAGTTACACCTATGTTATCTTACATACTATATGCATAAATAAAATATTAATATAAACTTTTAATCAAGTAAGAAATTTTTTTATGTTTCAGGTGAGTAACAAAATCATCATTCCCTTCATATCTTTAGATACGTAAGTAAGGCAGCTACGTCTATTAATCAAAATTTAACTAAATGGATATGCAACAACAATTTATAATCCCTAAGTAAATTATTCAAGATTTAGATAAAAAAAATGCATCTCTATAGGAATAACTTTCTACAGTTCTATTTATAATATAGAATACAAAATTATTTTTTTTCTCGAATCTCACAAAAAAATGTCGTTCTCATTTCACCAAATTATTCACGTTCAAACGATAGTACCTTTTGGAGAGAGAAAAAAACGTAGGTTGAATGCATAAGATTCTCGCACAAGTCTCCATTCAAATATTTTCGCAATTGCAGAAAGTCGAGACGCACACACACACACACGTTATACCGGTAATGAATAAAGCAGCAGTATAACGCATACGGGGAAAGCCTTTGAACTTTACCCACAATTCAAAGTCTGCCCTGCATGAATATCGCGTTTACGTATATACGGTAGGTACACGTCGCCATATGTGATGGGATTCGCGTGTTTATAAAGGGCGTGTCACTCGGCTTTCGCGGCGTGAAACGATATTTTTTTTTTCATCAATCGCGATAAAGCAAACATTTTAGTTCACATTAAACTCTTATCACCCTGAATGGACATACCTTGTTGATTTTAAATATGTGACGCCGCTAGCGGTCATACATTATTTATGAGATTCTGTGTATATCTGCGTATATCTTGAGTGAAAAATATTAGTAAATTGTTGGTCAATCAATTTGCGTATTATGTAGCTTTGTAAACGAAAAAAAAAAGAGATTAAAAATGTTGTAAAACATCATTTGGACAGCTTTATCTGCTCTTTGGAAAGAATTCTCAACGGAATGAATGCAAAATGAAAAAGAGATTGCATACAGTAAACCTTTTTTTTTTTTCATTTTCCGCTAAAATGCACACAATTATTTCCTATTCATTAATAGAAAATAATACCACAATATTTGATTACTCCAAAATCAACAATTTCTACCTACTCGTTATACTACTGTCAGTTCCAGTCTCACAAGCACCCTTAAAATTACCACGAAACAAAATTAAAAAGCAAAACAAAACAAAACCATGACTACCTCAACTCGAATTCTCAACTTCTCTACAAAACTTTTAATCCAAGTTATATCGAAGTACAAGTAAAGCTTTTAGCCGGGACATAAAAATTCAATTACAAAAGAAACAATTACTCTCCTTATATCGCGGCCGTACTCGAGCCGCTTATAAAGTTTAGATTTCGCGCGAGAGCATTATCGCGCGCGACATGCGTGCGAGGCGGGCAGTAGTAGCTGCTGCAGAGGCCGCGCGCCGCGGATGGAGAGGACAGAGCTTTGCACGTACACATACACACACGTATACGCAGTCGGACGTTGATACAAAACCCAATGGAAATATCGATTGCAGGGTCGTCGCACCCTCTCGCGTCTCCTGAGCATTTCGCAATTTCAAGAGGATTCTAACGCGGTCTGCGGGTAATCTAGAGCTGTTTTAGTATGATATGGCATTCTTTTCGTTATGTATAAGAATGTTAAACGAGAGTTATAAATAAATTCATATATCATATATAGATAGTATATACATATTGGAAATTTTAGAAAAGTATGTATATTTGAAGGTGTTTAATTTAACCACAACAAACAAATAGTCTTAACAGTATTTAAATATATTTTTCATATTTTTTTTAATTGAATAAAGCTTTTAAAAAAATAACTTTGCAATTTCTATTTAATCCTCATTGTCTCTTTTGGACAGTGAGATTACATCATCCTGGGTAAAACAGCTTTTGACGTTATGACTAAACGACTGATTTGTAACATGTATTGCTTTACAAATGTTGGTGATTTATTAAAAATCTATTGTAAAAAGAAAAACTGTTTGACACGCGGAGTCCACGCAATGGCCGCTTTATAAATTTGTAAATTGATATACCACCTCGAATGCCTTGATAAGGGGAGTTAATTATACTCCCGAAACGTCGGTGTATCAATAAATTTATGATGCTCGAAAGGATCTATGTTGTACGAATTCACTACACCCTCAATAAAAAAAAATTATAATTTCTATTTAACTTCGTAGATAATAATTTATATGTATATTGTGCTTTGATATCTCCCCTATTAATCTAATCTAATTATACAATAACTTCGTGTTATAACTTCATTTCAAAAACTGTAAACAAATCAATCCAACAAAAAATAGCTTATAATAATAATATTGACTTACGTAAACGTTACGTTCAGCTTAAGCCTTACTCAGAACTGGTCTAGGTTTTCAGCAAATTATTCGACCGGATGCACAAGAATACGGGGTATCGCAAACGAACTGCTATATTTAGGCGCCACCGGCCACTTCTTAAATGCGGCACGCACTCATTGCCGACTTTAGCGCTGCGCGCGCAGCTTTCGACGTTAAATTAAATGTTGGGAAGCCTGATCGGCGGCATTGTTCTGCAACTGCGATCCTAATATATTTCACGGATAAATTAGGTTGATTGAGATAAAATTAGGTTCTTTATTCGTAGATCTAATTTTATCCGTTTTGTGACAAACATTATTTCGTGGAAATTCGGTGGAATTAGCTTTGTTACGGTTTTCTTGTAAACACTATTTCTTGCTATACGTTTTATCTTATGTCACGTTTTATTGTGTATTTTTAGATGAGTAATCAAAACACTTGAATAAATTGGTTTGACTTTTAACGTTAAAAAAAGCGCTTTTTATACGCCATAAAATATCAATTATCAATTACTCGCACGTTATAGAGACGCGAAAAAAGTCCTAAAATCAATTAAGTGATTAATGTAATTACTCACCGAGCGTTCAGACAACTCGCTTCTACACCCCGAGAATAGCGCTCGTGGGCGTACACAAGAGGATTTCGAGGTGCAGATTATTTTCCGAATGAATCACGCACAAGTCGATTCATGCGCCGCGTCCCGGTTCTCTTAACATTACGCGCCGTCGAATAGAAAATGAGAAGCGAGAGAGAGAGAGGGAGAGAGAGAGAGTGAGAGAGAGTAAGAGAGAAAGGATGAAAAAAGATAGACGGAAACCGAGGAAGAGGAAACTACATTAGCGCGTGGGTAAAGTTTAATTCCTTTTTCCGTGATTCGCCGAGGAACATTTCCGAAATCGCAAATAATTTATTGACAGATGTATTCTGCGTTCTATTATAGAGTTCGTTATTATGTTGAATATTGAATTCGTTGTTTATGTAGATTAGAATCGTGTAGGCTAATTGCTATTATAGATATATGACAAATAATAATAAATTATTAGTTATGTAATTATATATCTATATTATAGATGTATATTATGTGTATACACGTAACTATTAATGTTGGTATGATTATCTTTGAAAAATCCGCAATACTCATGCGTGTAACTTTTTATAAATCTTATAAGACATAAAATATATTTTGAAAATTTTTGTATTTTAAGTATTCCTTTGTGTATAAAGAGTTTGATTTCACGATATTGTTTGGTAAACTTACTAAATAATCAGTGTCTCAAAACAATTCATTATAATACAAAACATAAATATAAGTTTTTTAATTAAATCTATAAAAGCAGTCGATCAATACAGACATAATAGAAGACACACAAGTATTTTAATTTGCATAATATATTATCATTACAATGATAATGAGATGGTAAAATATCTTACATTTACATAACGATTATACGTAATTATATCAGACTACCTTTAATGCCATTTTAAATATCGTTTATATAAAGTTAATTTTCTGATGTATAATTCAAGTTAATTATTGCTTAAAACTCAATAATTGAGTTTTTCATTTTTACTATAGTCAATTACCAGAGGATTTTATCCAATAAATGATATGTAAAACCGATCTTAATGATAGTCCTAAAATAAATCACAAACATTCGAATGCAAAATAAACGTGGAAATTTCTTACTCGTACTGCGTGTTTATGATTTACTCCGCGTAGTTTTATTTTTAATACGCCTTTGATATGTCGCTTCAGCTTAATGATATGATAAAGATGTTCTTACAAGAACTGCATGTCAAAAATATCTTATGAATGACAGATCTGATGGTGGATGACGCTTACAAGCCTCACTGATATCTTCCGTATTTCTTTTGGGGCTTTAAAAACAGATCGCTTACAATGAATCGCGGAAGCTCCTGTACAGCTGCAGCATTCACTGCTGCATTTCATAAGTATCAACAGTACTTCTTGCTTTTAAAAAAAAACTTAAAAACACTCCTTGCAACAAGAATTAATATTTATATATTAATCATTCTACAAACATTAATAACAAACGATATATCGATTCTTCGAAACCATGCTAAAGAGCAGCATTAAAGTTCACCTCTACGCAACAATAACAGCTCACTTTCTCCTCTCGTCTTTACTCGTACGCAATGTTAATGACCGGCATCGCAAACAGAACCCGGAACAGAAAACTCCAGGGCACTCGAAGACGTCAAAACGGCGCCGCGGCGACGCCGAAAAGCAGCACGCCCGCACTATTGTTTTTCACGCAAGCGCGCACTTGCGGGAGTGCAACGCACGCACGCATAAAAATAAGTCAGACGGGGAGAGAGAGAGCTTTTCCAGCAGTCGCGGCGCGGGAAGAAACGGGAGCTATTTATCTTGGCGACCTCCGACCCCAAGTGGAGAAGAGGAGTGAGAGAGAGAGAGAGGAAGAGGATTATTGATGGCACAAGACGCTAAATGACGTGCTTTCTTCCATTAATGCGCCGACGGGCGACGTGTATAGTCTGTATAGTGGAAGTAGCGGCAAAGTCGTTTGTTACTCGTCATTTTCTCAGGAGAGTGTAAGCACGGGCGCTTGTCTTTTTTAAGAGGATTACGGCATTAGCGTGATTAGGTGGCGCGGGCTTTTTTGGTGCCGCGCGGTGCATCATTTAGATTGATGCAGTTTGTTGGGAAATAGTTGAAGTGGAAACGTCTCAGATGTATACATTCTAAGAATAAATTTCGATTAAAAAAGATACGGTGATTATCGCTGTATATGTTATATTCAGAAAGCGGGTTTTTACTTTACGTCAGAACATTTTAAAAATTTTAAAAAGTTGAAGGAAATTTATAACATTGTTGTTGTCGCAATATACGTTGCTTCAGGTTGTATAACTTTCATTGTTACGAAAAAAGTCGATTTAATAATGGACAGTCCCAATAACATCTTCATAGAGAAGAATGCTGTTATTTCTAAAGAGCAGGCGCCAAATAGGCGTGTTGCGTATTCAAATTGGCTGGCACGAAAAAGAAAAATACAAAAATATCATTCTTATAGCAGCCAGCACTATTAAATGCGTAACAGCGTCACGAATAACGCGTGGATCAGAATCATCACAATCGATTAAAAATTAAAATAACCTCCTACACTCTTACACGTGTATTTCCAAACCGAGCGATTACATCTCCAACGTCCCATTTCTCCTTCACAAATGAAACGACATATACTGCAAAGGCGGATCGTATCGTCGCTCGATCCAACAGAAGTTACGAATTCCAGGGTTTCCATTCATCATTGTATTTTCCCCAGTAGTCTGTCCCCCGATAACTCGAGTTCCATTCGTTCGGGTTGCGAGTCAGTGACCCAGTGAGCTCAAGCTCGCGACGACGAGGAATTCACGTGTGGCGATCATTGAAATTCGATAGTCGTCCTAAAGCGCGCGAGGGAGTCTCGACGCGTCGGTCGAAGGCATAAAAATGCTCCTCCACGGGTCACATAGCGTGAGCGAACGCGCACATCCGGTACTCGCACTGATAACGGAACGATTACGCTCGATTCAATGTGGGTAACGAGCTCTTTTGACCTTTTTACCAGTACTTTTGCTATCTTCTGTATGTACGTTTACAGTAGGTCGGTCTATACGCCGCCGGTGGGTTCGCGGGTATATTGAAACAAATTAAGGCAATGTGGAGGTTGGTAAAAATAGATATCACTTTGATGACAAAATCCGCTTTTCTGAGGATTCGACTCTTTTTCGGTATTTCGAAATGTTCGGTAAATGTGGGACAGCTTTTAAAAATATAGAAATCTATTATATGTCTATAAGGCCATTCGCTTGATAAACGAGATACGATAAATTAGCAAGGTATTTTGGTACTTTTACTTAAATGTGTTATCGGTATATAAATAGATTAAGAGAAATAATACATTTAAGATAATTTCTATTTTTTATGTTATTAAAATATAATACTGTCTTGGAAGCCGATCAAAAACCAATACAGTATTTTAGAGGTAACTAAAACTTTCGATAATCATAAAAATATTACTATTAGTTTTAGAATTAAAAAAGTTTGTCGTCATAAATTATTACTCATAATGGTTTAGTCAAAATCATAATACTGTCATACTAAGTAACATTATCCTTGAACTTTATTTCTGTATTTTATTAGATTTTCAAAATATTATTTTAGTGTAGGATTCCAATCTCAGTTCAATGATATAATTAAAATTAAAACTGGTCAGTTGCAAAGCAAGGACTGCTAAATATAAAATTCACGAACTTTTATAAAATCATTAAACTTAAAGTTTTATATGGAGATTCGTCCAAAAGATTAAAGAAATAACTGTTCTTCATCTATATCTCAATTACGCTAAAACTTTCTTACCAATCTTGCAATTTGCAATTACGAGTTTCCAGACACTAATTTTCGAAATAAAATCATTAAACTACACGAAACAAATCACGCTTTATAAATATTTAATGCCATGAATTAATGGCTTTTCTAAGCAACTTTACTACATCATAAATGATTCAATATACCCCCTGAATAAGTGAATCCGGCCAATCCATTTCGAAATTGCAAAATCCGGGGGGCAGCCTCAGAAACCGCACACGGCCCATCCGCAGCGCCGCAGTATATGACGTGGGAGGCGGGCAGGAATATCGATGCAGCCGGGGATATTGATAAGCGGCTATAGGGCGGCTGCATAAGTGAGATCGCCGCCGCAAGATAATCGCGAAGTTTCCCGCGAGACCGACGGCCGAAATCAGCCGTGAGTCATGCCCCGTTCCAACCCCCCACCCCTCTGGAGAATCCTTACAGCGTTTCGGAATCCCGTTGCTACGGTTTCCGATTGGTTGATTCGACTCGATTGCTCGCTTCCTCTCTCTCTCTCTCTCTCTCCTTCCTTCCTTCCTTGCTATACGCGCGCGCATCTCTCGCTCGCTGCCGCGCCATTAATCTCTCGTCATAGACAGCTCAAATAATCGGCGGCTGCGCGCATTTCTATGGGCGCCCAGTCGATTTTTCGCTTCGTTTCGTGCTTTAATTAATGGGCTTGGGTGTGTATATAATGGTGTGCCATTGAATCGATGCAATAAAGAAAATCTAATTTCGGCGACCGAGCTTTAATTCAATTCGCGTATAATATTCCCCATGAGTAGTATTAATTATCAGTACTCAATCATCAACTGGGCATTATAACTTGAAAATCTAAAATATACACGTGGCTACTGGATACGCGTACACGATTGGGTACGACACAAGAGAATAAATACGCCAGGGCGCCTCTCTTTATCGCGAAACTTCGACTTTGACATTTGAATAAAGCCGCTGCCGCTGTGAAAACTTCCTCCGAGGCATCTCTCCGCACTCCTCTGGCAGAAAACTTTCCCTCTTCGCTCGAGGAAACCTCGGAAAGAACGCATGTGAAACATAAAACGCAGGCAGCGATAAAACTAATAACTCCTTCGATTCCAACCCTCCCGCTATATATGAATCCTCGCATCCTTCCCCACAGCTTACAAACTTCTCTCTCTTTCTCTCCTGCAGTAATTTCACTCTCCCCCGATCGTCTTTCACTTTCGAATCCTCTTCCCCAGGCCGT
This sequence comes from Torymus aiolomorphi, assembly GCA_036365515.1. Taxonomy (NCBI): domain Eukaryota; kingdom Metazoa; phylum Arthropoda; class Insecta; order Hymenoptera; family Torymidae; genus Torymus; species Torymus aiolomorphi. Next base: position 118,006,422 of record CM070874.1, read on the forward strand.
TCCTCTCACTTTCCTCGCAGCGATTCGATGGCACACGCGAACCTTATACATATAAACACACTCATCTCCTTCTTCTTTCTCCGTCTGTGTTTTTCCCCGCTCGTCTAGCTCAAACGCAAGCTCTGCGCTGCGCGTGATGTCCTGTTGCTAGGGCAAGCAGTAGTCGAGCGCGCTCGTCGTGTTGTTTGCTGCTGGTACTAGATGTATACTGATGACCGCGTGTTGACGGGTTACCTCTGTCCGCGCGGTAGGCAAACGTGGCCAGCTGCTCGGCTAAATTAACCCACGACGACTTGTGTCCTATCAGGGAACAAGGGGAGGCACTGATGCGTCTTTCTTGCGGCCCGATTTATTGCGCTCCAAGTCAGACCGTTGGCACTTTTATAACTCTTGATTGCGCTGATATCGGGTATTTATGTGTGTGTTTTAAAAATAACTTTTCAGAGTTCAATGTATGGATTAGTATAGAATATTTAAATAAAATAATGTACCTAAATAATGCTATTAGTAGATCTACTTTAAAATTATATAAACTTTTTTTTATGTATTCTTGTTTTTGCGATAAATCATTCATAAATCATTTGTTTTCTTTAATTATCTGCGTAACCTTCTAATAGACGCGAATAAAAAATCCTGTAATTACAACGATTACGATTCTCAGAAAAATAATTAATAATTTACTGTTAAATTTAAAATATACTTGTTTCAATTTAAATAAATTACTCCCAAGCACTGTAGCCCTGAAAAAATGCAAATATCTATTTTTTTTCGCAAACAAAGCTTCCACATTCAACGCCACAGTGACCTTATCAGGTATAAAATTTCGAATTGCACACATACGTGTCTGGGGGGCACGTAGTTAATACCGTCTGGTAGTGTGCGGCGCTGCAGACAGTCTCGCGCGCGCGCGCAGATCGCCATCGATCTTGTCCCGCATCGCGTCGCGACGAGCGAGAGAGAAAGACCTGATTTTTTTCCTCCTTTTGTTCCGGCTTTGCGAATGAAAAAAAAAGGTCGCGTCGAAAGGCGCCTCGGGAATACCGTATACGTATAAAATCATTTTGATGCTGCGACACTTCGACACTTGATTACAATCGGAGCAAAAAAGCATAATATTCGCTTTAAATCTCTGAATATATTATATGCATAATGTTCAGTGAACGCAAGAAAAGCTGATTCGGATTTAGTTTGTTAAGCTCGAAGGTTATCGAACTGTAAAATGATAATTTTACGCCTGAATTTTTAATTGAATAATAAAAACTAACATACTTATTTATCCTATAAATATAGATGTAGAGGTATTATACTATTAAATATGTTTATAGCTGCGTAATAAAATTAAAACTGTCCCACATACCCTATTTTCCTCGTCATCCATCAACTCCGTGTTAGTAGGTTTACAACTTTCCAGGCCTTAAAAAACATTCTTATTCTTATTTATAGAGCGTACTACACACCGGTCGAACCTCTCACTCCCTCTCCCTATACTCACCTAACTAAAGTACCAAGGAAAAAAAGGTTCTCTCACTCGGCTTCGACTATACGTCCCGCTCCTTTATTCTCCCGACCTCACCCACAGCCTCACGCGTCTTTAAAAACAAATAAAAACCCGGCCGTAAAAGCACGCGGAACAAGAAAACTCCATCACGCGCATCACATCTGTTTATAAAAAGCAATAATCCGAGAATTTTCGTAAAGCCCGACGCTCTGCTATAATAACTTATATCTCCACCTACGTGCGCGCGCGCGTATATAAAGAAAAAGAATAGTAGCTTCCTCGTAAACAGCCCCCTCTCACGAGGAAAAGACTCTTCCAGCGTCGCGCGTAAGTAAAAGCTAAAGACGTATATATGCGTGCGTCTTCGAGGGGTGTGCGCTATACGCACGTATATAACGACCACCGCGAGTCTGCATTATTAATCGGCCAATCGATATTTCGGACTGGGGCTGTTACACTATACGCTGCTGCAGGAGTCGCGTGCGCGATGCCGGATGGAAATGGTACTTGTACACGCACTCGCGCACGCCACTGCCTCCGGCGGCGGCGGCTAACTGCCTTGACAAGGACGAGTGATCCAGGCTCTCTTTTCGCATTCCTTTCGCTGCTGCTGCTGCTGCTGCGCCTTTTTCGCGCCTCCGTGCGATCGATCATTTCGCGCGCGCACGCGGGGCGCCGTTATCTCGAGAGGTGTCGCCGTTTTCTTCGAGCGAAGGTGCAGGTATGGGGTGAGCGAGATTTTTTTTTTTTTTTTTAGAGTCGTGGTATATTTATCGGTGCTAATTCGTATTTATTAGACTACCTGCTGATTTCTGAAGCTTATCGAGGCGGAGAGTTGACGCGTGGGTAGGCGACGCTGCGCGTAATGGATGGGGACGGATATCGAATTAAAATATTTGCGTGCAAATAGATCGCAGAAATTGTTCGCTATGCGATTTAACGTTGACCGAATGGTAATTTAGACTTGTGTAATTCAACAGTTTTATAGCGTTAGATAAGCTCGCGCGGATAGCGTTGATAAATATACACCTGGTTTGTATTTTGACGTATGAAGTATCAACTAGATAAATTATTTGTCAATATTTAACTGTTCGTGACTTACAGCACCTTTTCCAGTCTATTCATTATCGACAATCAGCTTGATCATAGAAGCTCGAATGTTCGCTCCATAACGTTTGTCTCCAGTCATTACGATATCGAATTTATTATACGAATCTTAAAGGAAATAATAAGTCATCCGCGCGCGCGCGTTCATTTGAGAGAACCGTTTCAAACACTTCTCACGTACTCGCTCAATAAGAAACCATCGAGTTTTTCATTTACAATTTATAAGCTGCAATTTCGTCGTGCCCTTAGGGGCAGCTTATACAAGCCGCAGCGCGCATGCGAGGCATTTATTCCAGCAAACGTAAAATGTATGTAATTTGTCGGCGGGAAAAATTGCAACGAATTCTATGATTACAGCGCGCCACGGCGAACGAAATTATTAATTAAAATATCCAAAATAATGAAGTGTGTCTTTTTCTCTTCAATTTCGAAACACCTAATTTATAACATATATTTGAAAACGCTACAATTTATGCGCATACCTCTGCGTCTAAAATAAGCTGGATCAAGTATAAATTGTAGTCGCGCGATCGTTAATAAAGTCATAAAACCGAGCAGTTTTGAATATATATTCATAATCAAAGTATGAGATAAGAAAATCGAATAATAATAAATATACGATTTTTTTTTGTATAGATCTAGTCGAGTTTCCGGCACGCCGATAAAATCCGAGTGTATCGCACCTGATATCTTTCCAGGTTACCCTCCTCCTTCTTCTTTTTGTCCTTGTCTCAGTCCCGACGTCGGCGTCGCGCGCGCATTTTCATGTCCTCTCTCGTTCTCCCGGTCCGCCTCGTTCTCTAATTACTCGAGTGTCAGTCTGTTTCGCTCTCTAATTACTCGGTGCTCGAGCGAGAAATGCAATGCAGCTGTGACCGGGCTTGGAGCTCTGCAGCGCGCTGCTGCTATATATGCTACAACTTGAATCAACGCCGGCAGTAGCACTCGCGCGCGATTTACGCAAATTGTAGCGTGTGCCCGCGCGTTTGCTGCAGTTCGCGTGTGTGCGCATGGTGTATATGTACACACACGTAAGGGTACGTGGGTTTGTGTGCTCAGGCGAGAGAAGCACACACACACGCCAACTAACCCGAAGGTTCGTTCGCTCGGTCGGTCGTCTTGTGTGCGCCCTCGAAGCCACAGGAATTTTGCACTCTCGCTTCTCTGTTTTTCAATCCGCGCCTCGCGCGAGCCTTTTTACCTCCTCTTCTTGTTTCTTTTTCTGCCCGCGATCGTACTTCGGTATATTACGGTAAGCGTTTTCTTCGGTAAAGTCGCTCTCTCTTTTTCTCTCGAGTTGTTAGTTTCCCTCTCGCCCTTGCGCTCTTTGCAGCCGAACCGTGCACTCATTAAACTGTGGTTCTGTAGCAGCAGCAGCGGCAGTCCAGGAATGTACGATTCGTTCAAAAATCCCAGGGAGTTATCGTGAATCTGAGCCTGGCAATTGGCCGAACGGCTACTCGTGTAGCCCGTGAAGAGATTGTGTGCCTTCGTCTTCTTGTTTTCGAAAATTGACCGGTATCAATCGGAATTGCAACAACCAGATTTCAATTGGCAATATCTGCGAATAAATTTACGTTTTAAAACGATTATGAATAGTTTTTCAAATATTCCTTATTCATTTAACTTGATAAAACAACCGTTGAAACATATCATCGATAATAAGTATTATTTATAACGATACTTGTATTCGCGTTATGTAACTTGCACTGATTAAAGTACATGTCACAATGCGTAAATTTGCCCCACCAAAAATGGACGTTAATTAATTAAACACTTGCCAGAGATTTGTCGTCCGTGCTTGTTATGCATCATTGCACAACTTTCTTTTGGAATAATTTATGTCATGGAGTTTGAAAGGACATTTGTAAGCGCGTAATCAAAGTTTACGTACGTTCATGCATCGACTTATATAACCCGTATGTAAATTTGGAGCCCTACATTCCAATTTAACTATCCTTACACTTTTGTTACGTCGATAATAGTAAATTGAGCCATGGCTAATACAACATTTATCTTGTCAAAATTTATGAACACTGTGATACTATTACGCTGAAAGTAATAACATTTACTTTTATTTCTCATTATTTCACGATAGCATACCATTACCAACAAAGTTGTGATTTTCTTTGATCTTGCAAACTCTCACTTCCAGATAAGAAAATTACAGCCTTAGGGGCCGAAAGATATGATAAACATGAAGTATATGTAATAGCGCGAATCTTATTTTACTATTTAAAACTGGATTAACTTACATTTTGTGGAACTATATACGATAAAGCTACAATCATTTTAAACACTGCTTTTAATATTCTATTCGCTTCCTTTAATTTTGTACGGCAGTTAAGAGTCGAAAAGACTTCCTTAAACTCTTTACGACTTGCTTTTAAATTCTTTTCGAATTAATTTAATAAAACACTGCTCATATTATCGGATCTCTAAAAGAATTGATAAGTGGCAGCACATAAAGGTGAAGTGTGCCTGACTAATACCATACATTTAAACAAAACTTTCAATTTTCTACGACATGAATCTCGACATTATTGGTCCAGGTCGCAGCCTGAAAAGACGATTGGCCGCACCTCGCACATATAGCTGTACCAGGAAGCACTGGGATACTTTTGTAAACGTGCATCCCACAACGGTATATTCCCGCGATCTTCCTCTCTTGCATCTCCCATTAAAGCGATCGACAACGAGCTACGTTCGTGAATTCTTTCGCGAATTCTTTCGTGAAAAGAATTGCGAGATACAGGAATTCTCTTATTGTTGGATGTAGACGATGAAGAATTAAATTATTTTTTATCAATAAATGTATTTTTTTGTACACTGAATGATTGTATAAAGTTAAACAAAACAGGTTTTTACATTAAATATAATTAAGTCAATAATTTTCTTTATAAATTTTCGACTATTCGTTATGAAACTATTACAAATTAATTTATAATAGCAAACACTATTTAATTTTAAAAATTGCCTGATGATTAATCATGTGTTCACAATGTGGAGGAAATGACTTAGCATATATTTTCACAACATGAATTCACTAACTAAAACAAATTGGCGATTAATTATGACGTTAACGTGCAACGACTGATCTGTCCACCAAGTTTAAATTCATCGTACAAGCTTAACCTATTAGGAATACAAAATTCTAGCAGGCATTAAACGGGAATAAGAAAGTTGCAGAGTGATTGTATGACAACGTGACGTCGTGTTCTTCGTACGAGGAAGAACAAGTTTGCAACCCTACTCTACGTCTACTTTATAGAAAAATACTATATTTATTAAACAGGAGAAGTTTTCACGTATTAATAACTCGTAAGTTCTTATCTCCTGTCACTTCTGATCTGTAAATAAATATATGAATTATAAGATAAATCTTGCAATTCCCGCAGATGTTTAAATCTCAAAATTTAAGGGTATTACGTGATGATTTGTAACTAATTAAACGATGACATCGAAATTTTTCTGAAACATCTTCGTCATTGCCTTCCTGAGTAGTCCATTACAATGCTTCTGTAATACCAGACAGATGATATATCAGTTTTCAATCAAACGCTAGTAACTCTTCAATAACAAACATCATGGTCAAAAAGAAACTGCTCATTTCACACCAACATTGCTATCAATTCCCGCCAAAAGCCAATCAATTATACAAACTTTTACGATAAAAGTCAAAAATTTGCGCTTCTTTCACGGCAATTAACCTTCATAACCATGTCCAATTAGCCCTGTCGCGCGCAAAAAGTGCAGAGAGTAAATTCCGCCACTCGCGCGTACAGCACTTGCTAGACCGTATCGATCGCAATACTGATGTAATTTTCATCCGGTCCATCAAAAATTCGTCCCCCCGGTTAGCGCGCGCCCGCGAGGAAAAGCCCGGGCGAGCGAGATTCCAGTGAAAGTGGCTGTTTAAACATTAACAATCGCGGCTGCTGCTCGCGACGACGCCCGGCAGCGTTATACCGAAACTCACACACACACATACGTCGATTCAATCAATAAATTTTAAAGCGAGAGTCTGGCCCCGAGAGCTCGCTCCTCCCACGTTTAGGTAACAATGCCGACAATGGCTTTCCCTGTGGAGATTTAGGGCGCGATATCGAGGCGCGTTCAGGGGACAAATGCGCGCGCACACATACATGCGAAGAATCTCTCTCGAGGGCCTATATGCGCGTATCTTAAATAGGCGGAGGCCTGGATCTCTACGACGCGCTGTCATAACGGTATCAGGGTTTTGGAAAACCTATCGCACAATGTTTATGTGTGTATGACAGTTCGTTCACGTATAAGGTGCTTTTAAACGCGTGTTTAACGACGGCTCTACGGGGCTCCTGGGAAATCGTTTGAAATGCTGGGACGTTGTGCATATGATAATTACTTTTTAAGAAGTGTTCGTATTTTTGGTACTGAAAGTTAGCGGATTATCATAGAAAGATGACGTGAATGTAATTTTAATATTTACATGGGACGATAAAAATACTTTTATATTAATATCATAAATGTACAAAAATCGTTTGATAAATCTATATTTATACATCTTATCAATAATCCAATATATTCGTGCGATATAATTTATGAATCATTGGATTTCCCCGCGTTTTATTTTCAATTATCAAAGTGCAAAGTGAATCATAAACAATAACTTCAAACTATTTTCCAGAACATATTAAAAAATGCGTTTTAAAAGTACAATAAATATAAAGTGAGACAAATTAATTTTATATCAAACATTGGCAATCGACTTTTAAAAATAGTTTGTATTTTTTTTAAACGCTAAATGGTTATTTTTAGAATAGGTGGACAAATTTCTATTTCCAGCCTTTCCAACGGACTCGTGACTTTTTCATTCAAGTTTTCCCTTGCATCCACTTCGGTGTATATATTAAACGGACAAACTATAACGAATAAGCCTCTTGGCACATTTTCAAAGTAATTCGGTTTAATTTTGAAAAATAAAACTCGCGGACAACGCGACGTATAAAGTTTCGGAAGCTCCCTCCGCTGCTGTCCGAGTGACTAATAATTTCGGCGTACGTCAGCCTCTCACTCGGCCGCGCGTGTACTATGCACGTATAGCTGTTCCTCGTGGCCAACCGCGCGGACTCATAACCTGTTTGCCGTATTTGCCTTCTCTTTCTCTTGTGCGCATACGTAAGGATAAGTAAAACAGAGAGACAACGCGCGAGAGAGCGAAAGAAGAAGAACTGTGATGTCACACAATTACGTGTGTTTTTCGTTCCTATTACTTTTATTCTAAGTACTTCACTTGTTTACCGTTAGCTGGACATTCATCGTTTTTTACAAATCGCTTGTAGTTGGAAACGACGAAATTTCCATTTTTCACGAAGAGGTCTGACTCAAGAGTGCATTTCTATATTTGTAAGATTGAAAAACAAATATAACGATGCGCAGTAAAATTGTTTTTATTGTTTTCTTTCTATCTTTAGTCGTGATTCAATATTTGTACACTTTCAGTTTCTAAGAAGTGAATTTCCACACCGGAAATTAGCAAGAGATCATGTTCTGTTTTTAACCATTGTATGAGTCTGCTGTTAGATTCATGTACTATAACTCTGCCCTTCGTAAAAAAAATAATAATATGTTAACATCAGCATTTACTAAAATTAAATATTTTGCTCTATAACAATACATGGTTTATTTTCTCGTTACAGGTGGTCGAACAATTTAACCAGAGAGCACGACATTGCCAGGTAAAATGGACCGATACGACGAAGACGGCGGCGACGACAGCGACAACGAGACAGATCCTGAGCAGCTTATGAACGAGTGGCTCAGCGAGCTCGACAGTCTCGCAGTGGTGAGTAGATTATCTCGAAATACATCAATTATGCAATCATGAAGATTCGCTAAAAGTCTGCTGTTGCGCAAATGTATAATGCGCGTCTGCTGTATCTATAGGTGTAGACACTTTGACTTTCCTCAATAACAAGGCTGACTTCTTTGTCCTTAAAAAATGATTTTCCTTTTTGGGTTGTGTAATCAGATTTATTAGAATTTTCGCGTTTGGCGAAAAAATATTTATAAGGATATATACAGATGGTTTAATACGTATATAAAGTGCAATTTTTCCTTATAAAAATTACAAAGCGAAGAACTTTATTGAATAAAGCTTTTCTCTTAATAGTGAGTCATAATGTATCAAGGAAATTTTTATACTAAACAATAAAATGCTTGCAAACTCAAGATTAATGAATTATCTATCTATTTACGTCTGCATTGATAAATAATTAGTAGTTGCATACAATGTGTTGAGATGGCTTTTGTGCTGTTTACAAAGCAAAGTCAAATACATTCATTGTTTGCATAAAACAATACCGACTAAGGTATACATAGTAGAAACAGTTACACTCGCTTAGAGGAGGTATCAAATTTAGCTACGGTATCTCTCTTACACACACGTTTGTTCCTAACTTTTCCAGAGTACGTTGATCCTGTCATATAATATTTCCTCAATGCCCACTACGGTATTCTAAATAAAAACGTTTTCAAAACATTTTCTATTAATAAAACTAATTAAAATTATGTTTAATAAAACCCACACGTGCTATTATAAACTTTATGAACGCATCAACAACATTATATTAAAAAGTTATTTACAATCCTTTTCATGAATAATGCAAGTGTCTTTTGAATTTACAAGCATGTATTATATATGCATACAGTGCTATTTTCCAATGCGGCAAAGGCATCGGCGTATAAACATTTATTTCGCTCTAAGGATATACAGTTACGTGAATCTTTTCGCATAGAGTAATGCCGTGTGGAACATATATTACCGAAGAATAAAGTAAACGTCCCGTAAAAACAACATCATAATTATGAAGTATAAAGAGCGCAACTGAAAGCGTCTAAAGCAAGGCTAAGCTTGCTTTAAAGTGGAAGCGACGGGCGCGTTAGATTTTCGCTCGTCGTATTTCAAAGAAGCTTATCTGAGAGTAGCCTCCCTACAAAACGGCACTCGCTCGCGCTTTTTTATCGTTACCCTATATGCGCTAGCTGTGCAAGCTTTCTGTCCCTCTCTGCCTCTGATTCTCTTTTTCTTTCCCTGTTGGCAAACGCAAACGCATGGACAAAGTAACTGTGGAACACAAGCGGCAGAGCCTATATAACTGCACGTATATATATATATATATATATATATGCATATACATACTCCAAATTGACAAACGGCAATTCGTGTAAATCGTTGCAGAGATCGGCGGCATGGCTCTAATCTAGAATTAAGCTCGGCGGATAGGCCGTCGGCACAGAGAAGAAAAACGAGAAAAGGGCGAGAAAAAAGTGCCGAGCTCCAAGAGTTAGCGAGTCGCGTGCTCGCGCGCAAGTAGAGTTGTGGATTTGATTGGCGACCACGAGCCTACCACGATCGGCAATTGGTGTCAATTGCCCCGCGTTCCAAATAATTCGTTGAAACAGCTGTGTCCGATATATAGCTCGAGAGAAGTGCGCTGTACTATATATACACACACACACACACACACACACACACACACACACACACACACACACACACACACACACACATACGTAAGTCTTTTCTTTGTGCGACGGCATATCGGTGCGCCGTGGCTACCGAGTCGCTTATATTTCTGCGCGGATGTTTGATTAGCGTAAGCCTGATAAGATATCGGGCGCGAAAGTGCAATTTTATTAACGGTCGATTCTCTTTTCTGCACGATTTCTTTTTTTTTCTTTCTTGTATACTGCACGCATGCATACGGCCGCGTGTTTGCGACGGCGAGTTTGCTTTACGAGGATTTTTTATGATGACGTTACACACAGCCGGCACATTCGTCTATTAGAATTGGACAGCTTATGTAATGCCAACTGTAATTTATTTCTCAGAAGCGAGATTTATGACTGTTTCTCGTAAAATGTTATTGAAAAAATAAAAAAGAATAAAAGTGAAAGAGAGAGATTGCGCGAATCAATTTTCTTTATCAGGAAGCATTTATTTCATTTGCAATGAGATTACAGGTCGATGAGAAATTACTTACAACGAACAACAACGACTAATAGTATATTTATGGTCGTATGTGGTAAACACTTATTCGTGATAATAATAAAATAATTAACTATATACATCATTACAATTTGTGATATTTTTTGCATAAAGTATTTTGAATATTATTTCTTGAAAACATTCCAATAATACGTAACGTAACGTAAATTGGTTCAGTGAACGTAATTATGAAATTATTGCAAAATCGAGTTAGTAATTAACTGCGTTTAAATAAGTGATAATTTACGACACTTCAATTCCCAACGTTATTTAGTTTGCAGTGCGTCAAAGCAGAATTTTTCTGTAATGACTAATAATTAACGCCTCTTTGTTCGACGCGGCACTCATCTCAATAATGAACTGGAAGCAGCATAAATTCTTGCATGAGCATGCATGTGTTACTTAAAATTATTTTCTTTCGCATAAGATTATTATTATACTATGTTTTCCAAATACATATTCATCCATAGGATTTAAATAAACATTTATTCCATTCTCAGTTTCTCCCATATATACCCGTGAAAAACATCAGTCAGTTCAATATCGAGCTTTTGATCCAACATCGAAAACATTCCTCCACAGCTCTTAATGCGCATGAATTGCACACGCACGTACCTCGCGTACATATAGCCGTGTGATTTCCGATACGCGAGTCGATGGGGCACTGCGCGCATTAATGCTAATGCGCGCAACAATAATGGATAATTCGATCGCATGATTTGTAGGTCACATTGCGAGGCCGGCATAATCCAATAATATACCGCCCATACTTAAGGGAGGGATGTGTGTCGGCCCGTTACGGTCCAGAGGAGCAAAAATTACTGCAAATCATAGAAATCTATTGGAATCGATCCGCTCGTTACCGACTTTGGCACGCGAAATACTCGCTTAACCTCAAAAGGATGCGCGCTGATATGGTATTTTCAGCATTGCTTGATTACGAGCGCACCCAGCAATTCAACGAGTATGAGTATGAATTGACCTTTTGAGAAAATATTTTTTAATTCATCAGTAATCGCTTTGAAGTCTTTTCATCCTTCCTCTATATAGAGATCAGGATGATTTGTTTTTAATGATAAAATATTTTATGCTCAAAGACTTTCATTAAACCCTAAAAAAAGCCCATACATATTTCTTTTTTAAAAAAATGTAAATTAATCAAATATCGCTGCAGCATACAACCACACATTCCCATTTACACACCATAAACAATCATTAAAAAAACCCTATCATTTTCTCTTCGGGCCGTACAAAAGTCGCCCGAAAATTCGCTATCAACCTCTCATTGGCCATTCTCCACTCTCGCATATCCAATAAAACAAAGCACCGTTACGATTTAACGAACGGAACCCTGCACTCTCTCTCTCTCTCTCTCTCTCTCTCTCTCTCTCTCTCTCTCTCTCTCTCTCTCTCTCTCACATATACACAAAAGCCGCGAATAAGGAGGCGAAAAGCGAAAGGGCGAATGGTAAAAATCGATTAAGCGTATATTACACTCTTCTCTCCCCAGCGTCGTCCTAAAAACGACATCCTCGGGAATAACGGGCCCGCAGCTCGTGTGGCGTTATAAATTTGCGATGCATTCAACAAGTATACGTATACGACACAAGAGTCGCCGCCGGGGCGGCGCTCGCTCGAGCTTTGCACTTGCACTTGGGGCGCGCGACTGCAAGCGCAACACCGGAGGTCGGTCAAGGCGGCGGCGGCGGCGGCGTTGCCCGATCAATAGCCCGGCAACGCGGAACGGATAAAACCTATACCGGCCGCTCGCATATATGTGTGTGTATGCATGCATGCATGGTCGGGCCGCTGACCCCGCGAGTCACGAACTGATTCGATTTTCTCCTCGTGGGACCCTGCTCGCTTTGCTCATTTGCAAATGAAACATGAGGCCGCTCGAGGTAGTGCATACATACGTGCGATGCGGTTGCGAGCGTGTATATATACGTGCTATATGTATATTCCTTATTTTTTTCTTCTTATTTATATGTTTACGGCGGACTTTCGCGCAACGCGAAGGTCTTATCTTATTTCCATTTTTATGCCGTAGCTGGGTTTCCTTTTGGCACGTTTGTCTCGCAGCTACTGCTGCTGCTGCTGCTGCCGATTTATCTGATCGAATGTGTAATATGTCGTGCTTCTGTGACGTTTAAATTAATTTCGAGCTCGAACGTATCGTTTTACGTGTCGAGCGCGCGCGCGCGTGCTATCTGCGCTGTTCCGGTCAATGCTGTTTTACACGGGCGCTTAAAGCCGCGCAGGTTTTACGTTTTAACAGTGTATGTATGGAGGTGCGGAGTTGAGCAAAGCTGCTTGCTCGATGATTGCAATTTAATATCTAATGGTCGGATTCTGCGCATAATGCGCTGGCGGAGAGTTTAGTTTAGCAGATGCAAAAAAAGTTTTTGATTAAATGTGGGATTCGAAAAAGTTATTTACGCTGGAACTATATATATAAGATATGAATTGTGTATGCGCGGAGAAAAGAATTTATGATAAGAAAATTGAAAAATAAAATCCTTAGCTTTATAATTATTACGATGTTGAAATTACATACTGCGTTTTATTTATAAGCTTGGGGCGTATAAATTAATGTTATTGGATGTCGAAAAAAATGTGAAACTCCCTGCACCGCGGCTTTAAAATATGCATATAATTTCATACATATCATACGATGGCTTTCAATATATATATTCGCACGAGCTTTTTTATGAACTCTCGTATTTCGTACGCGATTTTAGCGTCGCTATATCATTCCAACAAGTCGCTTCACTTTTCCAGCTCAAATTGTTCACTGTTGCGAGTATAGTCTATATGTAATATAGTTTTAACGTATTGTAGTTCGGCGTTATTAATACCACTAGATATTTCAGTATTTTTTTTTATTTCATATTTTCTATATTTCTACACAACAGTTATACCACTAAACGTTTTAAAAACGTTTCTATAACTCACGTCCTATTTACCCCGAAATTTCAACTAAAAACATGTCGTAGAAAATTATAATAATTATATAATTCTCCACGACCGCACTAAATGCAATAACTGTCCGGCGCTAATTATCAACATAAAAAATGAAAGTCCAAACAATGAATAACGCCCGGCATCAAATTAAGCATTAACGCTACTTAATTTTCAGCGCGGTAAACGAATTTTCTGCGCAACGCTGCACGATCGCACAGGCGCGCGGAATTTCAAAGACGTCGCCTCGGTGCAGCCTGCACAGCGCACGCACGCGGGGGCGTTCGTTCGGACGGGCCTTTTTTGCCTTCGGATTAACGACATACGCAGCCTGCATTTTTCTCGCTCGTACACACACACACACACATATATACACTACCGCGTGTATGCAAGCGCCGCTACACTTACTTTGCTCAAGCTCGCGCGCAGCGCAGTCATTACCAAAGCTCGCACGTACGCGCGCCGGGTTGCATAATGATGCTTTCAGCGCGCGTAAACGCGAAAGTTCGAAGCCACGCGCTCCCGCGCAGCCGAGTAACTTTATTTTCATCTTTACGATGCTTCGTAATTACGTGCGCGGCAGGTACACGCATCGATTTTTTTACTCTCCTCGCGCTGTTACTGCTGCTGCTGCTGCTGCTGACATTCGTACACGACACGTGACCGCGCGCGTGAGTTTCGCTCGACGCCTTTTTAATAACTTTTGTATATATGTATTTGCATCTGGCGAAGGTGTGCGGGATGCAGAAGTTGAGGCCGGTTCGCGGCTTGACGTACCGCGAAGGTTAAACTTTTTTTTTACGCGCGGTTGAAGCGTGCGCGTGTGTATATATATGTTTCCGTGCATTTTATGTCATAATGCTGTAAAAGTAATGTTTCGAGTGTGCAAATAAAACCGGTTTTCAAATTGCAAAAAGGTGTTTTGGAAAATCTTTTCTTCACGAAAATGTGAAGCATTGTTGTTAAAACGATGTAAAAATGATGATGTGGAAAATTTTACAGAATAACTTTGGTATTTGTAAACTAAGGTCAGAAGTTTTTACGTTTTATAAGAGGATTTTTGAATGCCATCATTCATATTCTAATATAATTCTAATATTCATTATCAACATAAATCAATGATTTTAATAAATTAAAATTACTCGGTTTCTATTTACATATTCATTTAAAATTTTGCTTTTAATTCGACTTGTTTAATAAGAAAAATAATTTATATATAGATTTCATATTTCAAACGTATCCAATAGTAAATCCAAGAACTTATAATTTTATTATACACTGCTATATATTTTTTACGTGCTCCGTGATGTGTAGAACTTTTTATACCCTAGTGGCTTCCGTTTTATACCTCGTGCAATTCTTAAATAAGTTTCAAGATTGCAGTCAAGCAAGGTTGTCTTCATGTATCGTCATAGCTGTAAAATACATAAAGTTACAAAAAATATTTCATGCAGGGTATATTTAATATTACTTTTCTCACATTTTAGTACCATGAAAAATATTTTATACAGTATCGTAACGTAGGAAAATGATCGTAATAAATTATTGTTGATAGTAAAATATTGTTTCATACTGAAATACCGTTTGAAACTAATAACAAAATTTATTAAAAAAAGTTTAAAATACAGCTTTGCAAACTCACATCAATAGAGTACTTTAGTGGCAAATTATTATATTTTTATACAGATTATAGCTTCAACTAACAAAAACGTCGACAAATATTTTATTCACTCGATAATATTCATGAGTTATAAATCACTCATAATCGACATCTGGTGATGGAAACATATTTTGCGTCGGTAAAATATCAACAGTAAACTGCCTTACCATCGCATGCAGCCCGCTAACTTTCCAGCTACCGCACCAACTGGAGCTTCTCCAGACTTCCGCTGTATGGCATGACGTATTTATCGAACTACGTTTTGCTATATATGCATTTTTTTGCTTAGTGAGTAACTGCTTTTTAAAAAATATTCCATCAAATTTTTCTAATAGATTATAATTTTACCATAAAACTGAAGGGTTTCATATTCAAGATCCTTCAATTGGTATTGTCATAAAAACTTATTTTACATTTCGCGTATACTAAAACTCTCATTTAAAAATAACAATGTACTAATACAAAATTTACTCAATCAACCTATGAGATTTTATAGAAAATAACATTTTCAAAAGTAGCATTCAATGTACATATTTTTGTTTTCCAACTCATCTATTGGAATACTTCTTATTTTCATAGCTATACGATAATGCACAGTGAAGAATATTTATAGATTCACGATGACATGATTTGGCATAAAAACATGAGTATTTTTCCAGAAATAAATCGAAAAATCATCTGGTTTATCACATCTAATTTTATAATTAATAAACAAAATATTTATCGCAAGCTTCCTTGTAAGTGTATAAAAATAAAGTCTTTGAATTAACACCATTTTAATACCTCTAAGATATTCTTAATTTAATTTTTCCCTTACGCAACATTACTGGTTTTTCGAACTATTCGGAAGTGACGTTTAAACGTTTGTAAAAGAGTGCGTAGCCGGAAGCGATAGTTTGTTATTTCTAAAAATTCGATGGCATTCCTATGGGCTTCTGCGCGCTCGTCTTATGTTAGTATCTTCGGGAGTCGAGGCAGCAACAGCAGAAGCAGCATAGCGTCGGACAGAAAATAGACAAACGGTTAAGAACTTCCGGCGGCGATTTGTATGCGGGCCTCGCTGTATCCGCATCAGCGCAGAGCTTTGGAGCATTTTAATCGTCACGAGCTCGAATGGAACATCGAAACATCCGGTCTTTCATCTCGCGCTGCACTTCTCATCTCCGCGACTTGACGCGCGACGGCATGAACCTTTAATAAGTTGTAAAGCCAGATTACTAGTTCTTTCTCTGTCAAATTTCTTTTTTTCCTTGCACGTGTACACATCAAATGAAATGTCGAAGTTGTCGATGCATTACTGTAATTATATGCGAATACAGTACAAAAAAAATAAAAATTTCGAGCGACAGAAATTCAAGTGATAAATCAATAATTTCTTAAATGATGCAATTAGAGTTTAATTATAAAAGGATTATAAAATTATAAAGTTGAATTCGCATGAGATTTAGTTGACATTAAAGTATTTTCATAAAAAACTTTTTTAGGGAGTAATTTGATTTTCAAGACTTTTCAGTTGGAAATGAAAGTTGTAAAGAACTTCCCCGCTTAATCTTATAGTCTTTAAAGAGTCATCTAAGGAAGGGACCAGAAGTACGGCAACACTTCCATAATTTCTTATTAATCTTCGCCTTATTTTGATTCGTATTTTAACTTTATGAAAGTACAAATCAATTTTAATATTAAAAATTATTAAATATAATAATTTTATTATTAATACACTGAGAAAAAAAATTGTGTAATTTTTATAATACTTATAGGAAAATTTACTATACTGTAGGGGAATCTCACCACAAGATGTCAGTTTAATAGTTTTTATAAAACAGTATAGTAATTTTCATACTTTCTCGAAAAATTTCAGAAAAAAAATTTTTTCACTGATTTTATTCGTTTTATTAGGAATTTATTAAGAATTAACAGATCTGATTAAATTATATTAAATTTAAACGATGAAAAAAAATCTTTCCGGAATGGGGAATCGAACCTGGGCCTTCGAATTAACAAGCGATCTCCTAATTACCACTTGCGCCGTTGACGAACACTTACAATGATGAAATTCGAATCGTCTACATATGGTACAGTATAACAATACTTATAACAGTGAATTATTCTTATCAAACTTCAAAAACAAATTGGATATTAATCTATGGATAATTATCTAAGTGTTGATAAAAGTAATTAATAAAAAACTTATCTATACTATATCTAAAGCTAGTTTTCTTCAACAAAATTGCAGGTTAGAATGAGTCGGCGCGATGTTATGTTGTTTTGATGGTAACGCGCATGCGCAGTGCAGTGCGTACTCCTAAAATTACTATACTGTACAGGAAAAATTTTTATCCAGTATAATAAAATTTACTAGTTTTCTAGGTAAAATTTATATTAAAGTTTTATAAAATTTATGAAATCTAATTTTTATCATGCTGTTTAGTAATTTTTTCTATTTTTGTATAATAACTTTTATTAACTGTTTAATAATTTTTTCATACTTTTAGTGTAAAAGTTATTAGAATTTTAGTAAATATCTCACTTGTGCGATCTTGTGGTAGGATTCTCCGCACAGTATAGTAATTTTTCCTATAATTATTGTAAAAATTCTAAAACTTTTTTCTCAGTGTATATAATAATTCTATATGCTCTGGTAAAAGAATAATTATAAAGATCATTGTATACAACGAAGTCAGGAAATGTGAAATCATATTTCATATAATTACTTATAACAATATAATAAAATATAATAACTGCATTCGTTTTAATTGACCAAAAACTTGTATTCCATATTGAAACATTTTGCAGTATTAATAACGCATATTAAATATTTTTAAATCGTGAAATATTAAACTTTATTTTACATTTTAAATTAATTAACGGTACCTCCTCATTACGTTTAATTCTTTACAGACAATTTATTATATACCACACTGCAGCTAATATAATAAAACTTAATAAAATTCAATTTTTAAAATCAATAACAATCAGCTACACCTCCATTAAAAAATCACCCCGCATTTATCATACATTCGAACCATCAATTGAATCTTCGCATTTCTCGCGATGAAAAATGTTAAAGTGTCGCCTGTAATTTTTACGACCGGCCGCCGCATCAATCCCTACAAATCGCTCTCTCGCTCACGGGCGCGCATAAAAATGTAATACCCTCGTCAAATAAAGTAATAAGTACGTACACGACGCAAAGGGGCTGCACACACTTACATACTCGAGAGCCCAAAACGGGATTCGTGAGCCCTTAACGCGCGGCGTTATAACCCGAAATTCAGGTAGTGCCGTGTATAGGGCGCGTGCGCGCACACGTGTCCCTCACAGCGGCAGCTGCGCTGACGATTTTTTGAGAGGAGGTTTGATGCTCGGTAAGGCGATACTCACTTCCGTGTCTTTCGTTGCCTCGATGGGGCTTCTGTTATTTTTAATGCGCAGCGAGAGAGAGTGGGTCCAAGGCCGACGGCATACACCGTTATCATCGATTATATGAACGATTTTCGTGATTTTTTTTTACGTCGACGACGATTTATCGCGCACCCCCCCCCCCTTTTGCTACGTAAATAGCGTCGGGTACGCGGATAAGTGCAGATATTTCATGTTCCTGGCTGCTTACCTGCTGTAAGAGCCGGCATAAATTTCCGGGATGCGCTTTGAACAAAGATGCCTTATGAATCTGAATGCCGCGCGCCGCTTATGAATATATGTATGGCTCTTAAAGACGGTACATTGAAAAATTACATTCAATGAAACATCGGGCATTTTAATTTTTTTTTTTCTTTGCCCGAAGGTCCGTGTGATTAAGAAAAAAAAATTTTTATAAATGTAGAGTAGTCATTTTTATTGCACAGCGTATAATGAATCTAATAAAATAATAATCTTTTTTTTATTGTTTTAATAAACAAACAAAAGTATAATAAAAAGTAAAATAGAATGCAAAAAATTACTCAATTATGAAAGAAACGTAACAAACAACAGAGTAGAATCTTAATTAGCCTCGCTATACACCGCGCGCACAGCTCTTTACCTCCAATCAACGCGCAAACGTTACAGGCGCACAACCTCGGGCGAAAACGACTACGACGACGACAGGCATATAATCGATAATCACAGCCGTATGATATAATTCTTCAGCTGCATAAATGTTTTAAGAGCGGGTCATAATAAATTTCGATTGCAAGGTCAGCATCAGCAGCAGCAGCAGCCGGACCCTTAACATATATACGTACTGGCGCTCGCTCTCTGTGTGTGTCTGCCATCTGTTGCGGATCCGCGCGCAGCCGTCGAAACTTGTAGCTTTCGGACGAAATAACAATGTGCGTATCTTTTTCCTTGACGCAGCCCACACGATTATAAAAGCGTAAAAGTATCATGAACACCTTGCCCTGTGTGTGTATGTATATATGTATATCCACATGCAGGTATATAATACAGCGCAGTTGACCGATTCCTTTATATGAGTAGGCCTCGTGTTTTTTAAGGGGATACCGATGAGTTGCCTCTGTCCGCTCTTAACAATGTGTTTATTTTCGGACCATTATTATTGCGGGACGACGTCCAATACGTGCAATCAGGCGGCCCCGGTGATTTGCACTTTTTCTCAGTTCTTGGTGCTGCAGCTATATGTATAGGAGCACGCGCACAGTTGTAATATAACGAAACGAGTTTCGCCGAAGAACTTTCTTTTCGCTGGATAAACAAAAATTTATACGGAAAATAAATCACGGTCGATGTGTACAAATGAGGTATTTTCAGCTGTATAATTTTTCCTGATTGAAATTGCTGAATGGGCAATTAAGAGAAATCAATTTGAAATGATTGTTCTAATTTCAAGTATCCTGCAGATGAATTCTATTATTTATTTTATACACGGAGAAAAATTTATTTGTAAACCTTACTTTTTTTATAAGAAAATTTATTATTTTTATAGTGGCGCACAGAGAAAAGAAAATCTTTACTGTTAACGAACGGACGTTTGGATATGGACAAATGGAATGTTCATTTATAGTTAGACAAATTCGTTAACAATATTAAGTTTGATTTGTTTACTCAAATGACTTAGCTGTTAACGAATTTCTCTAACTGTAAATGAACATTTATTTGTTTATATTCAAACGTCCGTTCGTTAACAGTAAAGATTTTCACGCTGGGATATATCATGCTATATAGACATGTGGGATTTTTACTCTTTTACATAGTAATTTTTATGATTTTCGTAACAAATTTTACTTTTTAATTAATACTTTTTACTATTTTTGTAGCAAATTTTATTATTTGAAATAGTAATTTTTAATATTTCTAGCAAATGGACTGATACTGTGATATTTTGTTTCAGCAGTCATAAAAATAACTATATTTCAAATAGTAAAATTTGCTATACAAAAATAATAAAATTTATTATTTAAAAAGTAAAATTTGCTACGAAAATCTTAAAAATTACTATATAAAAAGTGAAAATCCCACATGTCGAGTGTGTCCCAACACTGCTATGAAAATAATAAATTTATTTTATTAAATTTATTTCAATTTTTCTCATTGTAAATATAAAGTGAAATGTTAGAAAATTGCTTCTCCAAATAAACAACGTCAACTACAAACGCCATAATACACGAAACCTCATAAAATTCAAACTAGAAATTTTCGTTTTCCACTCTAACCAATTCATCAAACGGTGCACCTTCATCGTATTCAAGCCTCCACTTTATACCTCATCTAGCATCCACGTGACATCTCGACACGAAACTTTCTATCCAAACACCGCTCCGTCAGACGCACGTGCACCGTATACATATGCAGCGCGTTCAGGTGTCCTCCTTCCCCCGAAATCCCAAAAAAAGACCGATTAGGCCCTATACTCATTCCGCGTCTCTTCTGCATTAGAAGCGACAGCTTCGGGTCCCCTTTCAATTTACACCTACATACGAAAAGTGAAAAGGTTTTCATAGTACGACCAACACACACATATATACATCCACGCGATCAGCGCACAAATCATCGGGCAGGTTGCACGCGGCAGCACCCGCTGCTTCCCTTTTTTTCAGCCGCCCCCCTTTTCTTACACACAGAGATTATCGGAGGGCCCGAACGAGAGCCGCCAGGTATATATCGCAGTGTTATACGCGTGTGCAGCTGCCCGCTCCTCGCTCGAGTGCGGCGCGTGGTATATATCCTCTCCGGTTGAAGAAAAAAAAATTTGGGGGAGAGGAAAAGAGAGGAGAGGCAGCAGCAGCAGCACGTGTCCCTCTCGCCAGAGAGGGCAGGTGGTCGACGCGCGCCAGCGTATACGGGGGAGAGGGAGAGGGACCACGTGCCCGATTTTCTGATTTCTCGCCCTCCCCCATCAAATGAGCTGCTGCTGCTGCTGGCGGCTGCAAGCCGCGCGTGTGCCGTGATTTTTCAAGAGGAAAAAGAGAGAAGAAGAAGCGAGAAGAGGGATGGACGCGTGGAGCAGTTTAGCAAGTCGTTTCGTCTGGCGCGTGCGCGTAATCTTTGATACATTAGGACGAGCGCGCGCACGCGGCCGAGTAGTATATGGCTTGTTCCTCAGGCAGGGGATGGCTTTTGTGGTCCGAGATATATTCTGGGGAAATCGGTTTGCTTTATTTTTTTTTTGGTGTCTTTGTTTTTTTGTTTTCTATTCTTTGCTCAATTTTATAGCTTATTTTTATTGTTTATGAAGTATTTAATTGACAGTACCTTTCACGTTGAAATTGTTATTTATATGGAATGTATTCATAATACGTGTGTACGCATCAAGCACGTTATCGATCATCAAAGTGTACTACTTCTAAATAGGACGTGCAAAGAAAAAGAAAAACAATATAAATTATCGAGTTCGTCGATAATGATAACGTATACTGATAATGCCGTGGAAAAGGAGAAAAACTTTTACTCACGACCGAGATTTATCTATTATAGATACGATCTAATTAATGTCCCGAAATAGCTAGAAAGAGACTTCAACCATACACGATGATATCTTTTTCTCGAATCACAGTCGCCATTACAAACTGCAATTACGCGCGAGCAACAAAACCCGCTCGGACAAATTGTTGAACACGAATAAGAGTCGGCTCGCGAGAGCTTCACTCATCCAGCCGGCTCTATATATAAGAAAGACGAAGGCGAAGAACAACGTGTCGAGAGCAGTACTTATATAACAAAAAAGGGAACAGCGCGCGCTGCCGGACGACGATAAAAAACGCGGCTCCTGCGAGCAACGAAAAAGTATAACGAAACGCGCGCGCGCGCGTTACAAAAGTTGACAAGGATGGAGAGCGAGCAGGTGGCTGAAGCGCGCGGCGCGTTGCCACGCGACCGGTTTTTCAGCGCGTGTGCAATGATTTGAGGTGCACACACACACACACGCGCACGTATATATCCTCACGGCCCGGTTAATAAGCCGTAATAAGGAGTGCGGCGCAATTTTTGACGCATAAATCTCAAGCTCGCCGTGGCAGGAGTTTTTTTCACCGCAGCAGGGCCGGAATACGAAATTCTGCGCGGGCAGGTGCGACACGATGACCGCACTGCTGTTGCAAGCTCGGCGCGTGTGGTGCATGTATGTATGTATAGGATAAAAAACGCGCAGTGGTGCGCGATGCGACGTTGTGGCTTAATTAAATTATTCGCAGAAGGGCTTTAAGGTTCGCGATGATATGATACCGGGCGTCGAGTGTTTTTTTTTTTTATTTTTCTGTGATGACAGAAGTGTGTGTCGAAATAAAAATGGGAGGTATGAGGATGCTGGGTGTAATGAGCGTAACATTAATATGGGTACGGTAAAAAAGTGTATTGGAGTGTTGCTAAATATTCAATTGGGTGTGACATTTAATTACTAAATGTACTGTAAAATGGCGGAAATGCTTGGAACTGGTTCGGTGTATCTGACTATATAATAACTAAATGTTTAACTTAAATTTTTTTATTAAACCAACTACGAAGAAGTTTTAAAAATCAATTTTCTTTTATAAATGGTCTTGATAAAATTTAAAATTTTAAATCGTTAGACGTGTGAAATATACTTAAAACTAGTTTTGTAGCGTTATTATATATCATAGATTTTATCGGAATGTGTGATTTATATTTGAAATTCATTTTTTTCTCTTATAATTAAGCTATATAATGTATATTTCAATATTTTACATATTATATTATATTATAATTATCATTACAATCTCTTATAGACAAATTAATCCCGTTAGTCAGCTTTAAACCCCGGGATTTAGCATACATTCAATTTGTATTAATAGACTTAATTTGAAATTCGAAATAGGAAAACAAAATTAAGGAAATTACGCAATAAATCAATGTTTTGACGCATAAAGGCTCTAAGCTACGCACTTTCATACGCGCGCAATAAAAAGTATCATCTGCACCATAAACCCACTGATCCTTTCGTAATAACAGATGATTCCTTTGTCGTAAAGATTCCCGAAACGAAGCAACCCCAAATCAAGCACTCTATCAGACAACAAAAAACCTAGCGATCAGCGCAGCCCGCTGCAAACAGAAAGCACAGACCGAGAGGCAATAAACGCTCGAGCGATCCTAAATCAAGCCTCTTTCTCTCTCGAAATTATGAAGACGTCGACGATTACGCGCGGGCGCGCGTCTCCTTCGTCTCGATTACACATTGTCGTCGTAGTCGTCTGCGCCAAGATTTTACGACCCCAGCAGGTCCGGCGTGCCGTGAAAGAAGCAGCCTTCCTCAAAACCTTGTCTTCCTCCCCTGCAAGAAAGACCGCAGCCGTGCGCGTGAGCAGAGGGTACAATAATGGGACTCGAAAGCTGCACCTTGTGCGTCTCTCTGTGTCTGTGTCCTCTTTTTTTCTCTACACTGGCGCGCGACCTGCGGATTTTCTCTTTCTCGCTCCGGTAAGCCACTGGCTGATGGAAATACGTGCATTGAGGGGGGATGATGTTGTATATATATATATACGTGTGTGTGTGTGTGTGTGTGTGTGTGTGTGTGTGTGTGTGTGTGTGTGTGTGTGTGTGTGTGTGTGTTTAGTCATTGGTGACGGAGCTACTTTTTTCTGTACATAAAAGCTGATCATCATCTGGGCTTTCGCTTTTTTTCTGGACCTTTCATGTTATAACTTATTTTCTTCCCTTTTTTGGGGATTATTTTATATAAGTCTTTATAGCGGTTAGTTGTTTTTACTTCTTTATTCTATCCTAAAAAAAGAAATCTCTGCGGGTATGGATATTCATATTTTTTGTAATACAAATATTTATTTTACGAATTTTAGTATTAAATAAATAAAGTACTACTATTCAATTGTTTGAAGCTTTTCATAACAATCTTGTTAAAATAGCAAGAGGATACATATATGTACCTTAATTAATGAAGTTTGTTCATGTTTTCTTTATTAAGATAATATTGTTGATTAAGCTTACCATAGTGAAATCTCTCCCTCAAATACTTTATCATATAACAAAATTTAAATTGACCAGAAATTATGAGAACAAAGAAAGCTTATTAAGTTATATGAAGTAAATGTTTCTACAAAAGGAAATGCACGCGGTTAATCAAAAGTCATAATAAATTTGATTATTCCAAATAGAGAAAAATAATTATATTCAACATTCGCCAGGATAGATTCAATTTTTCATCTCCTTTCACTTGCTTGTTGTAATCTGCCAAATAAATCACAGATTCACGCCCCCTTATAACCCTTAACTAATAAAATATCAAAACTAATAATGAAATTACGCAACAACCAATTCACACACACACATCTCATCACAGCATCGCGAAAAGAACGCAGATACACACTCCTGATTAAACCATCACGGCGCCTACGCGCGCGTGCGCATTCTGCCGCACCGGCCGCACAGTTCTCCCTTTGTCCCGATGCACATACGCGCACCGATGTACAACCTCCTCCTCCTCATTTCAATATTCGGTAAATCAGACGTCGACGATCTTTCTTTCGGCTCATTATACGGTGTGCGTATATAATGCGTTTGGGCGAGTGGGCCCCACTCGCTCGCTCGGCCCCAGCAACAGTTGGCAAAGAGAAAACATCTGTCGGTCGACAGGCGCGCGTGCATCCCATACTATATATCTGTGTGTGTGGCTGTGTAAGTATATACACTGTCTGCTCGTATACCTTTGCGCCTCTCTCCTCTCTCGACCCGAACGCGCGTGCACGCATCACAACAGAGATTCTCAAAAAGTTTCGAGGCATTCATTGTGCGTCTCTTAACGAACCGCGTGACGGAATTGTGGTGAACGCGCGCGCGGCGCATGTTAGACTGCAGTGTATATACGCGTGTGGTATCGCGTGTCGCAATCATGTGTTTGCGTGTGGAACTGTGTGTCGGTTTTCGGTTTAAGCATCGCTGGTTAACGCGAACAATGTGCCGTGCACACTGTATAGTTGTGGAATTACACCTCTTTGACAAAGGAAAGTTGCGCAAATGTAATTTTCGTAGGTGTTGAGGACTGTGATTGGCGGTTTCTAAAGCAAAAATGAATGAAAATGTATAATGGTGCTCGCATCCATTGAAAATAATGAATTTATGTATTTTTTATATTAATAAAATATTATATTATGATTAAGAAACTATTTTAAACTCTTAACGTATACATACACATATTTTCACATGCATTATACAAATAAATAATTAAACGCTGTGCAAACTTGCCATCGTGTGTAATATATAAAGTTAATGCGTACACGCTGTTCGAAAGTCCAAATGTATATGTATTCAGTAGCAATTATTCGAAACTATTTGTGCTGTACCATCTGTTATTAATGTTTTTATTAGCTTCGCCCAATATTATCACAACTGCAATGCCACTACAAGCGTCATCATTATAACTCCATGCAAATCATAACCACTATACATATAATAACATATGATTGCCAAAAACAAGCAACCATTAATCGATCGTAGCCAAGTTAAAGTGCTATGTACACAAACGCGCGCAACAACGCAAATTACAGCTCAAATAAGCGCACAATTATCCACGGGCGGCTTTAAAGCGTCAAAAGCAAAAGCCGCTATACGCGCGATTAGCATAAATAGCGTTAAAAACGACGCGTCCAATTATCCCTAAACGCCCATGGCTTGCAACATTTGAATACACCCAACTGCTCGCACGTATATAAAAAAAAGAACGAGCCAGCACAGACCACCCGTACAAAACGTTTGCGATCGAGTGCGTGCGCACGTTCCGGGAGGGAGTTCGCCGTATCCACCTACCCCATATAACCGTATACACTATATACGCGACTACAGGTACGCGGCGGCGCATTTGCGATTCGTACGCTCACGCACCCCGCACGTGAATTTCGAGCGCGCACGTATATATGTACGGGAGGATTTGCATATTCGCCCATTGATTCGGGAACGCGTTCTGTCGTAAATGTAGTCATTCTATAGGTGCCTGTAACGCGTGTACGCCTGTGGCGGCTGCGCGAGGGGGAGCCTTGGCTCACTCGTCGAAAATTATATCCGCTTTAGCGTTCTCTCTCTCGTATGTAGGGGGTACGTACGTACAAAACCCCGGGCGCTCAATCCGATGACGCCTCGAGCAATAACCCGCGACTGACTATATATGTGCTATACGCGCACCCCCGTGTGTGTGCGTATGCACGCAATGCAAATCGCACGTCAGTCACCTGAAACTTCGGCTTACTCATGCTACACTACTGCGAGGTGCGCGGGATATTGCGCGCACGTGCATGAGGTAGCGGCGGTGGAGGTAGAGGAACGAAACGAGGACTCGTCTTTGTGTATAATGAGTTCATTGCTGACTTTTACGACTCTGTTTTGTATACTCGCGAGCGGAGGAAATTTCGCGTACTGTGCCTGGAGTCTGCTCTTGATTGCTGTACTCTCTTCGCTATGTGTGCTGCGTGCTTTTTTAGCTTGCACGTACGTTTGATACATGCGTCGAGATGGAACTTGGTTACGTGAAAAATGGTCTTTATTTGGGTTGTGATTCTGAGGAATTTTTTCTCATTAGTTTTTAATGTGATTAGGTTTCAATTTTGAACGTTTATGAGAAATTATATAAGAAAAATTGATGATAAAATTTATAAAAATTTATAAAAATCACGTAACAGTATATTTCGTGTGGCATCAGCTACTTTTGCACGTAATATTGTATGTTGAGTATTGCATCATTAATTATTGCTTTTTTATTGAGGGTGACCTCCATACCTATACTCGAAAATTTCCAACACCTGCAGAAAACGAGAGTAATTTGTGCAGTAGAGTGAATTCCTTACTCAGAAAAACAAGTCAAAGAAAATACATTCTGTAATTTTGAACGTTGATATATTAATTTAAAATGTAGGAAACAGGTATATACTGCGTTCCTTTATGATAAAAACCAAGATAAATGTCTAATTTATCCTTGTACGTGACTTATCTGCTTTTTCGCTGGTAGTGCAATAAATGGTGATAAATTGGAATACTTCCTGCGATTTATACGAATGTTCGAACACGGTGCAACGTTTTCTTTCAATACTTTTTTGCGAACTTCAAACAGTTTTACGACACACGTGCCTATATCAAAAACACTTGCGAATCAATATCATTTCAAAGTGAATTAAAATAACAAACCTACATAATATATATTATACAAAAGACAAAATCAGGAAACGCTTGCATAACCAGTGGCTACTTCTAATTTCGCAAAATGTCACCTAATTCCATTCGGAAAAGTATCTCTTCCACATACACCATGTCGTTCCACCCACTACACGCAATTTAAAAATCCCAAAACAATAGCCAATTTCCCTCTCCTCCTCTTAAAAAAAAAAATACTATCGCCATTTACACACACACACATTACCATCATCCTCTCGCTCAAAACATATCCCCCGACAATCACTCTCCGAGATCAGAATCAGCTGGAATTGAGAAACACTGCGTATCTGTGCCGCCTATACACACACATATACCCACTCGCTCGTTGGCCACGCGACCGCAGGTCGTCCACTCTCCCGCGCGTGTGTGTATACTCCGGTCGAGCGGGTTCGCCGGGTGTGCAAGCGCCGCTTCCTTGCCTGTGTGTGTGTGTGTGTATGTTGAAATCGGCCGCGAGAAGGTAGGGTATAGTAGTGGGGTATACATTTTCTTCGCGCGGCCCCGCGCGTGTACACGCGACGTATACGTGCGCCAGTCGGTCCGCGACTCTCTCCGCAGCAAGAGAGAAAGATAGTATGCGTATGTGCTGCAGCAGCATCATCGCGATTATACCGTTACAATCGGCAAATATACATTATATATACTTGCGTGCACACAGCGCGTGAGAAAAAGCTCTCGCAGTGCGCAGTAAGGTGCGTCCGTCCGGTGTGGGGTGTGTCGCGTATATTACACTCTCGATAGAGCGTGAAGTGTGGTGGTTATATATACACATCACTGCAAGGTTACGGCCGCGCGCTATTGTCGCGGGAGCGTATACGCGGATGGCATGGACCTGGGACCGGCCGGCTTTTTTGCAGCAGCGACATCGGTTTTCAGGGCCAGCGACGAAGTTCATCGGAAGTGCCGGAGACAGGACTTTTTTGTGACTGTGATGGAGTGTTGATAATCGAGGAAGGAAGGAGTGGAAGCCGAGCCGCTAATTGATCGACCGATCCGAGTTAAATTTTCTGGACCGATAGATAGAGAGGGAGAGACACGGATATTCGGAATAAGATTTATGAGGGGCTCGTTCTACAAACTCGCCTCCGAATTAGGGGCTTAATTGACTCTTTCGATCGCTCCGCTGCCTATAGATTCATCTCCGCGGGAGGGAGAATTCGTGGTAAGCGCGAGAAAACAGGATAACTCGCAGGCTTGCGCAAGAGAGAGTGCAGCGTGCGCGCATCAGCTTTATTTATCTCGCCGCGCGCTAAGGTCGCTCACCTCTCGGAGATTCCGCGGCGGTGTGGCGCGTTTCCAAAAGGCCGCGCAGCGCTAATTAACACCGGGGCGGAAGGAGTGTGCACGCGCACCTGAGCCAGAGAGAGAGAGAGAGAGAGGGACAGAGCCGAAAAAGAATCACGAAAGAGCACGAGGGTCGAGGGAAAAACGAGCAAAACGAAGCGAGAAGAGGAAGCGGAACGACGAGGGAGCGGTGATAAAGAAGGCAAAGAGAGGAGCGCGCGCGACGTTTTAAATAGATGCAGGAATCCCGGCCGCGGCGCCGCGAGAAAAAGCGAGAATTAAAGACGCCGGGCAGGAGGAAATAACACGTCGCGAGGGAATATCCGAAGAGGCGCCGAGAATAATTCCTTATCGCTGATGGTGCTGCTCTGGATTTGAGATTTGATTTGGGAGTCGATGTGTGTACCGCTGGCGAAAAAGTTTCGCGACTCGTGACGGGACTACCGCCAGAGTATCCGATGAAATATATATATAAGTCGGCCGAGAGAACGCGGGAATCGTAGATAAGCGACGAACTGGTAAGAGAGCACACGCGCGCACGTACTGACTTCTGAAAAGAATCCGCGCGGTTGCGCTAGAGAGTTATTGAAAATAGCTTTTGGCTGCTGCGCGAGCGAGCAAAGTTGGAATAAATTTCACGCATTGTATGTGTGTGACCGCAAATTGTTCGCCGAAATCTGAGAAATACGGTGAAAGTGTACGCGGAAACATTGAACCACAGTATTGAACAGTTTTCTAAAGTTACGCAAACGTAAAGAAGTGATATAAAAAAAGAGGACCATTAAGTGACACTATTTCTCTGAACTTGACATTCCCGCTGTATAAACACGCGTCACCGAGACACATAAATACACCGGAGTGAAGGGACCGCAGCCGAGTTAAAGAAAAATAATCGGACGGCCGCCGATGAGTCCCTGCGTCAGGTTCCGTTAGGTTTTCACGGTCCCCTTTCACCCACGCAACAACATCGTCGTCGTATCATCGTCCTCATCATGTTGTGCGGTACGCTTGCGAGTCGCGGAGGTGCGAAGCAGCAACGTCGACGGCTTCAGGGCGACGAGTACAGGCCGCTGACTGCGGTGACCAAGAGCAATGCAACTATTGGATGCATGGGCAGTAGTAGCAACGCCAAACCGAGTGTCAAAGCGCGCAAAGCGCCCATCAAGGGCATCCTCAAAACGGTGAGTATGCGGGGAATTGAATTGCAGGGACAAAGGGTCGTGAGGGATGTGTGTAGCGCGTTGTTTGAGGTGGTTTGGGGTGGGGTTGGAATTGGTACTCCGTTGATGAGATTCAGGTAAATTCGGTTTTATGTCAAAAACAAAATTTTAAAGAAAACGTACATAAACAAACAGAAACTTTGACGTCATGAATGTACGTGTGGAATTGTTATGATTGTGATCACGTTTTGCAAGTCAGCAATCTCTTTCACGTTTTGCAATAACAAATTTGTGAATGAGGCTGAAAGCGATATGCGAAACTGTGTTTTGACATTCCGTGAGGTTTAGAAAGAATTAAGTATAATGTACAAGTGTACCACTGTATGCAAAACAACTTTTACTTTGATTGCCTGTAGACTCCCACTCTTGTTTGAAGATTAGTGACATACCTTTATCTTGCTCGAAAAAATGTTTTTCAAAATAAATGTACTTTTTAGAAAGTGTTGAAGTCTGGAACATTTCTAACATTTTATTCTAATTTACGAAAAAATAATACATAAATTTAAAAATATAAATGAATTCGAAAGTATTTTAAACACAAAATTATGTCACATGCGTATACTCCGAAGCTGTGATAAACACGTTTATGACACGTATTTATATGTTTATTTAAATGCCTGAGTAAGTGTTAAATAAGAATTCGTAATAATTAATTAATCAAAATAGTGATTTTGAACATTTTTACGGTTATCATGTACTTTCTCTTTCAGAAAATCAAATGCAGCTAATCGTTTAAATACCGTTATAAACGACTGAATCATTTACATCATGACACGTTCAAATAAAAGGACCCAGCTAGTTAATAGAAGAGCTATCATTGTTTTTATGCGTGCACTTACTGATCTTTTTAGTGGTTTATATTACAAGCAAAGGTATGATGATATTGATCATCGACGTACGGAAATGTAATTAACGATGTACCGTTAATTCTGCGTAATGTCAATGAGCTAGATCTAGATATGTAGTAGATGAAATTAATGCCTCATTCTGCATATGTAAATGAAATCATTAGGACAGTAAAATTATCCAAATTATAATCTTAATTTGATTTTATACCGTGATCAGTTATTTACGATTACTCTGCTTGTAATTAAAGTGCATGTTATAACGATTAATATAAATTATGTCTGAAATGTTAAAATTTTAAATTGTTTTTATGAAACAGAACTACAAAGTATTTTAATACAAATTTAACCAATTTTAAAAATCATATCATTGAAAATTATACGTGAAACCGTAATTTATTCAGCATTATTCGTAGCTGTATGCGCTATACAAATTTAATGGAGTATTTTACAATTTAACACTGCCTGATAATTGCAAATTATATCATGCGATTCATTATTATCTTGTAGCGATTATTAACTACGTTGCTTGTGATTACTGGTATTTTCATCGACATTAATACATTTTTTTTGTATTAAGACATTAATACATGATCAAACATGATTTATATTATATTATTATAGTACATTTCGACACTGGTGGGGAACTCGCTTCGCTCGTGCGAAAAACGTCACACGAAGTAAATAATCAATTTCCGCACTCGTTTCGAACGGTATTTTATACCACGAGAGCCGAAAAATCATACCAAAGTTGTGATTTTGAGGTTAGAGTGGTATAATATATAATAATAGATTCACGCATAAATGGAAACTCTTCAAATCACCTTTATACTACGTTATTCATCGATGTTAATACAACCGTCACGCGAGAGCTCGAAACCGATGTAAAATTCGAATTCCCTTCATACGACCACACCCGCGCAAAAAAGTCTGTCTTTCTCCGAACCCGCGACAACAACGAGTCAACACACACCAAATACCGCATCCGAGCAAATAATCGCGGAATCGCGGGCGAAGAAGAATGTGTGTCCGAGGCACTTGTAAAGCAAGTCAAACGCATACACTCACATCCACAGCGAGGCTTTTTCTCAAAAAACCTCCGCGAGCCATGAATAATTCACGTTTAGTTAGCGGATCTCCGCTGCGCGCGCTGAGAGTATCCCTATAGGTATATACGCGCGCGAGCGAAAAATGCCAACGTAATTGCATTCAGCACCCCGCGTCCGTGTATATACGTGTGTATATGTATCGGTGGGCAAGGATCGCCGAGGAGAGACTGGTCACGACACGTGCATTCGCGCGCGAGTCGGGGGCCTTGAGGCCCCGTTTGCTCGCTCCGAAAGTCTCTCTTTCTCGTGGTTGCTCCTTTCTTACAAGAGCGCGCGAGAGCTGCGTTCTAAATCCGGCGCGATCCGCGGCTCGCCGGCGCCGCGCGCGTGTAAATATATTCCGGGTGGGAACACACCTCTTACTCTCCTCGAATCGCGCTTACCTTTTTCATTATATGTTGTTGGGTTGATGTGTGTCTGTGTGCGTTGCAGTGTTCTATAGAGGCGCGCGGAGATTTAAACGTCGCTGCTGCGCGGCGTTTATTTGCACTCGCGATATCTTTTTTTGGTTTTTACGCGGCTTTATGAAGGTGCCCGCGGAGAGATGCCGTATCCACGGGGATTGGATAATTGACGCGTGACAGACACGCGTGTGCGAGCCTTGCCTTTTGTTTGTTCACCTTTTAGTTTGGTGAGGTCGTAAAACTGGATGTTCCCTGAATTAATACGGGGGGCTCTGACGGTGCGATTTTCTATAGGAAAAGTTTTCTGAAAGTTTTATGGTGGTGGAATGAGGTAATATTAGCCGAAGGTATGGAAAATTATTAATATAGTTGATGTATGTGAACAACGAAAAAGAGTAAACCTGAATATCAGAGTAATTTACATATAAATTTAATAATTTGTAATTTAATACTGATTTTAACATGTTAGAAGACAGTACATTTATCATTTTTTGAATATTTAAATAATTTGTAAATGCCGATAAATTCTGTTATCAACTATACGTACGAAAATTTGTTTCGAATAAATTACGAATAAAAATTTTAACTTCAATTCATGCACGCCACTGATAACATTTTTCAAATGTAAATTCAAATGCAAAACCCATTGAATATTCTACGTATTCAACATTTGGAAGACTATATTGATGAAAGCTTTTTTTATGCTCTGAAAAAGCATGTACGATATTGAGGTAATATTGTAGTGACACGAAAATACAGAGTTATATAAAATTGACAATTTCATAATGACGTATATAAAAATAAAAGAATTAGAAGATATCCATTGCAGATATAAAAAAAATGTTATATGTTCAAGAAAATCGGATTTACTTAAAATAAGTATAATATTTACTTGAAACAAGTTCTATTTCCTTGAATACATGACATTTTTTTTCACTGTATCCATAAAGCATTGTATTAAAGTACATCTTATATATTTCAAATTTTATTAAAGACCTCCAATGGCTTAATAAAGCAAATTATAAATAAATTTTCAACATAGGACGATTTTTAAAAAAATTATCTCTTACCATTTAGAAAAAAAATGAATTTAATATCCTTTTTATACTCGATTTCCAACTTCTTTTTTATACTATACGCATCAGGGACAGTTTTCGCAAACAAGATTTGCTCTCTATTGTCCACCTCGAACCTCGAACAAAACGGTCTTCCCGTCAAAAAAATTTCTTACCTCCTCATCGATATTCACGCACGATAAGGGCCTAAAGTCGAGCGCCGCGTCGAACACAATGCGCGCCCCACGCATCAAAGCGTCTTAGCCCATAAAAAACTGGAGCCGCAGAATATACCTACTTCGGTCTTTGCTAAAGCATCTAAGAAACTAGGCAGAAAGACCGCATAAGAAGCTTCCGCGAAGACGTTATTCCCTGACATCCATTAGAGTCTACCAGGGCGCTATATGCGCAACTACACTCTTTTGCCGCTCGCGTGCTCTTGCGAACACACACGCACACTCAGACGGAGGAGCATAGTAGTGTGGTATGGCAAATTCTTGAGATACCTTTCGGCGCGCACGGTCAAGGCCAAACAGAAAGAGAGAGAGAGTAATCTCGTTATACTCGAACGCCGATCGCGATTTACGACTCTCTCTCTTTTTCACCGCAAAGTTTCTGCATAATATGCGTGGCGGGAAACGGCGCTTTGAGGAAACACCGCGCCACGATAAATCCGCGGCGTTGACGCCTATACGCGTGCGATGCGTATCACCCGGGCGCCGCGTCGCTAAATTTATCGACCGGTATATAGGTGGGTGTACATATAAAACAACGTGAGTATCACTTTGCGGTCGCTCGCCATTGCTGTTCGCGATCGCGAGGTTTGACAAGATTCGACAGCCGAATTGTGTGAAACGCGAGAGCTCTTCGACTACTGTATATATAATAGCGGCGGGCGAATGTTTATATTGTGCACGGACTTTTACTTTCTCTCTCTCTCTCTCTCTCTTTAATTCTCTCTCGTTCTGATCGGACAAATGATATAGCGGGTGATTTATTCGTTCGTTTGGGTTATGCTGCGGCCGGCCGATATACGCACCTCTGGCTCCTCGTTTTTTCGCTCGTCAAGTTCGCTTCTGTGTGCGCGTGTGCTGCCGATAGCTATCTGCGACAATTTTTTCTTTTCCTGCTCGAGTAACCGATCTTACCATAATTTATTCCCTCGTCGCAGTACATATAAGCTATCAAACACAATCGACCGATATAACACACCTGGGTTTCGATGTAGTATAACTTTTTTCATTCAACATAAATGCGTTGTACAAAATTATCTCACAACATATCAATGTTTATAATGACCTCATTTCGCACGAGCTTTCAGTATATTATCTCGACCAAAAATTACAACTCTTATATATATATATATAGTTCGAGTCTAGCACCTCTCAAACCCACCATCTCTTGACAACATAATCATAAAACACGTCCGAGCCTTGCCATTACGAAAAATGTAGGTATATACTTATACTACCCTCCCTCATATATGCAAATAACAACTTTGAACCCATCCGCCCGACTGCCCTTGAAACACGTCGGCGTCGTCGTCGTCTCCTCGCAAACAATTCCTCTAATTAGTCATTCGATCTGTGCGCGCACCGCACGATAATACATCGCGCCGGATCTCCGTTTAAAGCAGCAATCTGCATGTAATTTTTGACAGGGGCCTCGATGAGGGGGAGAAGCTGCTGCTGCTGCTGCTGCTGCTGCACGCGGCAACGACGACCCTATTGTTCGCCGACACAGTACACGCTCGCGCACGTGCTTCGCATCCTCACGAGCGCGCGCGCGCACCTCGGCGCTCGTTTATTTTCTGCTGCGAGTGTGCGAGTATACGCGGCCTCGAAAAAGGAGGAGAACTCAATCGTTTTCTTCTCGCGCGGCGCATTGTGCGCGCGCTCTGCGGTTTTTGTATACCGTGTGTCTCTCTTTTTTCTCTCCGTGTTCCGAAAACCCTTTTCGCGCCTTGTCTCCGGTGAGAATGAGAAAGGAGCCCGCGGCGCTTCTTCGCGTGATGTGTGCGTGCGTATATGTATTTGTATACACAGAGAGAGAGTCAAGGCATTCCTGTGGTTTTCGCGAGGCGGCTAGAAGTAGGCGAGATGAGACCTCGCAGTCAATGAAGATCTTTCTGTGAGGTTGCGGGAACGAGAAAGAAACGTCGAGTGTTCTATGATGTCGAAGGATGTATAGATGCTCGTCGCTGTGGCTTTGACAAAATAGAACGACGAGACGATGGAGACAGACGATGGATGGAGTGCGGTTTTGGTTGACGTACCGTTATTCAGCTTTGACGGGACGGATTCTTTATAGACTTTTTCTGGTGAAGAGAAGTGGACGACCACTTGCTGGTCGTTTGAAAAATGTTAGGCTCTTTGTAAAGTATATCTATCAATGGATTGCGAGTGTTTTTGAATAGACTTGAGTTCGCTGGAGAACGTCACATTTATTTCTGCACGAAAAAGTTTCTTTTTTACATATTAATTTAGCCATTATATTTCATGCAATTTATTATTCGCGTAAAGTTATCTTACAATCGCACCTACAGTAAATCAAAATGCTACGTGATCTCAAACAATCCCTTGTATTTATATAAATCACACTTTCTATCTGGACCCATCCACCTCATTTCACAACGGAATTAACCAACGCGCAGACGTAATTGCATTTCCCCCCAAACAAAGCTTTCACGCGCGACTTTCAAGTTGCTGCGTGCGGTCAGCCTAATTTCAAGAACAAACACAGCCCGAAACCGACAAAAAGTGCGCGAAATAAAAATACGCACCCACGACTCAACTCTCAAACCCTTACATCACAACTCGTCCTCTGATTGTAATTAATGCCGCGCAGCGTCACGTCGACTGATTGCCCGTCGGCGCTGTATATAGCTAGCTCATCACGCAACGTTGCGTCCCGCAACCGCACGGACAATCATTCAAAACGCCGTCGTATAGACCAGTTCGGCGAACCCGCGCGTCTTACATTATACACAATCCACGCACGCACCGAAGCGAGTCGCGCCATCCATAATCGCACGGCGCGGCTTTTATTTCTCCTGACGGCAATTCGTCTCGCGCGCTTTCGGGTTTCTGGCGCGCGACGCCATTTCTCCTGATCAGCGCTGACGGCTCCTCGTCGTTGCGCTTTTTACATAGGAGCGCGTATACATATACGCGCTCGCAAGCTGCCTTTAACGATCTGTGCTGTGTGTGTGTGTGTGTGTCGCGCGCGTTAGACGTTTGACGAGCGCACGAAGCGAATGAGCGAGACGAGAAATTTATCGGGAGTGTGGAGTAGCGCGAGAAGGAGGTTTGTAGGCGCAGAGGAGTGCGTTATTGCGCCTTTTTTACGGGGAGTAAGAGCTGTAAAGGCGTTTGACTTGATAGAGGATTGCGGCTGTAAATCCGAAACGGTTCGCGGATGGATAAATATATAGGGTTAGCGTATATAGATGCGATGTGAAAACGATGGTGGTGCGTGAAATTTGCTATACACTTTCCCGATGTAAATGTTATTGATAATATCCTCGCGCTTGCGCTTCTAATTTATGCATGGATTAGTAGTTTATAGAGAATTAGTATTTTTTGATAACGTGCTGTATCGGCTTGTTAGATATAGAATAAGTTCCGGATAATTTGAAATACGATTTAATATTTATCACGTTACATATATCGGCGAGGATAATGTTCAATTTCACTTTGTAAAATCTAATCGAGCACGTGAAAGTGTAAAAAATCGTCCGTCATTATTCACGATTTATTAGCGTTAATTCCGCTCATAATTAACGCATCATCCTGAAATTAATCGCCCGGCGCATCAACAACAGAATATTGTTTATCAAATAACCGCTCCTCTCGCTAACCGAATCACGACAATACACAGAGACGCCGAGGAGAGCGCGATATTCAATTAAGAGGCTCTTAGAGAAAGCACCCAAAGAAAGCGAAATGCCTTATTAAAAAACCA
This sequence comes from Torymus aiolomorphi, assembly GCA_036365515.1. Lineage (NCBI taxonomy): Eukaryota > Metazoa > Arthropoda > Insecta > Hymenoptera > Torymidae > Torymus > Torymus aiolomorphi. The sequence goes on from CM070874.1 coordinate 118,044,163, forward strand.
TCTCTTATCCTTCCCCAAAAGAGAGACGAAAGAAAGAGAAAAAAAATATCCGGATAAAAAGGCTCCTTAATAATTCGTTCCCGCGGACAAAAGCACTCGCTCGCTCGCTCGCTCGCAACTGAATGAAAATTGCGAGAAAGCTCTCGGCGCGCTCGCGCGAAGGAATATCTCTTTCGAGGTCGCGAATATTGTCTCGGGAGAGGAGACTTTCGAGTGTATATACGCGGTCCGATATCTTGCGGGACGAGTTTCGGAGCAGAAGGAGAGAGAGACAGGATTGTGCGCGGGCGGCGTCTTATTTGCCTTCGCGAAAACGTAAATCTTGGGTGCGTCGCGCATCCGAGCGATCCTCTTTGTGCGTTTGCCCGGGTATATACACGGGGTATGAATTTTGACTACCTTCTTCTCTTCTTCGCGGGGCTGTCCGAGGAGTCGAGGTAGTGGACCACCGACGTCTCAACGACTTCTGCCGAAAAGTCCTTCTTTTGTGCCCCCGGGAATATTATCTGAATAAGCGTAGTAGTTTGCATTTTAGTTTCATGTTTAGCGCTAATGTATGTACTGCTATTGTGAATGCTCGTGATTTTATCATATCGATTATAATGGTTGTGTTTTTTCTCTTTTGTTTCAGGTGAGTAATAAGCTTGAAAACCAGTTTTTTAGTGGGCGATTAAAGGATTGCGCGTAAGTTAAAACTTTATCTTTAATTATATAAACATCGTAAATGGGTCTAATAAGTTACATCGTCATTTTAATAAGTAAAATGTATGCGAAACGATGTATTTACGATGGCCATAATAAATCGTCTTCTGCTCGAAAGAAGATGTGAAAGTCCTTCAAATCACTTAACAAATTAATAAATATTCGAAAAAATATAAATATCCTCGCATTAACCTCTTTTTGAAAATTCGATACAAAGCGTGCACTATCAATTACGAATTATAATTTAATTACTGCGCCGACGGAATATTTAATTTCGCGTTTAATTCAAAACTACGGCCATTCATTTCGCCAACATCTTCACTCGCGGCGCATTGTTTCCCTCGTCACCGCATAACGAGCTAAGAAATTCCCGTGTTTTTGATAGGGAAGAGAGTATAAACGCGCAACGCGTGCCGCGCGTATTTATGTGGCTCGCGCGCACGAGCCAAACAAAAGGCGGGACCCACATCTGGAATTGAAATTTGAATCGCGGATTCTCGCGCATTATTGTTATTGCCGTTGTTATGCAAAAGGAACGCGCGCACGAGCGTTGAATCACTCTCCCTTTCTCCCTCACTCGCGTATTTGAATTTAATGTCGCATCTTCTCTTCCTCCTTCGCCCTCTGTCTTCCTTCCTTCTTTCCGATCTAAACCGCTTTCTTCGCGGGGGTACTATCAGCGGCATTATGCTGATTCGGGCGGACTCTATACCTGTATATACGCTGCGTAAGACGATTGTAACCGAAAGAGAGAACCGATCTACTCTCTCTACCAGGAGAGACAAAAGACTCGCTCAAAGAAGAGGAAAGAAGTCGTCGTCCGCTTTGATACGCCGTATAGCCCGGCGACGAGAGGACGACGACACGGAGTATCGCGATCTTCTACTCGAGCGTGGGGAGGGTTGAGAGGATTTTTATGCTGATTTAAAGAGACGCGAAACTGAAATGAGGGAAGGATTTAAGGAGGGGTCTGTCCTTTTCATCGTCACCTATACCCCTCGCTATCCTTCATCGAATTCATTATTTAATACCGAGTTATCTCTTTTCCATAACTTCATTTGCGCTTGAGAAGCTGCCTATGATAAATTAAATTTATCCTACCTACTTTGTTGAAGAAGTAAGCATAACCATAAAACTTTAAAAACAAAGTAAAAATATAACAATCTCGTCGTCGAAACACGCATATTATCCATCGATCTCAAAACTACCACAATTTCCAAGAAGATAATACGCGAAGTATAATCACGTCTATAGGCACACCTGCAAGCCCTATACATTCAACATCTATTTTCTCATTAGCGCTCGTAGGGTTCACATCTATCTCGTATAGACGTGTCGAAAAATCCAAACGGCGATCTATCCGAACCCGTGCGCGAAGGGCCCGAATGATTACGGTGATTATATGTATACAATCGACACACGCAGGCCTGCTATTAGAGCGCACGCGCGAGAGAGCAGCGTCATAACGAGCCGGAATTCCTTTCGCCGCGCAGACGTATCGGCCTATTATTAATTCTTCCTCGTCGATCCCTCGATCGCGCCACTGCATCTTCTCGAATGGCCTCGCGTGTATTATATATATATATATACGCGCTGCTTCGTGAAGCCTTAAATGCTTCACGCTTCGTTCGTCGGCTAATCCAGTGGTGCTGGTCTAAGAATAACTTGATAAGTGGCTTTTCGAGAGAGAATCTTAAAGTGTTTTCTTTGGCGGAAATAATTACAGGGTTTATTAAATTAATTAGTAATTAATTGATGTATTTTTATATGTATATATAAGTTGTTAGCTGTAATTTAAGGTTTTTGCTGATTTGTTTGTCAACTTTGTCGGTTTACAAACGTGTCCTCGTTATCGCAAGTGCATCGGCACAATAAATATCCTTGCTATATCGTTTCGTAATCGTTCTGCAATATGTTAAGTGCAGAAAGGTGGCAGCTTTTCCGCGCCGTCTGCGCTTCTCGAGCGCTCGCGAGCGATGACAACGACCTATTTTTTTCTTTTCAAGAATGCATTCGCGCTCTCCAGATGTGATGTAACGTCTCTAAAATGCAATTCGCGCAGATGCTTTTCGTTTACTATATGTCGGTAACCGCGCGTAATTGTTACATAAATTCTGCCTTTCTTCTCTCAAATTTTCTTTCTATATAGTAGGTTGGTTGTAACAATTTCCATCTCTTTAGATGGGTTGAACAAACTCGTAAGTCTCATAATCCCTTGAATAATGTAAACCTTGAACTACTTTGTTCAGTTCTCTCAGAATTATGTAAGAGCAAGGTATACATTTTTATTGGGATATTACAATATATTTTGCTATTGTACAATATGTTTTACATAATTTTATAATATTTAATACAGTTACTGAATTTTGTATGAAATTCAAAAAGTACTATATAATAAGTTTTTATATCAGCTAAGTTATGAGCTTTTTAATCAGTTTTTTAAATTAAACCATAAAGTTCTGTTAATGAAAACGTATTGTCGAATGCAAATGAAAAATTAAAATATTGATATCTGCAGTTAATGCATGCAGTGGGTATTAAATGAGGTGATTCATTTTTAGCCATATGAATATAAGCGTTATTAATTTGCAAAATCAAATATCCCTAATATGGTAATGAGTACCATCAATTAACAGTTCGTATATATATACACACACCATAACCACATCGAATATACATACGAGATCGTTGCATAATTCATGTCAAATATTCCTCTATTCATTATCGAAAAATAAAAAGCACAAAAGATAAAACCTTTTGTCTCGCAAAGGTAGAATTAAAATTTAAAGTGCTCCACATCGCTATATATCCCACCTTCTCCCATAAAAAAGTCCAACCCCATTTGCATAATAAACACGACTCTCTGGAACGCCCGACTGATAGGCAAAAATATTCTCCGCTCCCAGCGTGCAACGAGTTTTCATGATTCGATAGCGACGCTTACACACACATACAGTCACAGCGCGTATAAAATGTAAATACACGTCCGCGCGTGGCGATCGAGTTAACTGGTATATATATATACATATTATACGTGCGCTGGCGCTTGCGGGGTTCATTCGTCGGTCGAATGAAAACTAGAAAACCCGCGCGGCCCGTTACATAAAACATGAGATCGTTGCACACCCGCTTGCGCGCTAATCTAAAAATACGCGCCGGGGATAATGCGCGCATCACGCATCGCTTCTTATCTCGGGGAAAAGAGTGAGAGCAAGTGCATAGTAGGGAAGCGCCTAGCTCTCTGCGACCTCCTCTCGCGCTCTCTTTCGCCGCAGCCCGCGCGCTTATAATACGCTCGAACGTAACGAGTTCAAAAAGTGCAAAATGCGATAGAGGGAGAGAATGAGAGAGAGAGCAGCAGCAGTCGAGGGGAACTCGGGGAGGTACACGAAGCGTTTCGTATAGTAGTGCTGGAAGGTGCGGATGGATGAGGATACGGAGGCGAGGAAGTATGTGCGGCAGGAGTTTGGCCCATTTTTGCCGGGGGAACTTTTTGATGGAACTTGTCAAAAACTTGTGCTAGAAATTTGAAGAGATTTCGAGAGGGGTTAATAGAATGTCGGTACTTCCACGGTGAGGGTTTTTCAAATTCGATTTAAAGTACCTCCTTTCCAGGTCTAATTATGTAGTTCGAAGAAATTTCGCCATTAACATGCAGAAATATAAGTATACATATATAAATAAGTTAAAAACTTGTATATTAATGTCCTCATTAAAACATTTGTATGATTGAATTCGAAGATTACTATGAACATTTAAGTACAACTTGTATTTAATTAATTTCGTTGCAAATTAATACAGGTTTGCAAATCCTATTTTTATTTCACAATGTTGTAATATGATCAAGATCGGACATTAACATCCCATCAAGTATTACGTTTTAATTATAAAGAAAAGTATATAATTGACATGAAATACCTCATGCATATACACGACACAGTTATATATTTATAGCTCGGGAAAAAAAAGAAAGTCTACTTTGCAGTACCGCATCAGAGCCGCGAGAAAAAGGATAAAAGGAAAAAAAAGTGTTGTATAGACGGATCCACGGAGGAAATAGGAGCGGATTACGCGGACTCTTGACTTTATGGGTTATTATCGAGCCGTTTGCCCGCTCGCTCTCTCTCTCTCTCTCTCTCTCTCTCTCTCATACAGCTTCCGAAGCCATATTCCGGAGCGAGCGCAGGGAAGAGAGAGCGTGCTAATAGAGAGAAAGATGCCGTGGCTGAGATAGCTCCCCGAGAGCAGCGCATTAGGATGGCAAATTACGGCGAGGAGTGCGCTCGTACCGCAGATAAAAATGGAGGAAAGAGCGCGAGAGAGCGAATGGCTATTCCGAGAACGCGCGCGGCGATCGGAAGATAGGGTTTATTATCTGCAAAAATGCGCGCCGGGGCTATACCCGCGTTAGCGAGGCTTTTCGGGAATACAGAAGTGTTTTGCATTTCAATTAATGGGTTGTTTGCAGTGCCGGAGTTCTCTCGTGATTCGTCTTCTTCGAATCACACGGTGGAATGCAATTACGCGGCGATTTTTTTGAATTATAAATCTCCTTTATCGAGTGGCTTTTCAGCATGTTTCAGCGGTAAAAAGTATATCGGGTGACTTTAAAAAGATCTGATTTTCAGATTGCATACCTATATAAGTAAGGAGATAAAAAGGTCTTAATATAAAGGCGGAGCCGCGCAGTCCGAGCGAGAAAACCAGTTTCCGATATAAACCTGATCGCGAGCTTTCAAAATTTTGATTTGTTATATATATCGATGCCTATCCACATGTAAATTATTTAAATTATACCAATATTAAACGTTCATCGGCATTTGCATAATTATCCGCAGGCTTGAGATGCATAATACACGATTCGCCGTAACGATAGAAGTAAAAAGCATTGCCGAGCATGTCAATCGAAGATAAACATTAACGCGAGCGAGTATAGATATAGGAAGCGGTTGTCCTGCTACGGGATAAACGCGGAATAACACTTCGACATAATTAAGACAAGCAAAAGTAACCAAATCATTTATGCACAAGTAATACTGGATGTAACTTTCAAAGTGAATATCAAGCATCATATTGGTCACAGTATAAAAGCTATTTAACATAACTTTCTTATTATTAATCTATAACGATTCGAAATGTAGATTATAGATTCATTCACATCCGAACTTTTCAAAAACGAATCTTCATAAAATTTCCGAAACCTGCCCATCAAAAGTAACGCGATTTTTCCACATCACTCACACACGAGCCACGACACACGACCACTCGAACCTGACCGCATGAGGTAAAAGCACTCACGCTGCGTGATCTAGATATCGTCGGAGAGTGCCCATATATATACATACATACCCGGCGCTCGCTCGCAGTATGTAAATTGGTAAATGCCTTATCTGAAGATCCCCCCCACTTTACTCGCGGCGCGCGTCGCATCGATCCTTATCGTCGGATGAAATCGATGAAGCTATTAGATGAAACTGCATTTTTATGAGCCAGCGGGCAGGCCGCCGTCGCCGCCGCGGTGGCAATTAAAAAATCAGACGAGTCAAACTGGCTCCCGATATATCTCTCGCCGCTTATTCCTCCACCCCACTGGCGTTTCACCCTTTCGTAGGGTCGCGCCCTTTAATTAAATTCTCGAGTTAAACTTGCGTGAGCGCGAATTATAAGTTATACACTTTGGCGCACGAGTTTTGACGCCTGATGAGCGTATAAAGCTTGACAGCTGTTCGCGATACGGTTTCGAAACCATCTGCGCTTTATCGTTTTTGCATATCGTTTAATCAAAACATTTAGTTTATTAGTTATACTATAATGTTTCTTGAAATGCATTCGATTTAAAAATGTTCGTCTCACTCGAAGAATACCTACGAAAGCGCATTAAAATTGCAATCGAACAAATTGATTTAGCGGTTAGTACAGTGCATTTCAGTCGCATTCAGCCCGGCTCATCAATTGCGAAACCTAATCATCGCGTAATGACGTTAATTATACTCGTCGAACTCAATAACCTGATAGCTCTGTGCGTTACACACACATACGCGCATCCGTCACACACGTACGCTACCTGTCCATAGTTATAACGCCATCACTGGCCAATAAAATAGCTAATGAAGAGCGGGGCTATCGGGCTACTCTCAGAGCTAATTAATGTGATTTTCTAGCCGTCGCTCCATCATCGACCCTTGTTCCTCGCCTCCCACACACGCACCACCACCTCCTCCCTTTTTCTCTCTTTCTCTCCCACACTGCGACGTTTTCTCTTCTTCGCACATATATACATACACACACATGCGCGCGAATTCTCCCTCGTCTATCTCGTATTTCGGTATACGACAATGACCGAGCGATGCGGGCGCGGCTCTCTCCATATATGGGCGCAGCGACGGCAGCCCCTTCGAAGTGAACGCCAATCGACGACTACGGCCGCCGAATGCGAAATCAATTAACTCTCCCGTGTGTGCAGCGCTGCACTTTTGTGCGTGCAATGCGAACGACGCGGCATCGATGATCATATTTCGCGTATATATAGATACATACGCGAGAGTTTTAGGAGAACCGCATACCGTTGCCAGTAACGAAAACGCGCACGTATGTACCAGTGTGCGCTCGACTGCGCAGGAATATGCTGCTGCGCACTGCGTGTGCGCTGTTTATATACGGAAGTGACCGCGAGGCACGCGTAGGTGTGTGTGTACGGCTTTGATCGCGGTGTGTTACAATGCGTAATTGTTGTTCGCCCGGTAGAAAGTAATCGTATAAAGGGTTTATGCGATGGGGATATATCGCGGATGCATTTTTCGTGTTATGTTTTTTTTAGTCAAAGGGTACAAGGAAAATGATTATTCGATTTATGAAAGTTGATGCCGTTATTATAGTCGCTGACTTTTACACACACACACACACACACACACACACACACACACACACATACACACACACACACACACACACACTGAAAAAAATGACATAATAAAAATTACTATAATAATAGTAACGCTGGGATGGGACATACTTACAATATCAAATTAATTACTATGTTTTATAGGAAAAATTTCTATGTGCTTAGTAATTTTTACTATGTACATAGCAATTTTTACTATAAAACATATTAATTATTTTGATATTGCAAGTATGACCCAGCGTTACTATGTATTATAGTAATTTTTATTATGTAATTTTTCTCAGTGTACGTTGAAAAAATACCGCAAAAAAGAGGTATCAAGTATTTTACGACGGAAAATTTTTATTTTTAGTGTAATACCGGTTACACCATTACGACTCATTACTCAAATACCAGGCGATTTTTACGCACATTTTCAAGCGCGAAAATTAACGACTCCGCGGCCGGCTGCTATATTTGCATACCGCGCGGCTAACGAACGCCGCGCAATATATAAAATAAATTAGCCCGCATTACCGGGCCATAAATACCGCGAATTATTACATCTCCCATGCCTAAAAATTAATAATTAATTCCGCTCCGAACCGAAATCCACATACACCGCAAAATTCAAAATTCGCGCGCTTGTGTCATATACCATAACCCAGCACGCTACATTTAAAAACAGCACCGCCGTCAGCGAAAATTCAGAGACCACACGCGGCGAAGGAAGCCGTCAGTTGCACGCACACATGCACGCGGGCATAATGCGTAATTTAACACTACACCCCGCGCACACCCCTTCGCGCGCTGCGAATCTGCGCGAATAATTCGTGCATCGACAAAAACTCGCCTCGCGCGTGAATAGGCACATTATTGCGCGCGCCGCGGGGGGAGCAGAACTCGTGCACGTAAAATACATAAAATACATAGGCGTATACGCTCGGGTCGCGTGCGCGCACGCGCGTATTTTCGTTCGAGTCTGGTACACAGAGCGAGAGCGGCAGTAACATATTTCGAACTCAGCGACCGGCTAGAACCGCCGCGTGGGTTGCCATGGGCAACCATGACTAACACATTGCTCAGCCTCTCGTTCTCTCCCCCCCTCTCTCTCTCTTTCTCCTACTCATCGTATTCCTTTATTATCATTCTCTTTCTCCGTGTATACCTTTTTATTCTCTCTCTCTCTCTCTCTGCTCGCCCCACGATCATCGTCTTCCCTCCCTTTATCTCCATCTTCATCCGCTATACGCGCCGTTCCTTTATCATTTGCTGGTTTTTCTCTCCCTTCTCTTCTTCCCCATTATCGCCCCTCTGTATCTCTCTTTTCTACATATTTCTCTCTCACTCTCTTCCGAGCTCGCGCTCCTGCTCTCGAGTTATACCCCGTTCTTTCTCCGATTCAATGGCTGTCTTTCTCTCTCTGGCGCGTTTGCACGAGCGCTGTATATGCTGCCCTCCCTCCCTTGCGCACACGACTCTCTGCCCCGCTCGTCCTCTCCTCCCCGCCGCCCCCCGCCGCTGCCACCGCTAGGCCCCTCTTGATCTGTCTCAATCTCTGTACTGTACGCGCCGAGAGTGAGAGAGAAAGAGAGAAGCGACTAAACTCAGGGGCGTATCTATCATTTCGGACACTCGAACGAGTTAAATCTTTTAACGTCGGAACTTCCTCTCTTCCCGAGCCCTATACCTCTAATAAAGTACCGTCATAAAACAAACTCGGGCCAATCGATTCCTTTTTCCTTCTCTCGACGCCTGTAAGTACTTCCACCCCACGTTTACGCCAGACGCGCGATTCTTCTTATTATTGACACCTTATATTAGTTAATTAAACGTTGCGTTTAACAAACCAAAAAAAAAATGGAATGCAAAATAACATTAACGATCGCGGTGCGATAAGAGCGTCGTCGCCCTTGGCGGGCGAAATGCATTCTTCTCTCCCTTTTTTCTCCGATGAATCGTTAAAAAGCCAAACAACAATCCTACTCCTTTCGGCGTCGGAAATGAAAGAAGCACACAATAAAACAAGCACTCATAAATTCAGGCGACTCCCGCGCGCGCGCGAACGGCATTGTTCTTCGGACTTCTCTCTCTCTCTCTTTTGCTCGCTTGTGTTTCCTCCACAAGGGCGTACATTATCTCGTCCCTGAACTGAAGAGAGCCGTAGGCGCAACGCGCTACACGTGGCATACAGAGAGAATGTGCGAGAAAGAGAGGCTTCGAGAAGGAGAGAGAAAGAGAAGTGAGGAGAGACGAAAGGGGAAAGTAAAAACGACGAGACGTGCAAAAGCATCGAGAGAGAGAGAGAGAGAGAGAGAGAGAGAGAGAGAGAGAGAGAGAGAGGACGAGAGAAATCTATAAAGCTCAAACTACTCTTGTCTGCACTTCGTCCCTTCCTATATCTTATTTCATTATTTTATTGCTGACTTTATGGTTTTCGGGATATAGTTTGCATTGAATTTCATAGCCTATGATTATTGAAGCGTGTATACACTTCCGTTAATTAAAATTTTTATCGAATATTATTTTCAATTTCTATCGTCGAAGTTGTTATCTGAAATTTCATTTTGGAGTAACGGAGCATGTTTCTTTATTTTTAACATCTCCCGCCATTTATATCTATACGTGTTACGCGAGTACCAGTGCGTTATTATTTCTTCCGCTTATTACTTCCTATTGGGTAATTCCACGTGACAAAGGAAGGCTATATGATTGTGCGTTCCCCTAATACTCGCACACGCAGAGATTCCTGATAAGTATGTTCAACGCGCTAATGATGCACATTTACGCGCGGAGTGTACAATATTGCGAGCTGTTTCGCACTTCGAGGAAATAAAATATATATGGACCACCGGTTTCTTACGCAAACCTTATAACAACCGCGACCATTAGCAACGTATACGCATTAGAAATTATTTGCACCGTCTAATCCCCGAGCCGCATCAACAAACATATAATTAAACTTTCCGGTAATACCAACAGAAGAAAAAAAGAACTTTTTCCTCGTTATAGCCGACTATATACACTAATGAACCCATCGCGGCGGACGCATACACACGCACACTTCCCAAAATGAAAAAATGATCTTATCTGCGAATGTTCTTCTTCCTTTCCTTCGCCCGCGTGCACACACGCGCGCACACACACACGCACACACATATCTGTCGGTTCCTCCGTCCCTCCTCCTTCACTCGTCCTATCGCACCTCTCCTCTCTTCTGCCCCCTCTCTCTCTTTCTCTCTCTTTATTCGTGCGCCTCTCGCTCTTTCATTTAGTGAAATTCAGTAAGCGAAGCATAGAGAGAGAGAGAGAGAGAGAGAGAGAGAGAGAGAGAGAGAGAGAGAGAGAGAGAGAGAGAGCAGTGTGTACGCGCATAGCCCCTTCTCCCTTTTTTCGTGTGCGCCTCGCGTCGTCGTAGTCGGCCCCCCCCGCTCCGCATCGCGATCCTGGCTCTCTCTCTCTCTAACTCTCGCTTACGTATATGTACGTATACGTGTATATATCTTTGTGCATGTGCGTGTGCTATACCGGCAACAGCAGCAGCAGCAGCAGCAGCTGAGCTGGGGGACGAGAGATAGGGAGCGCGAGCGGGAGAGAGTGAGAGAGAGAGAGGTAGGCACAACCGCTTTCCGGCCGGCTTCTCGCTCCTCGACATCCACGCAGCGAGACGACTATAGCCAGTGTGTTTCGCCTCCGAAGCGCGTTCGGCTGCGCTCTGTCTCGTACGTACGCACCACGCATCACAGCTGCACGCTCCCGCCGTCGTCTTTTCTCGTGTGGCTCTTTAAAAAAAGTGCGCGTGCGGAAAAACCCGCGAAGGTTCGTTTCTTTTATCAAAGGGAAAGTGTATTATACAATTGTGTGGTGCGTCGTTTTTCGAGGGTTTGTAATATCTCTGTTATACTGCGAGAGAAAACAAGGGGCAGAAGAAACACGCGCGGATAGAGCTCAATTTTGTAATCGGAGGTGTTAACTACTGCAGTATAGAGAGGCAGTTCAGCGAGGTGCAGCGACGCGTTTTATATAGAAAAAGTGCGTGTGTACGACCGGGCAGTCGTTTTTTTTTTCTCTCTCTCTGTATAAACGAGGATAATACTCGCGCTCGGCTGTTCTCGCTCGCGTGCTATACAGTGCCAGATCTATCTATCCCTCCTGCAATGATCGGACAGTCCGGGGATCCGAAAAAACTCGAGTCGACGAGGGCCTGGACGAATTTCCTCCTCTAACTGCCAAGAGAGGCTTTTTTAGTGCTCGCTCGCGTGTGTGTATGTATATGTGTGTGTGTTAGCAGCAGAGTAGGGTTTAATATACACGCGAATAGCTAGCCGAGAAGTAGGGACACATATATAATATATATATCAGCGATGGATTGGCTGCGAATAAGGCAGGACTCGATGCAGGCGACGACGAAGGATCGGGCTTTGGCGGAGGAAGAGCCGCTGCCACCGCCGCCACCACCGGAAGACGAGGACTGCTTCTACGACGACGACAGCTCGTCCGTCGACGAGGGAATGGTACGTGCCTGGCATCCTAATTATTCGCCCGCAAAATGCCGATGCGGGACCGTCGTCGCCGCCGTTCGACAACGGCCCCGCTCAATTTCTGCATGACTATGAATAAATTTGCGGCACGCAGCGTGGTGCGCTAAACGTTCGGACTGCGAGTTTATAGGTGTGGGAAAATGCTGCCACGCGTAGATTTTACTTTCCAGCTGATGCGCGCGTGCGCGAAAACTCTCGTGTCTTTTGTGCTCTATAGCCGGCTATTTCGTTCTTGGCACACGCGTATTCCCGGCATGCGTCTTTTACACAGCCGCTGCCGCTCGCTTTTATTTCGGCTCTCCTCTCTCTCTCTCTCTCACTCTCTCACTCTCTCGTTTTAACTTTTACAAAACAAAGAAGTGCATTTTCAGCGAATGCGCGGTAGACAAATATAGACGTAGCGGCTCGCAGACGGTCTCGCCCACGGTTCCGTCTGTAAATGCGTGTGCGCGTATATAGTCTTGGAAGTGGTTTCGAAGCGAATTTGTTTAACGGGTGATTGAATTGGAGCTATTGGCCTAATTTTTAACGTTTATATTATACATACGAACGTGTCGTAACGGTGATTCTTATCGACGGCACCGTACGCTGTATATATAATTGCGGCCATCAGCTGATTCACACCTGACTCACGACAGCCGTATAAAAATGCATCATATCCCAATGAAAAATTACTCTTCCTGCATCATTTCTTACCCATACACAGACAGACACGCCGCAACAACGAACCATAATTCAATCTATCCCAATTGTTACATCAATACCAATCGCCGGTCTATCGATCGAAAATCCAATTAACCCCGGCAGAGCGCCATCACAACAACGACAAAAATTATGGTCACGTTGCGGAACGGGACTCTTCCACGCGTTGACTCACAACGTCCGAAGAAAGCGCGCGCGCTCGCGCGTCACACGTCCGTGATAATAACGAAAGTGTATATACCTATTATAACACTCGCGCGTGCGCGTGAAAACGAAGCGGCACGGTGGGACCTTATATACCTACCTGGTGGCTGCTGCTGCGAAGGACCTCGCGGGAGACATTGACGCGGTGTGGTCGAGCTCTACTGTTGTGGCACCGCGCGGCGGGCTGCTTGAACTTCGGCTCCCGCGGGGCCGCTCCTCTAAACGTCAGGACTCGAGTTGAGAGAGAGAGACGCCGACTCGCTGGTTTACGACGCGCGTAGGACGATGCCGGCGGGTGATAAAACGGAGAATTTAGGATTAAGCGGTGGTACTGGGAGTGGGTAGCCGATTGTGCCTTGTAAAGGGAAGAGATATAGTGTGATTTTTATCAAGAGAATATTACGCTGAAGAAAGTAATAAAAAAACCTATACGCAAAGGGTAATATACATGTATAAGAAATTTAATTCCAACAACGACGCCCTCTTTTTTTTTTCAACGACGATTATTACACCGGCAGGAAACCACTACAAGATAAAGCGGAACGAACGGGGGGGCCAAAGTGGAAAATCAAGGTACATTGCAAGAACGGCCAGCCGCGGCGTGCATGCACTACTATTGTGCTTTTGCGCGCACTCTCTCCTGCCATGCGTGCTTTGCCATTATTACACGTGCGCTCGGGGGACATTTAGCATTTAGCGCGCGGGCGCGAGCGCTTGTGTATTTACCGTACAAATTGTTCGGGTTCCCGCTCTCGCGCAAATGCAAGCGCGCGCCACCGCTTATGCCACTACGAATTACTGTAATTCCGAGGCTACACACACTGCAGTCGCGCTTTTAATTAGCATCGATTGATCGTCATCGTGGCCAAAGTCAGAGAGAGAGAGACTTGAAGCCCCCCCCCCCCTCGACGCATTGTTCCGATGCGTATTATTCATTCATTCGGGTTATTAAATTGCTAAACGCTCTCTCGTGTGTATAACCGGACGCAAAAGTCGGGGGATGCAAATAATTGCGATTCACTCGTCGTGGATTGATTTGTTCGAGTGCATGGTTAACTCACTTGATTTTAATGTCGTTGAATGTTTTATATATGCACGAGCGATGGAGGTGCTCGGCGACCGTCAATATTATCGTAAAGAAATTTTTTAATAATTTTAACATAACGTTCGGTTATATTATACTATATATACAAACCTAATATAAGCTAAAAAATGGGCAGCATATGCGACTTCGACACCGGGCGAGCCAATTAACCTGTCGGGCTAAAATTTCTTTCCGGGTAAAAGGCGAAACGCGTATACCCCCGAACTTTCGAAATTACTCGTATAACTTGAAAATTTCATTAACGAAATAAGCCCGCACACCCGTCGACGGGTAGGTAGGTAGGTAGGTAGGCGACCGCAGGATAATTAGAAGCGTCGAGCATCGTCGTCTCCGGTTTCGCGGCGGCCAAAAGGATTCGCCGCCACTGCCGCGTGTGTGCAGCAGCTATATAACTACACGATGTGTTTCCTTGCTTACATGTATATGTATATACGTATAATACACGCATGCGCTCGCGCAGGCAATGGCCGCGTCGAGGCCAGCTGTCGCGACACTGCAAGAAGTCGCGCGCGCGCGCACGCGTTGAATCATCGCGGGGCTGGCGCCGAGCGCGCGAATCGTGATGCACCATGGGTCTTTCCGCGATGAATTCGCACTGTGACGGTGGTTGGTAATGGGAGTGGGGTTGGTTAGGGACTTGTTGAAAGAATGGTTAGACAATTATATACCTATCGTTAAGGCAAGGAGTTAATTCTACAGAATCATTGTTATTATGTGATTTGAGGTTGAAGTGGTATGGAATAATATTAATAAAAGTACTTTGAGATGTATGCATGATTGTAACAAAAATTAGTATGAGCAATAGTAATATTGATAAAATCCTTTATACGATACACGAGACAACGAAAAATTATATTTATTACAAAATATATATTTAATTAAAGAGCAACGGATAAAGATAACACGTTTATTATGGAAAATCTGGTACGATTATCTTATCCTATATTTATAGTTAAAAATTCTTCTAATATTATATACCTTTTTATTATCCAACAAAAAAGAAACAAAGTCAAGTGACAGACCCACGCTCGGTAAGTCACGTCGATCTGTAACGTAGAACGACCCATATAGGTTTATATGAAACTCACGGGCTCGAGGCTCAAACGTGGTTTCCTTGCGACGTTGTCACGTTTTTCGAGGTTTAGAAGCCACGAGTCCGTATAATATATACCTTATACATGAGAGTCTCTATATATAGTAGGCTAGCTCCTTCTTATCGAGGATCGAAGCCCCCCGGACAAATACGTGCATTTCACGGTATTTTTTTTGTCGGTGTTTAGGGAACACGTTCGGTATTTAGAGAGAGAGAGAGAGAGAGACGCCGCTCTCTGTTCTCCTTTTCGACTTGATGGGCTTTTGTCGAGTAGCCCCGAAATTCGACGCATAGGAGTCATCCTGTTACGAGAGTTCCTTTGTCATATACCTTTTCCTTGGCTTCTTGTACGCTCGTTTGTTGGAACATGAATCCTTATATCAAATATGCGCTTAGTGTATCATTTGGGCGTTTACTAATGACTTTATTTTAATGTATTATCTTTGAAATGTAAAATGAATAGTCCGAACGTAATAAATTCCATTTTTCTTTTAAATATGAATTTTCTCAAATAATAATGGTTAATAACAAAATAAAATGAAATTATTTCTAATAAGCCAGGATCATTAATATTTATCTTTTTTTTTTGTAACTTATTAATTAAAAGAAACCAGCCATTAAATAACAAAATAAAATAAAATTAATTTTGTTAAATAACAAAATAAAATATGTAGAAAATAATGATAATTTTGATTGTTATTATAATTAACAATGAAAAAACCGAACACATTCCGCAAACAATCCACTGCCAAAGCCAACCTCACGGCTCTCAAACCCATCATCATCAACGAAAGCTAATAAATAACTCCTAATGGCGTGATAGACTGCAGTTTCGCGGCCAATAATTCGCCCACATCCCGTCTTCCTCTCCCATCTCCCTTTTCCCTTCCTTCTCTCCCTACAGTATACCAAAGATATCAAGACGGCGCGCACGGAGAGCGTCTCCGTCCGGTCGGCTGACTCTCTCCTTCTTCGCTCGCTCGGCATAGTCAAAATTCCTGGCCGATGCGTCAGAGCCTCCGCGCCGTCGTCGCCGCCGACAAAAGGAACCGCGCGATCGCCCTTTGCGTGTATATATATCTACCTACTCGGGATCTTCCGGAGGGGAAGTAAGGGCTACAAGATGAAGGATCGAATCCGTCTGTCGGGGGATGTCTGTCCAGGGGTTCCGACGAGGCGGAGGTGGAGGAAAGGCGTGCGCATTAGAAAAAAAAGAGAGATAAGAGAGAGAGGAGAGAGAGAGAGAGAGAGAGAGAACTCGGAAGGGAAGATTTATCGAGTATCGTCGCGAGAGTAGAGTGGGTGTCGGGAGCACTTTAATCTCCCCGCGAGATGATTTTCTCTTTTAGACAGGCCTCGAATTGAAGTATTTTTTTTCTTAGGACGGCTGCGCGTAACGCGGCAACGTTGTATCGTTATTGATCAAAGTTCTGGAAAATAACGTTCGTGCTCTTTAAAATTTTTAAATTTAATTTTCAACTGGTGGTTTTGTATATTATTTGCTGAAAACCAGTTTTAATATCTGGCATTGTTACAAGAATTTAATTAAAATTAAATGGAAATATTACATTATGTCAAAAACAGGGATATACCTGCGTTTGATGAGTAGAAAGATTTAATAAATTTAATTGTACAAAATTATTCAAAAGAACTCTGACATGACAGCTTTTCCAGTCACCCGCAGCATAATGAAATTTTTCTCCGAAAGTCGACTCGCGCTCTGATTAATTCCCAGAACCACAGGCAGAACCACTAAAAAAATTGATTAACGCACCGTAATTTGTAAGACAAACGCGGGCTCACGCGCACGTACATCTCTAACCATCACAGGCCCGGGGAAAAAAAGGTTAGAGCACACGCAGCGAGCAGACCGCATTAGCGTCTCTGAAAAGCCAAGCGAGAAAAGTACCAGCGACGGATGCGCATGTATAGTAGAAAAGATAGCGCGCGCGCGGAACGAGGAGAGCACGAAGATAAAGCGAGAGAGACAGCCGCAGTATACGGAGAAATTCTAGCGGGGTTATACGCGCGGACGACAGGGGAATGCGACAATCATTAGTAAAATACGTTCAAGCGCAGCGCGCATATATAGCCGCAGATAAGATTAAGATAGATGATAGGTGGAAATGGATTACTCGGTTGTTTCGAGGAATGTGCGGAGGAGCTGGACAATTACGAGGCTGTTGTGTGAATGTTTTGTGGAATTTACAGTTTGGGAATGCAAATTAGTCATTGTTCCTATCTTTATATTGTGAGTGGATTATTGATCGCTTTTCTACATGAAAATTGTTTTGATGCACGTAATACGTATACATAGACTTATGTTGTAGACAATAATCTTGGCATATAATCTACATTCACTCTAATGCAGACGGTCTTCTTTAATCATCCACCATCCGCCAGCTCATCAGCATATTCCATTGTACTCAATCTGCCATTACAATATTATTTCAAGCGACTTAGAACGCGTAATCTTGCTGAAATACCAGCACCAGCGCGCTCTCTGCGCTCATCCCCGCATGTTTTTACACGCTAGAACAAGCTCCGCGATTCCCGTCGAATCAAAACCTTTCCGGGAACCCACAACAAAGGGAAAGAACACACAGAGAGAAAGCCACCGAAATTAAAAGCATAAATTATCAAGGCCTACCCTCGCCGAAACGAGATTAAAGCGCCCGAAGCGACGCGCAAATGGAATCGGCGTGACGCACGTATAGACGCGCCCGAACAAAAATCGGGAACGTCGAAAAGGAAAACGTAATTTTAATCAGAAAGACGTAGTCTGCGAGTGCCGGATAAAAAAAATACGCGGGGGAAGCTGCAGCAGCAGCAGCAGCAGCAGCAGCAGCTCTCACCCCGCGCACGTCTAGCGACCCGAGGGGTGAGAGCGAGAGAGAAGCATGACTCATCGGCGAGCGAGTCACCCCCCTGTCTGGGGCGCTTGCGCGCTCGTGCCAGGGTTTCCCATCCCGAATGGTAGTGGTAGTGTATAGGACCTGCGCGCACGCCCGAATCTCTCTCCGTAGGCCAAAGACCCCTAGGCGCGGGATCATCCGCTCTCTCTCTATATATGAGTATATACGTATATATATGCGTGTGTATGCGTGAGAGAGAGAGAGAGACTGGGAAAATCGGGCATTATCATAATTCCAAGTGACGGGCGCGCGGATGACGAGTCACAGTGCTAGGGCCTTAGATATTGAAATCAGGCGGCGTTTGAACGCCTGTGTGTGATGCAGGTGCGGTGGCAGTGGTGGTGTTGCTGATGGGAGGAATTTCAGATATTTTTTAGTGATTTTTTTTTATTACTTTGGTCGACGTGTATAATATATAAATCGTAGGCTCGTAATCGCCTGCCAGGCTGCTTGTTTTTTATGGAATTTAATTATTATACGCCTCGTGTAGTTTCTGTCGAAATATTTTCTATGTATAGTATAGGGCTGTCGTTGCGTCACGTGTCGGAGAATGCATCTGATTAATCGTTATATTTAAATTAGATTTTAGCTTTTTTTCATCACGCTGTGTTAAGTCTATGAGTCATAGATGTTACACTGCACTTGACGTTTTATACGAAAAAACACCGTAGCGCTATGGTTTCGTGACTCACGACCGACTTTGGGGGTAAAAAAGTTCCGTAAACGCGTTACGCATTCCCCATGAAGTCAACATAAAATTATATAGTATGAATCATATACAATTCAACTACCAATATCTGATTGATTATACAGAACGTTCAAATCTGCTACGACAACGTTATACATTGTTTATTCTAGCTCCGTAATCTCTTACTAAAACAAACTGGAAGCCTCGCAACCCGTTTCCTAAAAAAACATCGTCACGACGGACAAACATCCTCGCAGGATAAACAGGAACTATATATCCCATCCCGTACGACGCTAATCTCGGAAAACATAAAACTGCATATATTCGGAAACTACTCTCTCTCTCTCTCTCCGTTCTCATATAAATTATATACGAGGGGATACGCGCTCCACAAGCCGCTTGAGAATCGGAGATGATGCAACACTAGGCGGGGGGAGGCCAGCAACCCTTAGTCCTATATATAGAGGCGGGGCGGCAATCGGGCGCACAATGGGCCGCGAATCGAATTATCGACCTTGACGAGGGTCGTCGTCGTCGACTATATATATATACGTGAGAGGACGACGACTGTCCGCTGCGGGGCAGCCTAATCCCGCATTGCTTATCGTCGTCAGCGCGACGCGTATACACACTGCACGCAGATCGATATCGTCCACAGACCTAACCATTCTCTCTCTCGGTTTCGAGTGCCTGCGCGTATATATCTCACTGTATAGATGTGTTTGCGAGACTGCGGCGACGGCCTTTTACGCCCGCCGCGCGATCGGGACTATTTCACGCTCGTAAATGCGCCCCGTTATTTCGGTGTTTATCGCCGCGGAGGATTCCCTGATTGAATGAAGTGCGCGACCCATCAGGATGTCCCGGAATTTTCTTTACGAGTGTACGCTATAGAGGAGACACGCCGAAACTAGGGAAATCGCTGACGGGGCTTTACGAGCTCTCGTGAATTTTTGTCGCGATGCGCGTTGAGCTGGCGCTTTAATCGGGAGGAGGATTTGGTTTATGGGCGCATGACGGGGCAGGGTCGTCGTAATGATAGAACGTGGATTGATTTTTCGAAAACAAGTATAACTGTTATAGATACGTGAGTGTTTTTCTTTATTCGAATCAATGATGTGAATTACTTATGTACGTAATACTGTTATCTATACGGTCTATGGTTATTTTGCAATTCATTGATAATAATTATATTGCTCGACAATAATAAAATTAACATTTTTATAGGTTACAACCGTATAGTAAGAGAGTTGCAAAACTTGTTTTCTGATTCAATGGCTGAGCAAACGAGTATTATCATTTATATGTAGTGATAATTTCGTCGAACAACTCGTAACTTACTGACATTAATCCAAGTAAGCCCGCACTTATAAATATTATACCGCAGTACACGTTTCTCCTTCGAGTGCACATATTTGCTCAACCCGAATAACCATTCCCCTCGAGTTTCATTACCCGGAACGCAAACATCACAACTAATAGACTTATCGATTATCAGCGCCCACGCGTAATCCCGTAAAAAATTTTATTCCCCACAGACAGGAATCGAAATCAACATAATTCCATCCTCAAAATCCAGTTCGACAGGATGCTGCTGCTGCTGCACAATCCGACCTTAAACTTATACACGACATCTGTTTTGCATTTAATCTCTCTCCTCTCTTCGCACGTTTGCAAACTCTCACGTCGCGTTATAAAAAATCAAAGCAGATAGCGGACAAGCGTGGAAAAAAGAAGCGCACAATGTATAAACATCGCATTCGCGTGCAAAGAATAACGCGCTGCTTGCAAACCGTCAGTCGAATGTGTCACCAAAGGGGGGAGGACGCGCGATATAACGAGCGCATGCAGCCCTGTCGTCGTCACCGAACGAATTACTCTCATTATTTTTTCCTCTCCCGCGCGCCTATCCGCCCACGCGCACTCGAAACGAGCCTGGGCGGCGGCGCCGACGATCCGCAATTTTATATACTAATGGCGCCGTGTGGAAAAGCTCGCACATCTGGTATAGGGAGTGAGCGAGCAGGCAGCTTTTTCTCGATCGTTCGAGTGTGCACATATATACGGGGGGGGTCCGGAGTTTCGACGATTCACTATAAAATTGAAGTCAACTATAGACGTGCTCGACTTCGAAATTACAATTCGTATCACGTGTAATACATCTCCTTTCATACATTCGAATAACTGTATGAATAGTGACCAAATATTCGACAGAGTAGATAACAAAAATATATAAATGTAGAATACTTTTTAAATCAATTTTAAAAAGGATATTGTTAAAAGAATAGACTGAAAATTATCACGAAAATAAAATAAAAATTCTAGTATTTCAGTAGAATATGGCTATTTTCGAAAAACAGAAATAGAAAAAATAATATTACTACGTTCATATATTCGAAAATAATAAAGTGCGTAAATGAGAATGTAACGATTAGCTAAAATTGCGAAAAATATGTTTAGAATGACCAAAATTTCGAAACGTGTATACACACACACACACACACACACACACACACACACACACACACACACACACACACACACATATATATATACCCATTTAGCCTATTAAATTCAATCACCACAGATAGATGGAGTTAGCAGTCCGGGCGCAGGACCGATTTGTAGGCTTATTCTTATCTATGACTCCGTCGAAGCTTTATTTTTTACGTATTTGGGCCTACAGATCGCGAATTGCGAGGGTGAAAAGCTGAAAACTCTTAATCGTATACAATTATTATTTCGTTTACACTCGGTTATTTACACGAGTATTTATAACTAGCATAATTTGTGATAATTAACTCTGCTAGAAATATTTGTGTTTTTTGTGTGTATTTCACATGACTATAAGTCAATATAAATATAAATATCTATTTTCCATACATTAACGTTTGTAACAAATAAATTTCATTTCAGATATTCATAATTTTATTTTATAATATTTGCAGCAATTATCATGTTCTATAAGACAATATGAAAGGTAAGTTAAGTTTGTTATTTTATAATTGACAATGTTCTATTGTAAAACGACAGTGTATATTTCACGACAATAAGTGGTTATATTTTTGCAAAAGCCCCGATGCGTCCTACAAATTACACTTGATTATTCGATGTGATTCTATCCCTGCGTAGTATTATAGTATATTACGCAACCTAGGACGGAAAAAATTTGGACATTTTCGCGTGTAAATTGCCACCAGAGCCGAAGGCGAAGGTGGCAAACACGAGCTGTATGGTGGGCAATTTTCCGTCTATGGTGCGTATACTATTTTTCATCATACCCGGGCCGAAAATACTACTTTTGCGTTTTGGAGCCAGGACGGGAAGTGGTACTTTCGGCCAGGGCATGGTGAAAAATTATTATTGTTCTCGAAGCAAAGAGGAGACCGATTACTTTTTCCAATGATAAAATTATTCCAACTACCAGTCCAAATGTGTAATTAAAATTACACACAGGCTGATATATTACACGTTATTACATTGTTGGGTATATATAGGTGGATGGCAATAAGTTTTACCTTGGAACGTGTTTCATATAGGTGAACTTTAATATATCGTAACATTTAAAATGTGGAATCGTTAATTTTTTATTTACTTTTGATTTAGAATAACTCTTTTTCATCATTGTTCAATTTCAGGGAGTGGTATCGATATAAAAATTGGAAAATTATCACTACTTGGAAAGTTACAACTAGTTGTTTATACCACTTTAACCTCAAAATCATAATTTTAATATGATTATTCGGCTCTCGTGGTATAAAATACGGTTCGAAACTGGTGGGTAAGAAGATTTTTAGCTCGTGTGATTTTTCTCACTTGCTTCGGTCGTGCGGAAAACATCACACGAGCTAAATAATCACCTTTCGCACCCGTGTCAAAATGTGCTATTCTAAGTACGTGCGTGTTTTTGACAAACAATCAGATGTAATTTTGCAAGTTGTGATAATTTTTTTTTTTTTTTTTCATAAAAGGTAAAAAAAATGGACAGATTCCTACATTTTTTTCAATGACAATGTCTATCTTAAGATAATTAAATTTTTTACAAAAAAAGTTTTTCGTAACTCGAAGTGCCGCTCGAAATTATGCGAAATAATTATTGTAAAATAATTTTCAGGCTAAAATTGACCAAAAAATCGACTCATTTTTTTTTGTTTCAAAAACAATATAAAATCTAATGGAAAATATGATTTAAATTATTTTCAGAATAATTTTTTTTTATTTGATTTTTTCAAAATTGTCTAAGCAAAAAAAAAAAAAAATATGTAGCTAATTATTTACTTTGCATGATTGTCAAGTATAAATTGTACAATGTAATTGAAACTAGGGGGGTATGGTTACTGAAGTAGTGGATTGCTGTTAGATGATTCTCAGCACACTGGCATCCATGGAGTAGTGCCAGCCTAGACCGTCCAGCCCTATTTTGCTGCTACTGCAGCTCTAAGTGATCTTCAAGTGTTGTGCTTTATAGTATGAGGGGATAGGTAATTAGGAACTGGGGATATAATAAAAGTGCTGCATGTGTGGTTAAATGCGATACGGGTAGGTAGTTGTCGCTGGTTAAGACTCTTATAAAAAGCATAATATAATGTCAACAATGTTTTAGTTTGCATAATATTTGTTTTTTTTGTAGAAAAATGAGGAATAGATATTTCGTTTCTTGAATTATTTTTTACCAATTACCAATGTATTTATCAGATTGACTATTGTAATCACATGTACTTTTGTATCTCATTATTATATGTTTGTAATTATATTATCTTTGGATATCGATTTTTCTGATCATATTGATAGCTATTGTATTTAATATTTCTGTATTAAATCGAATTCTGTTAAATAATAAGCGAAAATTGACTATGTAAGATGCATTGATGCATTAAAAATCGTGTTTATAGGTTTAGATACCAGGAATTGATTTTACATTAAATGTTAAATGGGAAAAATTTTTGTTTTATTATAATCTACAATTTTTACATTTAACATATTTGTGTAAAGTTAAATCCTGTGACGCTATAGCCGAAAATCGTCCATTTTATGTATATTTAGGCGTTTAAAATCGTTCTTATAGGTCTAACTCATCTGGAATTGATTTTATATAAAAATGTTAAATGGGCAAAAGTTTTGTTTAAATATTATCTACAACTTTTGTATTTAACATTTTTGTATAAAATCAAATCCTGCTAAGTTATAAACGAAAATCGACTATTTTATGTACATTTAGGCATTAAAAAACCTTTTTTGTGTTTAACTGGTTAGGAATTAATCGTAGAAAAAAATGTTTAACAGGAAAAAATTTTGTTTTAATATTATCTATAACTTTTACATTTAACATTTTTGTGTAAAGTCAAATCCTGTAAAGTAATAGCAAAAAAACGACTATTTTTTATGTTTTTAGCGGTTTTTTCGCTATTCTATTGCCAAATATTGTTCGTAGAAAAAAATGTTGAATGTAAAAAAGTCGTATTTTAATTATTTTTAGCAGATGCAATTGTTGTTTTTGACTTGAAGTTAATTTTGTTCACCGAATATCCAAAAATCGATTTTTTCACATTTTTATTTCCTCTGGCATTTTTTTATTTGTCGATCGATTCGGCCCGCTTGAGAACTGTCAGTTACTTATAATCAGACGAGTATCTTCTCCAAAGCTCATCTGGATCTATGGAAATTTCGCTGAGATAATCAGGTTACTTGATCACATACATACGTACAGACATACATACATCTCGGAAAACGCTTAAAATGAACTTATTTTGGGTGGAAAATAGTTTTTATGTTGTCCATTTTCAGAATTTTAAGTGTTACAATTTTCACTCTGACAAAAATACAAGGCTCTCCCGAGAAGCGGTCGTGCCTAACTCTCCCGAGAAGCGGTCGTGCCTAAAAAAATACAAGGCTCTCCCGAGAAGCGGTCGTGCCTAACTCTCCCGAGAAGCGGTCGTGCCTAATAAAAACTTAATGTTTTCGGTTTTTACATTTTTCTCAAAACAAAGCGTTTCAATATTTAAAATGTTACTTCCGTATTAATTTTGGATGAAGTCTTGAAATCACCTTCATTCTTTTTTATTTAGAATCTACAATAAAATTGGAGATTCATTTTCACATACATTCAATGTAATATTATTGTAGTCAACTATTTAACTATAAAAATCTTTAAATTTTGATAAATAAAATTAATCCAAATATTTTTCTATGTAGAAATGACTGTAGTTTATTAAAAAAAATTTTAAATAAAATACTAAAATACGATATAGAGAACTGTAATTTCAGGGATTGGGAAACAATTATATGACGCAGAAAAGTATTACATCAAATATTATTTTTTATGATTTTATTATAAAATAGGTTATAAGTTATAGGTTATAAAATTGTCAACGGCGAGAAGAATATTAGTTTGCAAATAATAAATACATGAATTCTTATACAATCTTATACAATGAACCAACATTTGAAAAATACTACAATATATACACCATCTTTATAACAACAAATTTCTGGTATCAAACCTTAATTTTAATATAAATAATGTGATAAATAGAATATAATAAAATTTGTCACTCCAAGCATGGCGCTGTTGATATTTTTTTAATCATTAAACGTTGAATACTTTCACATACATATTGGACAGTGTCCTACAAAAGGGACATCTTTTTGGATCCATGGCGAGCACTCTTATAGCGCAGGGTTCACAGCAACATTTGTGCCCACATGGTATAAACAAACATTCGCTGCTTTCGGTGAGACAACATACACAGACGTTTGCTGTAAAAATAAAAGAAATTTAGTATTTATTGTTATTTTTGAGAACCTTTTTAAGTAATTACGCTTGAGTAATTTTTATTTATTTTTTTTTTTAAGAACAGATTCGACAATAATGTTAACTTGACAAAACAATACGATAACTGATAACTTTAAACGATCCTTTCTTTAAAAAATAATGGCCAGATATTGTGAATCATTTAAAGAATGATCTGATTGGTCTGCGAGGAATAGGCGCGAAGATTCGCTACTACGTGTAGCAAACCATCATGAAAAATTTTAATTTCTTCGTTTTCCGTACTTCTGCACATAAATAAATGTATTTTCTGAAGATAATATTCGCAATTTAGAGACTTACGAGTAATTAATTAATAATTAATAATTATAAATGTTTTTAACAACAGCGCAAGTCCATGCACTGCTTACAACAAACAAAAGAAACCTTATTGCATATTCGTGTGTCTTAATTACTAGTGAAATAAATTATGAAAGAATAATGGGAGGCTGTGCATTGCGCTCAACTAATAAAAGAAGCTACAATACGTACCCTCAACCAAGTCTTAATGGTTAAATAACGGGAGGCCGTGCATTGCGCTCACCCAATAAAAGGAACTGCAATACGTACCCTCAACCGATTCTTATTAATGAAAGAAATGTAATTAAAAGAATAATGGGAGGCCTTGCATTGCGCTTAACCAGTAAAGAAAGCTACAATACGTACCCTCAACCAAGTCTTAATGGTTAAATAACGGGAGGCCGTGCATTGCGCTCACCCAATAAAAGGAACTGCAATACGTACCCTCAACCGATTCTTATTAATGAAAGTAATGGGAGGAGGCCTTGCATTGCGCTTAACCAGTAAAGAAAGCTACAATACGTACCCTCAACCAATTCTTATTAGTAAAAGAATCTAATTAAAAGAATAATGGGAGGCTGTATATTGCGCTCAACCAATAAAGGAAGCTACAATACCTATGCTCAACCAAATCTTATTCATCCTATCTTTACAAAAATGATGAGTTTAAAAGTGAGTTCAGTTTATTCGTTATTTCATTCTCTGAGATTGATTACATGATCATACGAGTTACTAATTCACAAAAACAGCAGCGCGCAGAGTGCGTATAAATAAGTCTAGTGAAACTTTTTTGAATAATGGGAGGCCGTGCATTGCGCTCAATCAATAAAAAGAGCTTCAATACGTACCCTCAACCAGATCTCATTAGTTGGTAAAATATATTTTTAAAGAATAATGGGAGGCCGTGCATTGCGCTCAACCATAAAAAGGAGCTACAATACGTACCCTCAACCCTATAATAAGTGGGAGTCCATTAATCGTGCTCAACTAATTAAAGAAACTCCGATTGGTACCCTCAACCACTTATTTATATTGACTTATTTGAAATAAAAAGAGAAAAGGCCATAGATTGTGCTCGATTCATTAAACGAAGCTCAAAATTATTACTATTTGCATGACAATAAAACTGGAATATCCTTCAAGTTACGTGTGCTTTGCCATTAAGAGCAGGACAAAAAAGCTTAAAAACAGTTGCAATAATTATTAACGATTTTTGCTTTTGAGCGAAGAGAGTTTCGCCGAGATTGATTAAAATTGACACTGCTACAGAGAACTGCTGGTGGTAGTCCAACCGGTGAAGAGGGGTTTGTGTGAACTAACGAGGTCGTAACGGTAACTAAACGGTTTCTGTACATATTTTGATGTGTACGCTCCGAATCTAAAGGTACCTTTTCATAAAAGTTTTAAAAAATTGTTTAAACAATTATTTAAAAATTTTTTTTTACCATCAGTGTATTTTTTCTCAAAACTTAGCCTATTTTGAGAATAAAAGAACATTCTCAATATCTTCGAAAAATGCAAAGTTTTTAATTAAATATTAATTGTTATAAGCTTTTTCTTGAATTCTGAGAGTGTACGCACATAGGCAAACTTATTATTCAATTTCCGGTAAAATTTCAGATAAATCTATGGGAAAATAAAGACGTAATTTGAAAAATTGCATGATGTATTTTGAGGCTAATACGATATTATGCGACGTTGCGATTTTTCAAATTTCGTCTTTATTTTCCAATAGTTTTATTTGAAATTTTACCGGGAATTGGATAATAAGTTTGCCTCTGTGCGTCCACTCTCAGAATTCAAGAAAAAGCTTATAACAATTAATATTAAATTAAAAACGTTGTGATCGATACGGCAGAAATCTCTGTCGGTATAAGGCCTCCCCATAAAAAATTGTAATTTTGTCAATTTGCACTTTTCGAAGGTAGATACAACTGATCTTTTATTTTTTAAATAGCGTAAGTTTTTAGAAAAAAATACTTGGATAATAAAAAACAATTTTTTGTTTAAGCACTGTTAAATGAAGAGGTAATCTAAAATTTCAAAAAACCATAGTTGTAATGTGATTTATCTATTTCAAATTATATAAATAGTCAATGTGTTATAAAAAAAATCGGTTTTACGTGATTAAGCAATAAGCAACAAGCAAACTTTTTTTTAACAGTGTCGATATTTTAGAAACAGATATCGTCACCACAATCAATTATTGATAAAACCCAGGAATCTGTTTTCTGTTTCAATCGATTTTAGTTTAGAGATCTCGGGTTTGTTAATTAATTTCACGGGAACGTGACAAAGAAAAAATGCAAAATTATTCAAGAATTTTCAAAGAATTCAGAAAGTTATAGCTAGTTGTTCATAAATTCGTGTACGTGGTTAAACAAATATATTTTATAAATTAGCTGCAACTTTTTGGGTTTTCAATAATTTTGAATTTTTTCTTCCGCAATTCCCCATGAAATTAATTAAGGTAGTTTTCCCTGGACTTCCTAGTCAAAGCTGTGCTAAATGAAAAGGTTACCAAAAATTGTTAAAAACCATAGTTGTAATGTGATTTATTTATTTAAAATGATAAAGGTAGTCAATGTATAATAAAGTGTATTTAACATGACCAAGATATCTAGTTTCTAGAATATCGCCATTTTCTGAAAAAAATTATCTTAGTCATGTTAAATACACTTTATTATACTTGACTACCTCTATCATTTTAAATAAATAAATCACATTACAACTATGGTTTTTAACAATTTTTGGTAACCTTTTCATTTAGCACTGCTTTGACTAGGAAGTCCAAGGAGAACTACCTTAATTAATTTCATGGGGAATTGCGGAAGAAAAAATTCGAAATTATTGAAACACCAAAAAGTTGCAGCTAATTTATAAAATATATTTGTTTAACCACGTACACGAATTTATGAACAACTAGCTATAACTTTCTGAATTTTGAATAATTTTGAATTTTTTCTTTGTCACGTCCCCGTGAAATTAATTAACAAAACCGAGATCTCAAAACTAAAATCGATTGAAAAAGAAAACAGATTCCTGAGTTTTATCAATAATTGATTGTGGTGATGATATTTGTTTCTAAAATATCTAAATTTTATTAAGAAACGTTTGCTCAGTTGTGTTAAATATAGTTTGTTTATTGTACATTGACTATCTATATCATTTGAAACATTTTAAATAAATTACATTACAACTATGGGTTTCAAAATTTTAGATAACTTCTTCATTTAGCACTGCTTGAAGTGGGAATTCACGTATGTACCTCCTTAAACAATTTTTTACAACTTTTTAAAAAAAGTAACTTTGGATTCGGAAACTATGTCTCAAACTACGTTAAAAATTGTTTGGTTACCGTGTCGACCTCGTAAGTCCACTTAAACTCCCCTCACCTCATGGATTATGAATGTAAAATAGAATACTACGCTATGCGTAATTAAGTAATACAATGATTAGGAAAATAAACAAGAAATAATAAATATACTTTTTACGGGAGAATGGGACTTTTTATACTATTAGCTTTGCGAGTAAAATAAAAAATAAAATGATACTTCAAAAATTGAAAATAAATTGCCAGTTATCGCCTTAAAAATCACTTTAAAAAAATAATCAAAACGTGTTAAAATTAAAATTTCTTTAAATTTATATTTTAAGCTACGACGAACGTTAAGGTGGCTACGGCGTTGAATATATATTCGATGCTTACTTCACATATTATAATTATATAATTTAAAAAACAATATAGTATGAAAAAGGGGTTCTTAAGTAACAAAAAATTTTTTTAAAGAAATTTAAATTTTATTAAAGAAGATATCACCAATTGAAAAGAAAATCGATAAACTTTCATTTTGTATCCAATTTTAGTTTGGCAGGTCTCATTTTATTCCTTGTACAATTTCAGGTTGTAAAATTCTTGTATAATTCCTTGTTACATTTTCCTGCAAAGATACATCTATTTGTTTATAGGTTCATGTATGCTTTTTAGAGAGTTGAGTTCAACAACAAATAGTTGTATCTTTGCAGGTTTAGAAATTTTTTCAATTTTCATTTTGATAACACCACCTGAAATTGTACAAGGAACAAAATGAGACCTTGCAAATTAAAATCAGATGAAAAATGAAAAAGATTTATCGGTTTTGTTGATTATTTTTCAATTACCGATATCTTCTTTAACAATATTGACATTTCTTTGAGAACAATTATTTTTCTTACTTCAAGAACCCCTTTTTCATACTATATTGTTTCTCAAATTATAACATGTGATGAGAGCATCGTAAAATATTTATATATATATTCAACGACGGAGTTACCTTAATTTGATTATTATTTATTTAATACTTTTGACTTTAATCATTTTCATTTCAATAAAGAATAATTATTAAGGTGATGTTATATACCGACATAATTTTAAAAAGAGTACATCTCATGAAAATACCAATAGAATCCACAAAAAATTCTGAGTATAGTATTTACATATACGGAGCGCCTGACAGACGTGTTTTTCTAAAAAAATGATCCGAGTTTATTTAATTAAATAAAAACTGTACTGTCGGTAAGTAGGAATCTGCAATTGATCTACTTTTAAAACGAGCACAGCTAACGAAAATACTAATAGAATCGCTCAAAAAAATTTTTGAATATAGCGTTTACGTGTCCGGAGCGCCTGACAGTCGTCTTTTTCCAAATAAACGTTTGAATGTTGATTTAAAAAATATTGAAATCAGGGTATCACATCATCTTAAATAAAAATGCATATTTAATTTGGAATTGTCGCGCCTTTTATCTAAGAGGCAATCACAGATCTATAGATTCTTAACTTCTTCTGATCATGTCTTTTTTTATTTAAAATTAGGTGGGGGGGGGGCGATAATAACATAATTGTCTTATATATATAAGCATAAAAGATTAAAAATTACTCAAGTTTAAAATGATGAATAATAAAAATAAATACTAGTAATAACGTAATAAACTGCATTTTTCAAACCAAGAATTTTTTAAAATATCTTAAAATTAATATTTAATTGAACAAAGTTATATGTATAAGTTTAGAAAGTTTTATATAAAAATAATTATTTACAAATTTATAATTTATGAATTTATTATAAAAATGCAGTTTTATTTAATTAACGTTATTACCTTGTGGCGGGTGATTATTCGCATTGTTTCCACCGGCTGCTACGGCTACCTGGCCATGGTCTTGAAGCGGTAGTGCACGAGGGATTCTGTGACGTCTTTGCCGTGCACGACGATGACGTCGGCGTCGTTGGCGCAATTCTGCTGCTACTCCTCCCGGTCGTGCAAGAGGCATTATCTCTGCCGGCTGTATATTTTCAAGTTCATTTCTAATTTCTTCTTCGGGAACTTCAGCATCTGCTCCAACATTCTCTTCAGCGGCGTCACTATTGATTTCATCATCTACAAAACGATTTAAAATTAATAAATTATTAATTCTTTTTGCGATTAACGGGGTTCAGCATAGTCCTACCATTACCGACCGAGCAATTGACACAGTTTCAAGCTTATTAAAAATAAAATACGTAAAATCACAAAAAATCAAGAGAACACTTCGCTGTGGTTTTCAACGTTCTATCACCCAGTAAAAGTTTGAAGTCGAAATATCAAGTGGTTTTTGCAAAAACTTTGAACAAAACAAAAATCTGTTTCGTTCAAAGTTTTTGCAAAAAACTCACTTGATATTTCGACTTCAAACTTTTACTGGGTGATAGAACGTTCAAAACCGCAGCGAAGTGTTCTCTTGATTTTTGTGATTTTACGTATTTTATTTTTAAGGGTATGCTTTATACCGACAGAGTTCTCTGCCGTAACGACCACAATGTTTTTAATTAAATATTAATTGTTCAAAGCTTTTCTTGAATTCTAAGAGTCGAGGCACAAAGGCAAACTTATTACCTAATTCCTGGTCAAATTTCAGATAAATCTATTGGAAAATAAAGACGAAATTTGAAAAATCGCAACATCGCATATTACTATATTAACCTCAAAATATGATATCTTGCGATTTTTCAAATTTCGTCTTTAATTTTCAATAGATTTATCTGAAATTTAACTGAGAATTAGGTAATAACTTTGCCTTTGTGCGTCGACTCTTAGAATTCAAGAAAAAACTTTGAACAATTAATATTTAATTAAAAACATTGTGGTCGGTACGGCAGAGAACTGTCGGTATAAGGCATGCCTTTCATAAGCTTGAAACTGTGTCAATTGCTCGGTCAGTAATGATACGGCTATGGCACCCCCCTAAGGTAGTTCGTGCGTCAAAATTGACGTTAATTGTCAAATTTTTTTTAACTACATTTTCGCATATTAGAATATCAGTGATGATATAATTGGAAAGAAGGGTATTTCAACAAATGAAAAACATTTTTTTAAACCAAATTTAATTATTGATTAAGGAGATACCATCATCTCAAAAAATTTCACAAAGGCGGGAATCTTTTTATTTTTATTCGATTTCAGTTTTGAAAAGCTCATTTTGTCCCTTTTTCAATTTCAAGGTGAGGTGTGGGCATAAAAATTCAAAAATTATCAATACCTACCAAGTTACGTACAATTGTTTATGAGGATTTCTAAGTTTTTGATAAACAATTGTACGTAACTTGGCAGGTATTGATAATTTTTGAATTTATATGCCACCACCTCACTCTGAAATTGAGAATGGGACAAAATCAACTTTTCAAAATTGAAATTGATACAAAATAAAAAAGATTCCCGTGTTTTGTGAAATTTTTTGAGGTGATGGTATCTCCTTAATCAATAATTGAATTTGGTTTAAAAAATTTTTTTCATTTGTTGAAATGCCCTTCTTTCCAATTATATCATCGCTGATATTCTAATATGCGAAAATATAGTTAAAAAAAATTTGACATTTAACGTCAATTTTGACGCACGAACTAGCTTAAGAACAGTATATTTCACAATGATTTTGTTTTAATTACTTTAAATGAAAAGATAATTAGATATATGTTTAAAGCATAAAATGAAATGATTTTATTCTATTTTAATTATTTAGTAGTTCTATAAATACTTGAGTTTGAAAATTCATATCTAGCACATTTTCAATCTAATTAATTACAATATTCGCGTTTTTTCAAATCACGCCGAGTCTTTAAATGAGCCACTACTTGCAGCTATCATTTTTTAAACAGAGGAATAAGTTATCGTAAACTTAACTCACCTGAGTTTTGCACCTCAACTGGTACATTTTCAGGTTCAACTCTAACTTCTTCGGGAACGATTATTGGCGGAAGTCTGGGTTGAACAAGGGCCATTACTTCAGCATCTGCTCCAACATCTTCTTCAGCGGCATCACTCATTTCATCATCTATAAAAAGATTTAAAATTAATAAATTAGTTAATAGTTTCAAGAAACTAGCAAAATTCAAACCCTCTTCGCTCGTATTATTTTGTTTTTGCGGTTTAGAACATTCTGTTTCATTATGATTTTGTTTTAATTAGTTTAAATGAAAAGATAATTAGATACCTGTTACAAGCAGAAAATTGAATGTTTTTATTATATTTTTAATGATTTAGTAGTTCTATGAATATTTGCGTTTGAAAATTATAATATAGCACATTTTCAATCTAATAAATTAAAATATTGGCGTTCTTTTTTTTAGATCATATCGAGTCTTTAAATAAGCCATATAAAGAGAGGCATAGAAATTATTGTAAAATAAACTCACCTGAATCTTGTACCTCTATATTTATAAGTCGACGGACCTCCGCTACCTCTCTTTCTGTTAGATGACCCACATTAGCAATTGTGTAATCAAATTCAGGATCAATTTCATTTGCTAAGAAAAAAAAAAAAAAAAAAAAAAAAAATTAACATTTATGTGCACAATTTGAATATTATTATTACTCATGTACAAAAATAAAGAGAAAAATGAGATATTAAAGATTTCTAAGTTATAACGGTCAACGTACCATATTCGATCCCAACGAATGCTTCATTGTATCGCTGGTCAAGCTCTTCACTGAGATGAGCGACCAGTTCGATTTTTCTTCTTATGTCTCCCTTCAGGTTACCAACAATGGTCAATAGTTCCATTTTTGTTAGCCGTTGGTGAGCATACAGCCTCCAGACTGAAACAAAAAACAAAATTTACAATATAATCTAATTCTATATTATAATAATTTTTATTTTATTATTTTTTAAACTGTTAATTCAAAATTTGAAGTGTAACATACTTTTGTTTATTTGTACATCACGAAAACGTGATGCGTATCGTGGAATTCGGCGAACTTGAAGTCCGCGCGACATTTTCTCCACATCAACCACAGCTGTATCCAATATTCCGAGCAGTACACCTACAAAAGAAATTTTCTTTGGAACTTTTGTGCGCTTTTACAAAAATAATGCTGTAAGACAAAAACGGATGCCTTTATTAAAGCAAAAAGCATCCCATTATTATATATATAACTAGCTGTCGCCAAGTATCTGGATTCAATGTATGTTTATCGATGACAGCAATAGTATATTACGATACGTGTGACTACAGTGGCTCTTTTTTTTCACGGAGGTTAGCGCCCGACCGTAGCGAGTGCGATAAACACGGTGCAAAAAAGGACTACTTTAGTCACGGATAGGCATGACTAAAGTGCGGGCTTAGGTCACGCAGTGAACAATATAATTTTGACAGTGCGAGGTTAACATCTCCATGTTCGAGAATTAAGTTTTTTCATCAAAAACATACTGACTCAAAAAAATTTTCTATTCACAACTTTTCTGGACATAAATATATTAATCACAAGTTATTTCAACTTTATTTCACATCAAAATCCTTCAGTAGATTCTCTCAAAAAGTTACGATAAAGTAAAATTATTCAAAATGCTATATCTCTGCATGAAATGGGTCTGGGAACCTCTACCCTGGCTCACTTTATCAGAAATGATTTTTCGCCATACCCTGGCTGAAAGTTCCACATTCCCGCCCGGCTCAAAAACGGGAATGTGGTGTTTTCGGCCCGGTTATGGCGAAAAATAGTATACACACCACGGTAGTTAAATTGGCCAGCACACTGGTCGTGTTTGCCACCCTCGCCTTCCGCTCGGGTGGCAATTTACACGATCTGTGGACTGTCCAAGTTTTTTCCTCCCTAGATGCGCAATATACTATATATTTGTAGTATAGCGCTTAATTAAATGCTAATTGCATTTAACGTTATATTTTTAAGTGATTTGGACTTTACAGACCATTAGTTGTAAAACGACTTCATTAGATTTGATAAATAAAATAAAATTACATGTAAACGCCCATGGTGATGGATGTTCACCCATCCGATGATTTATCCGAGCGTGGTAGCTCTCTATGGCGTTATTCGTTCTCCTTACCAGACCAAAGATGGAAAATCCTTTTGAAGTAACTTGGTTAATCCACTGATTAGTAAAATATGTAAAAAATCTTCTTAAGATACTCCTTATTCTCGGACTTAATGAAGCAATTATCTCATATACTGTTGGTTCAATATCTTCATGCGGAAGAAATGCCAAGGCGAGAAACTTTTTAATCACCTTGGCAACCTCTGTATTGTTACGCACTATCGTGTGGAGATGAAGGTCTCTTAGTTTATGGTATATGGCCTGTATACGAAAAAGAGCAAATATTTTTATCCGAAAATTAAAACTAATGTTATCGTAAACAGTCAGATCCCATGAGAAGTTTTATATATTTTCTCACATTTATCAACACTAGGATTGACTATGCGCGCTTAGCGTGCCTTTCTTTAATTCTTAAACTACTGATCATGCAAAATATATAGGTTGTATTTGTTCTTAAAGAAAAATAATTCTTATTAACCATAATTAACATTCTTCAGTTTGCGTGAAAATGTACACAAATAACGTAATAAAGTAACTCTTACGGAAGATTGAGGTTATGTAGGCTTTAAAAATAAAAATCCCTTACAAAAAAGCAGAAATAAAGTTCAAAAACCTTTATTTCAATAGAAAAATAAACAAAGAATAAAAATGCAGATGGTTCTTGGTCGCTTGTATTAAGGTTGTATGACCCGTAACATCCCATTCAAAAGTTAGTTTTCGACACTAAAACTGCTATAAATAATTATTAAAGCAAATAATCAATCGTGCGTTTTCGTGATCTATGTATAAATCCAATAAGAATATAATAAGCTTTAAAAATTGAAAATCAAAAAAGAATTGTAGAATTGGCATATCTCGTTTTAAAATCGTCTGTACGTCTAAATTAGTGCGTTTTGGTGATTTTAAAACGAGATATGCCAATTCTACAATTCTGCTTTGATTTTCAATTTTTAAAGCTTATTATATTCTTATTGCAATCATACATAGATCACGAAAACTCAACATTGATTATTTGCTTTCAATAATTATTTATAGCAGTTCTAGTGTCGAAAACTAACTTTTGAATGGGATGTTACAGGTCATACAACCTTAAACAAAACTCCGAGTTCATAGGCTGCGCGAGGAGGTGCGCGGTGAGCGGACTGCCGCCGCATCCAGAGGGCCCCCCTAGGCTCGCCCCGCCGCATGACATGATGGATATACCTTAATAACGAGTTATTTTTACTTGAGATACAAAACAACCTATATAGTATTATAGGTACCACAATAATTAATGCGCAGCAGCATGCAAAAGACAAAGAAATGCATGTACGTGGAAGAATGTGTTTATATTGCATTCATATATATATATATATATACACACTGTTTATGCGTGGATATCTATGCACATATCGACGGCTTAGAGGAAGAAAGCGCTATCTCGGCACAAGCAGCGAATAAGGCGCTATCTCGGCGCAAGCAGAGAATAAGGCGTTATCTTGGCGCAAGCACCGAATAAGGTGCTGTCTCGGCGCAAGCAGCGAAGAAGGCGCTATCTCGGCGTAAGCTCGAAAAATTGCTATCCTGGCAGCTGACATACCGCCTTTTTCTAAGCTCGCGTTGATATAGCGCCTTCTTCGCTGCTCGTGTCAAGATAGCGCTTTCTTCCTCTTAGTCGTCGATATACTATGTGTAGAAACTTCTTGGACCCAAAAATTACAAATTTTTTTTTGGAGCACACTGTAAATAAATATGAATAAAGTGAAAAAATATGCGATGAGCGGGACGAGAACCGACGGACCCGAAATTTTTAGTCTCGCGCTGTACCACTCAGCAAACGTCGCGAGGCTACGAGTACATGGCGAACTAGGTATGTTTACGCTGACAGAGTTGTTTCTCGTCTTACACGTTGTGTCCAACGGAAGCCTCCGTGATAATACCTATCAGAAAAGTTTTTTCCGATTTCTTAGGCCTTCTGCTACATGAATAAAATTATCAACACGACCTTTCAATTGCCAAACTTTTTTCCAAGAAATAATCAGATTTTTTAATGCCTAAAAATAGCTTTTTGAACAGAAATCATTTTCTCAGAAAAACTTTTCAAAGAATCAACATTTTTCAATTCTCTTGCTCTGTAGTTTTATTTTCTTTTTCCTAAAATTCATGTACAGTTCTTTTTTATAAAATGATTTATATTCAAAGTAATGCTATTTTTAAACATTCAAAAAATCGAATTATTTACTGCAAAAAGTTTGGTAATCGAAAAACCGCGTTCACGATTTTTTCCATGTAGTAGAATGTCTAAGGAACCGGAAAACCCATAGGTGTGCTCTCAAAAAAAATTTTTAATTTTAGATTAGAGAAATATATTCATAAAAAAAATTTAAAAAATTTTTTTTATGATATATATATATATATATATATTGAAAATTCGCACACGCATGGGTATTACCAAGTTTAACATCCAATGAAAATTTTAAAGAGTTTCTAAGAAGTTTTGAAGAGTTAAGATAGGAGGATTTTCGAAGTATAATTACCCTGTCGTAGTGTACATTACACCCAGCGACACGAGCTGTCGGAAAAATTTCCGAACATGCTGAACGTAGTGCACACTCGAAATCGCACATAATTACATTAATATTATCATTCCTTACGATATATTTAAATTCCTGCAGACACATTAGGTATGCTACTTGAGTCTTTCTAGACATTAAAGCCCAGAAGCACGGGATGGCCTGCAAAATATTTATTGTACTAGAAAAATTCCAATTTTAGGTTGTGATCGAACGCAATTTTTCTCTATGATTTTTTCTTAATTATTTTAAAGTAATTCAAATAATATTTATTGTAAAATACATTTTATAAAATGTATATCGTAAAAAATATATTATAAATATATACATTATAAAAATCAAACTTTATAAATATTATTTATAAAATTAATTACAAATGACAAAATAATTATACTTTAAAGTAAAAAAGCAAATAATCGTACATTATACTTAAACTTAATTGTTTACTTTAAAATATTCAAGTTTAAAAAATTAAATCCAAATGTACACTGAAAAAAGGTATTGAGCGCACAGCAATACTAACTTTACGGTAGGGGGTAATGCTCTGAGAACAAGACCGAAGGTTAAAAAAAAGTACGTCAAGGTACATGTGCAAAAGTAAAGTACAGCTCTTGTAAGGTAAACTCAACATGGCTATAACAGCAATAGGCCCCTTACACAGAAAAAAGAACAGCACACAGATATAAGATTTAATATGGGTTACTATATCGATATATACGAGGAACAGATATAGGGAACAAGATTTAACATGGGTTACTATATCTATATATAGAAGGAACAAATATAGGGAACAAGATTTTCTCGTATATATAGATATAGTAACCCATGTTAAATTCTATATCTGTGTCCTGTTCCTGCCCATACGCGTACATATGGATACTGCGCGAGACGAAGATATTATAACCCCCATTTTTCACGACTTCACTATAACGCCACTATTTTGACCTGAAAAGTGGGATAAAAGTAGCATTTTTTTTTATTTATAAACGTTGTCTCATGTAGCCCCGCTTTTTCAAGTCAACAAAGTGGTCACAGTTGAGTCGTGAATAAAGTTCTATATGCTACACGGGACTAAAGTAGCAAATTATTCCCGCGGGTGGATTTACTGCCTAAGCGAAGTGAGTAAAGTAGTATGCAACCGTGTTGCATAATGTACTATTATATTAAGATCAACATTAAAATAACAAACAATCAATATACGTAATCACCGTTACAATGATATTTTGCCATGAAATTTAGTGCATTGAATCTTTCCAGGGATGAAATCGTAGCACAGCAATACAAGTATAGTTGTTACAGCTAATTATATCATATTCGTATAAGCCTGATAGCAATACTCTTTTTATTATAAGAGCAAGAACATAGTTTGATTGCATCAATTTTTTTTTCAGTGTAATGGATTCTCGCGCGTATCACTTATAGACTTCACTTAAGTGCTTTACAATATCCGATGATTTCTTATTTAAGGGGGTACTTGTGTACTCTGTTTTACATAATTCTATATTATAAAAATAAATTTATCGAATTACGTCTTATAACGAGATAGTTGCTCTGCGCAATATAATAATCTACCATCCTACGTAGTTTGGAGCTGAAATATCAACGGCACCCTAAACAATTTTTCGAACAAAAATAACCGAAATTTCGTTCGAAAATTTTGTTACGGTGCCGTTGATATTTGGGCTGCAAATTACATGGCGCAGGGTAACTATCTCCTCATAAGACGTAATTTGATATATTTAGTTTGATAATATCGAATTTACCTTGTTCTATTGGTAAAACAGAGTGTACGAGTACAACACTATCTCAATATAAAATAATACAAACAGGAGTTTTAGTTTATGTCAACAATTATCTTACGTGATTATATTTGATGCCAAGAACACTGAGTAACTGGTAGCAATTGGCGATGCGAGGCGTTGCCTTGAATGTAGCATCCACCATAATTTTCTCAACGTTTGAAAATTCGGCATGTAAAAATTCCTCGTCGTAGAAAATTACGTGTACGTCGCCGTACGCATCAGTTAATTTTCTGGTTCTTAATCTGCCGTGGGCACAATCAAGAATACCCCCGTCGTGTATTTGAATCAAAGAGTCTCCGAATGCAGCTATTGACGTCGGGGATGGTGGGAAAGAGATCGCCCTCCATCTGAGCATGCTTGTTCGAATGCTGCTGAAAGATACCAAAGCAGCTGCTTCTGGATAGCTATGAAATTACAAAGCGTATGTTAAGCAGATGCCGGAATAATTTTAAACACCCTCGCCTTCGGCTCGAGCACAAGCACCGCATTGCGCTGGAAACGAGAGTTAGGTTAGGGAATAAATATGCAGCATTTTTTCCCTTTTCGGCGGGAATCGAGTACGAATTTTACGATAGTTGTGTTAAAAAGTCTTATATTGCACTCGTGAATATAGTGGGTTGTGCGAACCTGTGCGTTTGTCGCCCTCGCTTCGGTCGTGCGACAACTCACGCGCAGGCAGCACACAACCCACTTTATTCCCTTGGTGTATAATATACTATTTTTTCGCGAAGATCTACATTTGAGCTGAGATAACGATGTGCACGCACGCCCGCGCGTGCACACACACACGCACAGACACACAGATTCATACATTTTTATGCACTGACAAAATTTTGGCACAGGAGCAGACTCCCTCATAGTACCCAAGCGCTCCCTCTGTTTGGCACGGGGATCTCCAAATTTCGGGACGTGTCGGATTAAAGTAACATCCCATTGAAAAATTAGTTTTTGCCGTTAATACTGCGATAAATAATTATGTAAAGTAAATAATATATTTTGAGTTTTCGCGACCAATTGTACAATTTTGCTTCGGTTTCAAATTTTTAAAGCTTATAATATTCTTATTACATTTATACAAATATCACGAAAACTCAAAATATATTATTTACTTTACATAATTATTTATCGCAGTTTTAACGGCAAAATTTAACGGTTTGAATGGGATGTTACAGGTCATACAACCTTAACTCAACCTTACCACTGTTGAGAGCTTCGCTACGGGGCAGGAGCCATGTCAAGACATGCGATCGCACAGTTCCGCCTTTTGGCATAGAGGTTATACTGTCAAGGGTAGCTCCCGTGCCAAATTGTTTTCAGTATACTTATAAAAATTAAAATTTGATTCAACTTACAGTAGAGACAAACTGTCATATAAGTCGCGTAGCTGATACCAATGGTGGCTTACTGCCTCTCTTAAAGCATTTTTGAATCGCATTATGGTTTCAGCATTTTCATATGGTTCGCACGAATCAGCGTGTTCATGGTAGGGAGTTATTATGTCTAAATTATTTAAATGTACCCTTGCGGTTCCGGGGCAAACTCCACTATTTCTACATCGAAGATAACTGAAAGAAGAATATTTTTAAAACAATGTATTGAAATTCGATTCAATAATCGAATAACAAGTACGCGAATCTATTTTTTTTATTGAACATTGATTCATTCTTTATAATTAACGATTCATATTGACATAATAATGAATATTCAAATATTCTTACATCAAACCATTTTCACTTCGTCGACTGATCACATAAATGCGGTTTCGATGTATGCGTAGATGCAAAGGCAGAGTAAATCTCTGTCTGTTCCTCTGATTCATGTTGGACTGACTCCTAATAAATCTTTTGTTAGTACAAGCAATTAAAAATAATAAAATGAAAAATAAATTACAAAATAAATAAAATATCAGATAAAAATACAAATTTATTTCAATACCTCAATTCAACCGAAAAAATCAAGTTCTTTCTATTACAAAAGTTCCTCAGCTCAGTTTGAAATAAGTTCAAATGTTTCTAATCAGAGCGATAAAACGAGACATAATCTCACAAGTATATTTAACTTTTCTTGATTTCGTAAGTGCTCGAATATAATTTACAGAAAATATTTGAGAATTTTAAATTTTCAAAGTGGCTAGAAAAGTAGTTACATATTAGTCGAGGAAATGATAACAAAAAAGTGAAGCTAAGATTAAAACCATTTTTGACACAAGATGTGTAAAATAATTAAAATATACCATAAAGTTTAATGGTCAATATATGAAAGAATTATTAGAAATATCAAGTATTTGGTGTATCAATTAAGGTGGCTCGAGCGGTCTAGTAGACCTAAAGCTATGAACATTTTTTAAAAAAATTCATTTACACATTCCAATCTGAAAACTGATATGACAGGAAAAAGGGTTCTTAACATAACGGAAAAAATTTTTGTTAGAAAATTTCCAATGTTAGAAAAGTAGATTTTTTCCACTCAAAATAAATTCAATCTGTAAAGATAATCTTTTTTGTTTTTCATTCAATTTTAATTTGCAAGTTCTCATTTTCTTCCTTGTTCAATTTTAAGGGGAGGTACCGAAATAAAAATTGAAAAATTTTCAAAACCTGCAAAGTTATTTCCAATTGTTTGTAGAGTTGTCACTGAATTTTATAAACAATTGCATATAACTTTGCAGAGTTTGGAAATTTTTCTATTTTTATTTCGGTAGCTCCCCTTAAAATTGAACAAGGAAGAAAATGAGAGCTTGCAAATTAAAATTGAATGAAAAACAAAAAAGATTATATTACTGATTGAATTTATTTTGAGTGGAAAAAATCTACTTTTTCAGCATTGGAAATTTTATAATAAAAATTTTTTCCGTTATGTTAAGAACCCTTTTTCCTGTAGGATCAGTTATAAGATTGGAAAGTGTAAATGAATCTTTGTAAAAAAATGTTCATATTAGGTCTACTAGACCGCTCGAGCCACCTTAATATAGCTTCGCTAACTTAGATGCCTAAATAGCTCGGAGGGCAAAGCGTAAAGAGCGACTCACAAAAAACGTACCAATTAGGTTTATACCCGGTCCAGGACACTGATTTCACCGTACATGAGACGGTGCTTTTAGTCGTCTCAGAGTTCGTAATGCGAGCGGACTGGCTGCACGCTGATCACAAACATATTTTAATAAGGAAAAAAAAATATATTGTTAAATGCATAGAACTGTAATAATAATATACATAGGGTATAAGATAGGGTGTACGAGGAATTTATCTAATTTTTCAATGTGGAGTCACGCTTTTAAAGATTTTGCTAGATAATTGAAACTAAAGTTGTGCTACAAATTATTACTACTAGAGATCTAAAACTTTATACAGAGCTTTTGCAACTACTAAACATTAATATTATATAGTTGGATTATTCAAAATCAATAACTTGTAGCACAACTTTAGTTCCATTATCTAGCAAAATCATTAAAAGTGTGACTCCACATTGAAAAATTGGATAAATTCCTCTTACACACTATCTTATACCCTATGTATATTATTATTATAGTTCTATGCATTTAGCTATATATTTTTTAATCCAAATTTATCAAATATTTTTGGATGGAGATAGAC
The DNA here is from genome assembly GCA_036365515.1 of Torymus aiolomorphi. Lineage (NCBI taxonomy): Eukaryota > Metazoa > Arthropoda > Insecta > Hymenoptera > Torymidae > Torymus > Torymus aiolomorphi. The sequence continues at coordinate 118,087,394 of CM070874.1, forward strand.
TTGTGGAAAATATATTTGCCGAAAGCAAAAAATGCCGAATATATTATACCAATAGCTAAATTTGTCGAAAAGTTACAATTGCAGAATGTAATTTCTACAGAAACATTATAACATAACCAAAAACTAGCTTACAGAACGACTTAAAACTGAAGGCTAAAATTGACGAAAATTGTGATCTATCAATGTTTTCATTATTTTATGTATTTTCCGATTAATAACAGTGTTGTCGGCATTCTTATGTGTTCCATGATGCGGAATACATATAACATAAATCATTCGATAAAACTGCTTATTTAAAACACAAATGTTTTATAAAAAGCAAGTGTTTTATAAAAGTTTCTTAGGGATGCCGGTAAAAGTGGTTGCGCGATCTCGCTGGAGGACGGCACTAATGCGTACACGGCGTCGTCAATACGAGCAGTCACTACATCTCTCGAAAAACGACGTATTCGTAAATAACAGTGAGGGAATCTATAAAGATAAAGAAAAAGGAAAGAGTATAACGTAGAGTGCTGGGCGCCCATTACAGTATATTTGAATAAAGATTAGTTAAAAGCGAATGATAAATTTACTAGTGACATTTTTAAAGCAATTTTAAAATTATACACGAAAAATACTTAGAATTTTGTTAATTTACTTAATAGAAGAAACTTGTAAGCTTCTACTTAATTTAAGCTTTGAAAAATAAATTTTGATAAATAGGGTAGATGTGGGAGTTAATGTGCCCTCCCCAGTAACGGCGCCCTATCTTCTAACACAGAGCGTGGTATCCGAGGCGCCGTAATTAAAAGCCGTTTCTTATGGGATGTCACTAATTACCGCACGCAGCACCCAAAGTTCATATTGATATTGCAACATTTATGGTTGATTTTGAGTAAAACATTAGGTGTTAATCGATCAAGATATATATATTCTAATTAATAAAATGAGTTAAATGCTTAACATATTGTTCACTGTACGATTATACTCGACTAAATATCTGAGAGGTTATGTTAACCACACAGTAACCCCCACCGCTACCCTAGATAGCAATAAAATAAATAATTTTTGATGCGAATTTCAAAAACAAGATTTAAGAAAAGTCAGGTTCTCGCTAAAAACGTGAAAAAGTAGAAATACCTGTAAAACATTTTATTTTATAAAATTTGCGTTGTCCAAATTTAAAAATAAATAATTTACCACGAGAAATATTTAATCTCGAATATTTACAAAGTTATGTTTACACTATAAGCATAAAAAAATTACATAAAACTGATTTTTGAAAACATAGACGTTTAAAGTCGACACGGGCAAAAAAATTATTGAATTGACAAGATGATGACGAGGACAAAATGCCTCGGACATCGGAAGTCGGCTATCCCTACGTCGGTAGGAAGTTCATGAGCCACTCAGCGGATAGGTGATTCTTATGATATGTCGCGTCACTATTAGCATCAAGAATTCGATAGAATTGATAATCCAAAATCAAAAACTTTTTCATACTGGTTATTAATTAAATAAGGCAAAGACAGCTAATTCGTATACGCGAGAACCTCGGAAGAATGCCTGTAAAAACGGGAGCGCGGACGAGCTCGTGAGGGTAGCGCGATAATGCGTACACGGCCTCGTCGATACGAGTAGTCACGCAAACTCTTGAAAAAGGACGCATTTGTAGATAACAGTGAGGGACTCTATAAAGATAAGCATATTTTATATGTCGAGTATTGGGGGACATTATAATTGATTAAAAATTTGTAAAAAAAAAAAACTGATGACAAATTAATTTAAGTATATAAATATTCAAAGCAATTATAAGAAACGATACTTAATAATTCGTTAATTTACAAAAAATAATAAACTTCTTTAAATTACATTTTGATAGATTAATAGCAATAAAATACCTTATTTCCCATGAGAATTTACAAATAATTGTAAAAAATTTTAATTTACAAAACTTGACGGCCAAATAAATTCGAAATAATTAATTCCCTACAACAAATTTATTATCTGAAATATTTAAAAAGTAACGTTCCCACAATAAGCATAAACTATTACACAAAACTCGCCTATGTCATATAAATGGAAAATAGATAATTCTCCGTAAGAATTTCCCAATCTTAAATTTAGGTAAAAGTTAACATTCTCACTATATGCAAATATAATTGAATAAAGTCGTAGGCAGTTTCCACACACGTTAAAGAGGAAAGGTGATAATTTAGAAACAGTGTACCTGGCGTAATCGATGCCGCTACGCTCGTGATAGCTCGGAAAGTTTTACCCACTTCACAGGACACCCCAAACACCGAAAACCGAAAAATAGAGAAATGCCTGTAAAAACGGGAACGCGGACGAGCGCGAGAGGGCAGCGCGCAAATGCGTACACGGCGTCATCGATACGATTACTGACTAAAACTCTCGAAAAAGGATGTATTTGCAAATAACTGTGAGGGACTATATAACGACCAGCATGTGTTATATGCTATTCTGCTTATTCAGAAATCATTTACTGTAAAAAAAGCAAATAGTATAACGTACAGTGCTGGCCGGCCATTATATATTTCAATAAAGATTGGTTAATAGAGGATGATAAATTTACTAGTGACATTTTTTAAAGCAATTTTAAAATTATACATGAGAAATACTTAGAATTTCCGTTATTTACTAAACATAAAAATCTTCTATTTAAATTGAATTTACAAGATAAATTCCAATAAAATAATTTCGCATGACAATTTCCAAATAGATGGTTTTCGACAAGTTATGTTCTCATTAAACATTCAAAAAAAAAAAAGAAAAAAAAATACAAATCCGTGATTGTAAAAAAATGTTGTTATTTTATCAAATTCGACTTGATCAAATAAATTATTTCTCATAGTAATTTTCTAATCTCAAATATCTAAAAAGTAAAGTTCCCAAAATAAACATAAAGTTTTACACAAAACTGATTTTTAAAAACTTGGAAGACTTAACAAATTGAATATGCCATGAAAATGCATCAAAATAAATAATTGTCTATGAGAATTCCCCAATTTCAAATTTTTACTATACCCACATATAATTGGATAAAGTCGTATATAGGCAACTCGGTTCTACACGCGCTAAAGAGGAAAAAGGATAATTTACGCATTGAGTACCTGGCGTATTTGGTACCGTTATACTCGTGGTAGCTCGTACAGTTTTCCTGACTTCACAGGAAAGCCCAAACAGCAAAAATTGAAAAATAATTAAAAGGGTTAAAATACTAGCACAGATATGTTCTCAAGGCAGAAAAATTTGTGGTCCTGTATTGGGGGACATTATATTTGATCAAAAATTTGTAAAAAAAAAAAAAACTCATGATAAATTAATTACTTAATATAAATAATCAAAGCAAATGTAAAAAAACGATACTTAGAATTTCGTTAATTTACAAAACATAAAATGGTTCTATTTTAATTAGACTAAAAAATAAATTTTAATAGATAGATATCAATAAAATAAATAATTTCCCATGAGAATTTCCAAATTCATGATTTCCGAAAAGTCGCGTTCCCGTTATAAACGTGAAAAAGTACAAATACCTGTAAAACATTTTATTTTATAAAATTAGCGTTGGCCAAATAAATTCAAAATAAATAGTAAACCACGAGAAATTTCAAAATTCAAATATTTAAAAACGGACGTTTACACTATAAGCATAAAAAAATTACATAAAACTGATTTTTTCAAACTTAGACGTTTAAAGTCGACACGGGCAAAAAAATTATGGATTTGACAAGATGATGACGAGGACAAAATGCCTCGGACATCGGAAGTCGGCTATCTCTACGTCGGTAGGAAGTTCATGAGCCACACAGCGGACAGGTGATTCTTATGATATGTCGCGTCACTATTAGTATCAATAATTCGATAGAATTGATAATCGAAAATCAAAAACATATACATAATGGTTGTTCATTAAATAAGGCAAAGGCAGCTACTTCGTATACGCGAGAACCGCCGAGGAATGCCTGTAAAAACAGGAGCTCGGAGGAGCTCGAGAGGGTAGCGCGCTAATACGAACACGGCGTCATCGATACGGGTAGTCACTAAAACTCTCTTAAAAGGACGTATTTGTAAATTGATTATTTCCGAAATGTCACGTTCCCGCAATAAACGTGAAAATTACAAATACCTGTAAAAAATTTTATTTTATAAATTTTGAATTGGCACCAAATAAATAATTTAGGCGAAGCTCAAATATTTAAAAAGTAAAGTTCCCAGAATAAGCAGAAAAAAAATTACATAAAACTGATATTTGATAATTTATATGTTTAAAATCGCTTCGCCAAAAAAACTTTGTAATCGACAAGACGACGACAAGAACAAAATGCCTCAAACATCGGTAGTCTGCTATCCCTACGTTGTTAGGAGTTTTAGAGCCACTCAACGGATCGCGTATTCTTAGTATATATCGCGTCCCTATTAGCATGAATAATTCGACTGAATTGATTATCGGACATCAAAAACTTTTTATAATAATATTTTTGGCTAGTGGGCCTAAAGTACCACTTTCGCTCCCGGCGCCCGATCGCGAATGTTTTATTTTCGGCTTCCCTAGACAAAAAAATCGTATACTAACCATGCGATCTGGGACATTCTTTATATTTGCTCCCTAGGTGCGTAATATACTATTTTATAAGTATTTACAAATCTTTAATTTTCGTAATGTCTCGTAATAATTACAAATATAAATAATTCAATAAAACAGATTAAACAAAAACTTTGTTAATTAAATAAAGCAGCTTTGTTAATTAAATAAAAGCGAACGCGCGAACTCACTGAAGAGAACGCTGCTGAAGTGTACATGCCGTGGCTCATGTATTGGACATAATATATATGAAGCGTTTCACGTCAGCTCTCCAGGCGCGGCGCGCGAGCGCGAAATCATGCTGTTTTCAGCTTGTGTTTGAAGGGCTAAGATGTATCTAAAAAAAATAATCCCCAAGTGATTTCGATGTATTTTTTCCTCAGCTTTCCGATGGTGCTATTAGTTTCTCAAAATTTTTCAATTCTAACCTCAAAAAAACATAAAACGAATAATATCTCGAAAAAATCAAAAAACCCTATGTAGAAAAAGGCTATATCCACGTAAAATTTCCTCCTCTTTCGATCTAGCAGGTCGAAAAAAATATTAAAAATACCGGTTTTGAGATATAACACGTTTTGCGTTTTTTTTATAGGAAAATGGAAAATTCTGGAAAATCTGATGTCACCGTTGGAAAGCTGAGGAAAAAATACATCGAAATCACTTGGGGATTATTTTTTCTAGATACATCTTAGCCCTTCAAACACAAGCTGAAAACAGCATGATTTCATCGCTCGCGCGCCGCGCCTGGAGAGCTGACGTGAAAACGCCTCATATGCATAAAATGCAAAACTTATTAAAGTTATAACATGCATGTGTGTGTGTGTATTTACATCATAACTGTTGATGCGGTAATTAATCCTGGTCAAGTTGTCCTGGTTGGGGATGGCCGAGAGTGAGATTAAAAGTAACTTGGCAGCATCCCCTACAATACTCGGCGGACCGGTGATATGTGAGATATGCCACTGCCTCGAACCAAAAATCAATACCAAGAACTTTTAAGCGACTTGACAAGATAGCGACGAGGACAAAATGCCTCAGCCATCGGTAGTCTGCTACCCCTATGTCGGTAGGAAGTTCATGAGCCACTCAGCGGACAGATGGCTCTTATGATATGTCGCGTCGATATTAGTATCAATAATCCAATAGAATTGATAATCGAAAATCAATAACCTATTCATAATTGTTGTTAATTAAATAAGGCAAATGCCGCTACTTCGTATACGCGAGAACCGCGGAGGAATGCCTGTAAAAACAGGAGCTCGGAGAAGCTCGAGAGGGTAGCGCGCTAATGCGTACACGGCGACATCGATACGAGTAGTCACTAAAACTTTCGTAAAAGGACGTATTTGTAAATAACCGTGAGGGACTCTATAAAGATCAGCATATGTTATATGCTATTCTTCTCATTCAGAAATCATTGACTGTAAAAAAAAAAAAAAAAAAAAAAAAAAAATGGAAAGGGTAAAACCTACAGTGCTGGCCGGCCATTGTATATTTGAATAATGATTGGTTAAAAGAGGATGATAAATTTACTTGTGACATTTTTTTAAAGCAATTTTAAAATTATACATGAGAAATACTTAGAATTTCCGTTATTTACAAAACATAAAAATCTTCCATTTGAATAGAACTTACAAGATAAATTCCAATAAAATAATTTCCCATGAGAATTTCCAAATAGATGGATTTCGACAAGTTATGTTCTCACTAAACATTTAAAAAAGAAAAAAATACAAAACCCTGATTGTAAAAAATGTTGTTATTTTATCAAATTTGACTTGATCAAATAAATTATTTCTCATAGTAATTTTCTAATCTCAAATATCTAAAAAGTAAAGTTCCCACAATAAACATAAACTTTTACACAAAACTGATTTTTAAAAATTTGGAAGACTTAACAAATTGAATATGCCATAAAAATGCATCAAAATAAATAATTGTACATGAGAATTCCCCAATTTCAAATTTTTACTATACGCACATATAATTGGATAAAGTCGTATATAGGCAACTCGGTTCTACACGCGTTAAAGAGGAAAGATGATAATTTACGAATTGAGTACCTGGCGTATTTGGTACCGTTATACTCGTGATAGCTCGTACAGTTTTCCTGACTTCACAGGAATGCCCAAACAGCAATAATTGAAAAATAATTAAAAGGGTTAAAATACAAGCACAGATATGTTCTCAAGGCAGAAAAATTTGTGGTCGAGTATTGGGGGACATTATATTTGATAAAAAATTAGTAAAAAAAAAAAAATGATGATAAATTAATTAATTAATATAAATAATCAAAGCAATTGTAAAAGCGATACTTAGAATTTCGTTAATTTACTCAAAATAATAAACTTCTTCAAATTACATTTTGATAGATTAACAGCAATAAAATACATAATTTCCCATGAGAATTTACAAATAATTGTAAAAAATTTATATTTACAAAACTTGACGGCCAAATAAATTCAAAATAATTAATTCACTACAACAAATTCATAATCTGAAATATTTAAAAAGTAACGATCCCACAATAAGCATAAACTATTACATAAAACTGATTTTTAAAATTTTGGATTATTTAACAAGTCGCCTATGCCATATAAATGGAAAATAGATAATTCTCCGAAAAAATTTGCTAATCTTAAATTTAGGCAAAAGTTAACATTCTCCCTTGCAAATATAATTGGATAAACCCGTAGGCAGTTTGCACACGTTAAAGAGGAAAGGTGATAATTTAGAAACAGTGTACCTGGAGTAATCGATGCCGCTACGCTCGTGATAGCTCGGAAAGTTTTCCCCACTTCACAGGACAGCCCAAACAGCGAAAACCGAAAAATAGACTTTGTAGTAGCACAGAGATGTTCGCTGCACCCTCGATGCTCCGATTCCGAGCCTGTTCGTCCTAAGCGTCGTCGAGCGACTGTGCCGGGAGCGGAGAGAATATCAACGTGCGTGAGATCGGGAGGGGTAAGAAAAAATTTCCGCGCCTTCTTCTCTATCCGAAACTACCGTTCACGATGGTCAGGATGGACTTAGTTTCCCCCACCATCTCATGGTACTACCGATGGAGGAGAAGAGGGCGTATACAAAGTTCGGCAAAAGAAACCTCATACGTACGCATCTTCGAGCAAGGGGAGGGATACAGGCGACGAACTCGCTCTCTGATTCCGGGAAACAAGGGTACATATTAGTACAAGGTTTTATTTTGTTTTTCTCCTTTTCGTGTGTGTAACAATATTGCTGATATTATGATTGTATACATTCGAAAACCATTTATACCTGTCACGTCCACATTATAAATATGCGGAAAAAAATTTTGTACTAAAAATTACTATTCTTTATAGTAAACGAGGACATACTCGTATTCTCATCAAAATTACTACAATGTGTAGTCAAAATTGCTATTTATATAGTAAAAATTGAAAAAAAATACCAAATTTTTACTTTACATTGTAGTAATTTTGATGAGAATACGAGTATGTCCCTCGTTTACTATAAAGAATAGTAATTTTTAGTACAAAATTATTCTCCGTGTGAAAAAAACAAAAAAACGGGTACACTGATTAAACCGTTTTAAATCTGTATCAATTAAGTAAGGTAATGTGATAACACTAGTGCGTGAGAACCGCCGAGAAATGCCTGTAAAAACAGGAACGCGGATGAGCTCGAGAGGGCAGCGCGCAAATGCGTACACTGCGTCATCGATACGATTAGACACTAAAACTCTCGAAAACGGATGTATTTGTAAATAACTGTGAGGACTATATAACGATCAGTATATGTTATATGCTATTATGCTTATTCAGAAATCATTTACTGTAAAAAAAGCAAATAATATAACGTACAGTGCTGGGCGGCCATTGTAAATTTGAATAAAGATTGCTTAAAAGTGGATGATAAATTTACTATTGACATTTTTAAAGCAATTTTAAAACTATACACGAAAAATACTTTGATTTTCGTTAATTTACTCAACATAAAAGCTTCCATTTAAGTAAGACTTTGAAAAATTGAATTATTGATAGATAGATAGCAATAAAATAAATAATTTCCCATGAGAATTTCCAAATTCATGATTTCCAAAAAGTCACGTTCCCGCTATAAACGTGAAAAAGTACAAATACCTGTAAAACATTTTATTTTATAAAATTTGAGTTGGCCAAATAAATTCAAAATAAATAGTAAACCACGAGAAATTTCAAAAGTCAAATATTTAAAAAGGGACGTTTACACTATAAGCATAAAAAAAATTACATAAAACTGATTTTTGAAAACATAGACGTTTAAAGTCGACACGGGCAAAAAAATTATTGATTTGACAAGATGATGACGAGGACAAAATGCCTCGGACATCGGAAGTCGGCTATCCCTACGTCGGTAGGAAGTTCATGAGCCACTCAGCGGACAGGTGATTTTTATGATTTGTCGCGTCACTATTAGTATCAATAATTCGATAGATTTGATAATAGAAAATCAAAAACCTATTCATAATGGTTGTTAATTAAATAAGGCAAAGGCAGCTACTTCGTATACGCGAGAACCGCCGAGGAATGCCTGTAAAAATAGGAGCTCGGAGGAGCTCGAGAGGGTAGCGCGGACGTATTTATAAATAACTGTGAGGGACTATATAACGATCAGCATATGTTATATGCTATTCTGCTTATTCAGAAATCATTTACTGTAAAAAAAGCAAATAGTATAACGTACAGTGCTGGCCGGCCATTATATATTTCAATAAAGATTGGTTAAAAGAGGATGATAAATTTACTAGTGACATTTTTTAAAGCAATTTTAAAATTATACAAGAGAAATACTTAGAATTTCCGTTATTTACAAAACATAAAAATCTTCCATTTGAATTGAACTTACAAGATAAATTCCAATAAAATAATTTCCCATGAGAATTTCCAAATAGATGGTTTTCGACAAGTTATGTTCTCACTAAACATTTAAAAAAGAAAAAAAAATACAAAACCCTGATTGTAAAAAATATTGTTATTTTATCAAATTTGACTTGATCAAATAAATTATTTCTCATAGTAATTTTCTAATCTCAAATATCTAAAAGTAAAGTTCCCACAATAAACATAAACTTTTACACAAAACTGATTTTTAAAAATTTGGAAGACTTAACAAATTGAATATGCCATAAAAATGCATCAAAATAAATAATTGTACATGAGAATTCCCAATTTCAAATTTTTACTATACGCACATATAATTGGATAAAGTCGTATATAGGAAACTCGGTTCTACACGCGTTAAAGAGGAAAGATGATAATTTACGAATTGAGTACCTGGCGTATTTGGTACCGTTATACTCGTGATAGCTCGTACAGTTTTCCTGACTTCACAGGAATGCCCAAACAGCAATAATTGAAAAATAATTAAAAGGGTTAAAATACAAGCACAGATATGTTCTCAAGGCAGAAAAATTTGTGGTCGAGTATTGGGGGACATTATATTTGATAAAAAATTAGTAAAAAAAAAAATGATGATAAATTAATTAATTAATATAAATAATCAAAGCAATTGTAAAAAAGCGATACTTAGAATTTCGTTAATTTACTCAAAATAATAAACTTCTTCAAATTACATTTTGATAGATTAACAGCAATAAAATACATAATTTCCCATGAGAATTTACAAATAATTGTAAAAAATTTATATTTACAAAACTTGACGGCCAAATAAATTCAAAATAATTAATTCACTACAACAAATTCATAATCTGAAATATTTAAAAAGTAACGATCCCACAATAAGCATAAACTATTACATAAAACTGATTTTTAAAATTTTGGATTATTTAACAAGTCGCCTATGCCATATACATGGAAAATAGATAATTCTCCGAAAAATTTGCTAATCTTAAATTTAGGCAAAAGTTAACATTCTCACTTGCAAATATAATTGGATAAAGTCGTAGGCAGTTTCCACACACGTTAAAGAGAAAGGTGATAATTTAGAAACAGTGTACCTGGAGTAATCCCCACTTCACAGGACAGCCCAAACAGCGAAAACCGAAAAATAGACTTTGTAGTAGCACAGAGATGTTCGCTGCACCCTCGATGCTCCGATTCCGAGCCTGTTCGTCCTAGCGTCGTCGAGCGACTGTGACGGGAGCGGAGAGAATATCAACGTGCGTGAGATCGGGAGGGGTAAGAAAAATGTCCGCGCCTTCTTCTCTATCCGAAACTACCGTTCACGATGGTCAGGATGGACTTCGTTTCCCCCACCATCTCATGGTACTACCGATGGAGGGAGAAGAGGGGCGTAAGCAAAGTTCGGCAAAGAAACCTCATACGTACGCATCTTCGAGCAAGGGGGGAGGGATACAGGCGACGAACTCGCTCTCTGATTCCGGGAAACAAGGGTACATATTAGTACAAGGTTTTATTTTGTTTTTCTCCTTTTCGTGTGTATAACAATATTGTTGGTATTATGATAGTATACATTCGAAAGCCATTTATATCTGTCACGTCCACACTATAAATATGCACGGAGAATAATTTTGTACTAAAAATTACTATTCTTTATAGTAAACGAGGGACATACTCTTATTCTCATCAAAATTACTACAATGTATAGTCAAAATTGCTATTTATATAGTAAAATTGAAAAAAAATAGCAAATTTTTACTATACATTGTAGTAATTTCGATGAGAATACGAGTATGACCCTGGTTTACTATAAAGAATAGTAATTTTTAGTACAAAATTATTGTCCATGTGAAAAAACAAAAAACGAGTACACTGACTAACCGTTTAAAATCTGTATCAATTAAGTAAGGCAATGTGATAACACGAGTGCGCGAGGAATGCATGTAAAAATAGGAGCTCGGAGGAGCTCGAGAGGGTAATCGCGCTAATGCGTACACGGCGTCATCGATACGAGTAGTCACTAAAACTCTCGTAAAGAACGTATTTGTAAATTCATTATTTCCGAAATGTCACGTTCCGCTATAAACGTGAAAATTACAAATACCTGTAAAAATTTTATTTTATAAATTTTGAATTGGCCAAATAAATAATTTAACACGCGAAGCTCAAATATTTAAAAAGTAAAGTTCCCAGAATAAGCATAAAAAAATTACATAAAACTGATGTTGATAATTTATATGTTTAAAATCGCTTCGCCAAAAAAACTTTTTAATCGACAAGATGACGACAAGGACAGAATGCCTCAAACATCGGTAGTCTGCTATCCCTACGTTGTTAAGAGTTTTAGAGCACTAAACGGATCGGGGATTCTTAGTATATATCGCGCCCCTATTAGCATGAATAATTCGATTCAATTTATTATCGGACATCAAAAAATTTTTTATAATAGGTGTTAATTAAATAAGGCAAAGGCAGCTAGTTCGTATACGCGAGAACGTCGAGTTGCGCGGTCGCGCTCGAGGTCGGTACTATAGTGTACACGGCTTCGCCGATACGAGCAGCCACTGCATCTCTCGCAAAATGAGGGATTTTTAATTGACGGTGACGGAAGCCATAAAGAGTGGCATTTTTTATATGAAATTTTGCGCAACCACTTTTGTTAAAAAATAGTATATAACGACCCTAGGGAGTAAAAGTGATCGTATGTAAATGGAAACAGCTAGGCAGAAAAAAACATTATAACAATTAGCTGTTATTGAAATGAAAGGCAGAAAAGTTTAATGGCAAATAATAGGGTGACGATAATATGTGCTAAAAGAATTGTGAAAAACTGGTGATAAATTGAAAACAAGCATTTTGTAAAAATGAATCCTTTTTTCAAATTAGACTTTCCTGAGATTAAATAAATCCTATTATGTTATTAAATTTTTTAACCAATTCACAAAGTATAGAAATCATAAATATTTTCACAAAGAAATTAGCAAATCTTAAATTATTTTCAAAGTGACGTCTCCATTATTACCATAAATACTTTTTCACCATACCCTAGCCGAAAGTACCACTTTCGCTCCCGGCTCAAAAACGCGAATGTGGTATTTTCGACCCGGGTATGGTGAAAAATCGTATACACAACACGGGGATAAAGAGGAGCCACCCTTTAGAGCACATGTTTGCCACCCTCGCCTTCGGCTCGGGTGGCAATTTACCACGATAACTCTGGACTGACAACTCTTTACCTCCTAGTTGCGTAATATACTATCATTTGCTCAAGAAATGTCGATGTTTCATCAAATGAAACTTCACAAAATACCACATATAGTATATTACGCGCCTAGGAAGGAATAGTATATTACGCGCCTTGGTAGAAAAAACTTGGAAGCAGCCCACAGGTTGTGTAAATTGCTATCCTCGTTAATTTTCGCCATACCGGGCCGAAAACACCACATTCACATTTTTGAGCCGGGCGGGAATGTGGCACTTTCGGCCAGGGTATGACGAAAATATAATTTTCCATAAGCATTCACCAATCTTTAATTTACGTAATGTCTCGTAATAATTACAAACATAAATAATTCAATAAAACAGATTAAAAAATCTTTGATAATTAAATAAAGCAAAGCATTGTTAATTAAATAAAAGCGAGCGCGCGAACTCACTGGAGAGAACGGTGCTGAAGTGTACACGCCGTCGCTGATGTATGGACATAATATAGATGCATAAAATACAAAACTTATTAAAAGTTATAACATGTATGTACGTGTGCACTTACATAACTTTTGATGCTGTAGTTAATCCTGGTGTAGTTGTCCTTGTCGGGAATGGGCGCGAGTGGAAGTTATGAGTACCTTGGCGGCAGCCACTACAACACTCGGCGAACCGGTGACATGTGAGATATGCTACTGCCTCGTATCAAAGATCAATATCCACAACTTTTAATCGATTTGACAAGATGACGACGAGGACAAATGCCTCAGACATCGATAGTCTGCTATCCCTACGTGGGTAGGAGTTCTTGAGCCTCTCAGCGGACCGGGGATTCTTGGATATGTCGCGCCACTATTTAGGATTAATACATCGATAGAATAATTGATTACCGAACATCTAAAACTTTTTATAACGGTTGTTAATTAAATAAGACAACGGCAGCTAGTTCGTATACGTAACAACCGCCGTGTATTGCCAATTAATACGAGTTGCGCAGTCCCGCTCGAGAGACCGGCACTATTAGTGTACAACGCGTCGCCGATACGAGCAGCCACTATAGCTCTCGAAAAATGACTGATTTTTAGTTGTCGGTGAGGAGGCCATAAAAATTTGCATTTTTTATATGTAATCTTGGACAACTCACTTTCGTTAAAAAAAACCCCCATTATAACTATTAGCTGTTATTGAAATGAAATGCAGAAAAGTTTAATGGCAAATAATGGGTGACTATAATATGTGGTAAAAAAATTGTTAAAAACTGGTGATAAATTGAAAACAAGCATTTTGTAAAAATGAACCCTGTTTTCAAATTAGACTTTCCTGAGATTAAATAAATCAAATTGTTACTAAATTTTTGAACCAATTCACAAATACAGAAAACAAATATTTTCACGTAGGAATTAGCAAATCTTAAATTATTTTCAAAGTGACGTCTTCATTATTACCATAAATAATTTCATTTGTAAAATAATGTCGATGTTTCATCAAATGAAACTTCACAAAATACCAAATATAGTTATATTACGCGCCTAGGAAGGAATAGTATATTATGCACCATGGTAGAAAAAACTTGGGCAGCCCCACAGCTCGTGTAAATTGCTATCCTCGTTAATTTTTCGCTTATACCCGGGCCGAAAACACCACATTCATATTTTTGAGCCGGGCGGGAATATGGCACTTTCAGACAGGGTATGGCGAAAATATAATTTTCCATAAGCATTTACAAATCTTTAATTTACATGTAATGTCTCGTAATATTACAAACATAAATAATTCAATAAAACAGATTAAAAAAAATCTTTGATAATTAAATAAAGTAAAGCTTTGTTAATTAAATAAAAACCAGCGCGCGAACTCACTGTAGAGAACGGTGCTGAAGTGTACACGCCGTCGCTGATGTATGGACATAATATAGATGCATAAATACAAAACTTATTAAAATTATAACATGTATGTGCGTGTGCGTTTACATAACTTTTGATGCTGTTGTTAATCCTGGTGTAGTTGTCATTGTCGGGGATGGGCGCGAGTGGAAGTTATGAGTACCTCGGCAGCAGCCACTACAACACTCGGCGGACCGGTGACATGTGAGATATGCTACTGCCTCGTTGCCAACGATTAATATCCACAACTTTTAAACGACTTGCCAAGATGACGACGGGACAAAATCCGTCGACATCGATAGTATGCTATCTCTACATCGGTTGGAGTTCTTGAGCCTCTAAGCGGACCGGGGATTCTTGGATATGTCGCGCCACTAATAGGATAGATAATTCGATAGAATTGATTACCGAACATCAGAAACTTTGTATAATGGTTGTTAATTAAATAAGACAAAGGCAGCTAGCAGTTCGTATACGCAATAACCGCCGTGTAATGCGAGAGGCCCTGTACTATTAGTATGCAAGGGCGTCGCCGATACGAGCAGCCACTGCATCTCTCGAAAAATTACTGATTTTTAGTTGTCGGTGAGGAGGCTATAAAAATCGGCATTTTTTTTATATGCAATTTTCCGCAATCACTTTCGTTAAAAAAAAAAACTTTACAAAAATTATCCGTTATCGAAATGAAAGGCTGAGTTTAATGGCAAATAATTGGGTGATGATAATTTGTGCTAAAAGAATTGTTATAAACTGGTGATAAATTAAAGACAAGCATTTTTTAAAAATGAACCCTCTTTTCAAATTAGACTTTCCTGAGATTAAATAAATCCTATTATGTTATTAAATTTTTTAACTAATTCGCAAGTGTAAAAAACACAAATAATTTGACATAAGAATTAGCAAATCTTAAATTATTTTCAGTTACGTAACCATTATTACCATAAATAATTTCATTAAAGTGCTTGTAAAAAAAATTGTGTTCATCAAATTAAACTTCACAAAATACCAGATAAATAATTTTCCATAGCGTATGCAAATCTTTAGTTTTCGTTTTGTCTCATAATAATTACAAATATAATGAATTCAATAGAACATATTAAAGAAAATCTTTGATAATTTAAATAAAGCGAACTCGCTTGAGCGGACGGTATTGAAGCGTTGACGCCGTCGCTTACGTATTAACATAATATAAATGCATAAAATGCAAAACATTTAAGTTATAATCATGTATGTGTGCTGCATTTACATCATAACTGTTGATGCTGCAGTGAACCCTGGTGCAGGTGTCCTTGTGGGGTGTGGGTGGGAGTGGAGATTGTGAGTACGTTGGCAGCTACTACAACACTCGGCGGACCGATGATATGTGAGATATGTCACTGCCTCGTACCAAAAATCAATACCCAGAACTTTTGAATGAGTTGACAAGACATTGATGGAGGACAACGAACTACCACGAAATGTCATGGGTCTGAAGTTTGCAACGTTGGAGTGCAACGAAATAAAAAAAAATAATTCATTTTACTTCAAGTTTAGACTAAATTATATTAATTTTGCGTGTAGATTTTGGGTTTTATAGTATAGAATAACTTTGTGACAAAGATTTAGATAAAATTTCCATTGTTTAATAACTTTAATCAATCGTAAAAAATTATTTCGTTGCATTCCAACGATGCAAACTTCAGACCCATGAAATGTCTTAAATACACACACACACACACACACACACACACACACACACACACACACACACACACACACACACACACACACACACACCCACACACACACACACACACACACACACACAGACACACACATACACACACACACACACACACACACACACACACACACACACACACACATACACACACACACACACACACACACACACACACACTCACACCCACACACACACACACACACACACACACTATAAATAAATCCTTCTCTTAGTGTAGTCAAAGTTAACGACAAAATAATATATAAAAAACAAATCACCATAGAGCGTTCTAAGTGGAAACTCAAGTACTGCCTTTTTCGAATTCGTTTGCTCTTGCTTTTTCAGCATCTTTTTCTTTCTAGAAGGAAGCTCATTAAGGGACGATGACGAGGGCAAATCATAATTCACTGGTAGGAGACGACGAACTTCTTTTCCATCTTCTACATCTGAAATGGGGCACGATTCCAGGTGTAAGTTGTTCCTCTGCACATTCTGCAGCTTTCGGTAAACAGCGCGAGACTAACTCCCTATTCACCACATCCCAAACGTGGATCTTAACAGTTTGGGGAACATACTCCTGCTGGCTGTGTCTGTCATTCTCAACAGTAGCTGAATTACCCTGTAATAAATGGCACAATTTAGTTTGACGCAAATACATACGGCAGACTACCATACTCTCTGTTAGCCGGCTGCAGGTATGCTTTACACTTATAAGGCCCCATAGTATCACCTCGTTATGAGAAAATAATTTCCCATAAACATTTGAAAATCACAAACTTTAGAAATGTCTCGTATAAACTATAACCATAAATAATTCAATAAAATTGATTATGGAAAATCAAAACGTTTGTTAAATATCTGTTAATTAAATGAGGCAAAGACATGAAACCCGCGAGGCAAAATCGCCGTGGAATGCCGATAAACGGCGTTATAAGATTGGCATTTTTATATGCGAATTAGCGGAGCCACTTTCGAAAAAAAGACAACGTTATAACAATAATCTTTCATTGAAATAAAAGGCAGAAGAATATAATGTCGAATAATGAGGGGATATTATATTTGCTACTAGATTTGTTAAATTCTGGTAAAAAAAAATAAAAGCATTATATGAAAAAATAAAACTGCACTCTTAAAAATTTTGTGTAAAATTTTAATCCTGTGGCATTTAAATTTTATGTAAAAGTTTACACAATATTTGTGTAAAATGTACACAAGCATGTAAATTTGTAAATTTGTGTAAATTTTCAATTTACACAAATTAAATAATAAAGCCGCGATTTTACAAAAAATTTTGTGTAAACGGCCATTTTACACAAATTTTTACATAGTGTTTGTGTAAATAATTTACACAAATTTTTATATAAAATAGGGAAATTGATATTTAACACAAACTTTGCGTAAAATAGGGATACAATTTTTAAGAGTGTTTTTCAAATTTGATTTTAGAGAAAATAAAAATAAATTGAATTATATCTTCAATACGAACAGGAAAATTCCAGTGTACTTAAAAAAATTATTAATAATGGGTATTGAAAAAGTGGTCAAAATAATTGTTATAATTAACTAAACAAAGGAATATTCCATTCATGTCGCCACTATAAGCATGAATAATTCGATGGAACTAATTAACTGTCGAAAATCAAAAACTTTTTTATGTTAATTAAATAAGGCAAAGGTACACTGAGAGAAGAAACTAGGAATTGGAGGAAGAGCGCTCTTAGGTGTATCGCAAGGACCTTTTAACCTGCTATTTTTACGAGAAACTCAAGCCATGTTCGCAAGGCCCCTCGCGTTATCCTCATGAACTCGTTCCTAGCGGAAATCGCAAGAGCGCCACGGGATTATCCCGGGAGGTTCCTTCCGATTAAGTTGGGGAATCGTTATGCCTTAGCTGTGTCTACATCCAGACGGTTCGCTTCTCTCATTGGTTGGGAGCGGGCGCGTGCGCCTATGACCCAATGAGAAAAGCTAATAGCACGCGCCCGCAGTGTAGCAGTCTGCTATGACGCTCACCTCACCGCGCCGCATACGCTTAATCGCAAAGGAACCTCCCGGGATAATCCCGTGGCGCTCTTACGATTTTCGCTAGGAACGAGTGCATGTGAATATCCTTAGTAGCCACGCGAATAAAGCAGGCGTGATTCTTGCGATATTAGCGTGACAAAACTCCTCGCGATAATCTCTAGATATTTCTCTCAGTGTAGCTACTTCGTACGCGAGAATCACCGAGTAATGCCGATAAATCGGGCACGCGTACGCGACCGAGAGGCAACCGCTATAGCCCACCCGACGTCACCGATACGAGCAGACCTCCGTTTCTCTAAGAGTGACCGATTCGTAAATGACGGTGAGGGAGGCTATAAAGATTGTTATCTTTCATATGCAATTTTGTGAATACATTTTTAATGAAATAAAAAAATACGTTATAGATAGATTAATAGCAATAAAATACATAATTTCCCATGAGAATTTACAAATAATTATAAAAAATTTTAATTTACAAAACTTGACATTGCCAAATAAATTAAAAATAATTAATTCACTACAACAAATTTATAATCTGAAATATTTAAAAAGTAACGTTCCCACAATAAGCATAAACTATTACACAAAACTGATTTTTAAAATTTTGAAGATTTAACAAGTCGCCTATGCCATATAAATCCAAAATAGATAATTCTCCGTAAGAATTTCCTAATCTTAAATTTAGGCAACAAAGTTAACATTCTCACTATATGCAAATATAATTGGATAAAGTCGTATAGGCAAGTCGACTCTACACGCGTTAAACAGGAAAGCGGATAATTTACGAATAGTATACCTGGCCTAGTTAGTACCGCTATACTCCTGGTAGCTCGTATAGTTTTTCCGACTTCACAAGACAGCCCAATGAGCAAAAATAAAAAATAAAAGGGATAAAAATACTAGCACAGAGATGTTCGCTGAGCAGAAAACACTGTGGTCGAGTATTCAGGGACATTATATTTGATAAAAAAAGATTTGTTAAAAGCTTATAATAAATTAACAGATATTTTTTAACGCAATTCCAAAAAGCAAAGTACTCAGAAATTTGTCAACATACTAACAATAGATAACTTTTCTTAATATTAAATTTTGATAAATAGATAGCAGTAAAATTAATAATTTCTCATGAAAATTCCAAAAAGC
>CM070874.1:118106939-118259439 GCA_036365515.1 Torymus aiolomorphi
ATGTAGAACATTTTCAAAATTGCTCATCTCCGCTAGGTCCTTCGACCCCAAAGGATATTCCATCCACTAGAGCAGGATGATATAGTCGGGTATTGTGACTAGTAGGCTGAGAAAATTGAAATTTGGTATTTTTGAGCGATTTTCAACGCATTATATCCCAATAAACGAAGAAAATTTTTTTCTCCAAATTTAGCCAAAATTCATATATAGGGTATTTTGCGCTGCTCTTTCGATTGGCGCTATGATTTTTACAATATCTATTAAAAATGGATATTTTGGGGTTTTAAGCGATTTGAAGTCGATTTGGCCCAAATAAACGATGAAATGTAGAACATTTTCAAAATTGCTCATCTCCGCTAGGTCCTTCGACCCCAAAGGATATTCCATCCACTAGAGCAGGATGATATAGTCCGGTATTGTGACTAGTAGGCTGAGAAAATTGAAATTTGGTATTTTTGAGCGATTTTCAACGCATTATATCCCAATAAACGAAGAAAAATTTTTTTCTCCAAATTTAGCCAAAATTCATATATAGGGGTATTTTGCGCTGCTCTTTCGATTGGCGCTATGATTTTTACAATATCTGAAAATTTTTGAAAATTATTTTGTTCCTATTGCTCTACGGCCCTAAAACCTTTTCCATTCGATAGAGCGGAAAAAAATAGTCGCGTATAGTGATTGGTGGGATTAAAAAATGGATATTTTTGGTTTTTAAGCGATTTGAAGTCGATTTGGCCCAAATAAACGATGAAATGTAGAACATTTTTCAAAATTGCTCATCTCCGCTAGGTCCTTCGACCCCAAAGGATATTCCATCCACTAGAACAGGATGATAAAGTCGGTATTGTGACTAGTAGGCTGAGAAAATTGAAATTTGGTATTTTTGAGCGATTTTCAACGCATTATATCCCAATAAACGAAGAAAAATTTTTTCTCCAAATTGAGCCAAAATTCATATATAGGGGTATTTTGCGCTGCTCTTTCGATTGGCGCTATGATTTTTGCAATATCTGAAAATTTTTGAAAATTATTTTTTCCTATTGGCTCTACGGCCCTAAAACCTTTTCCATTCGATAGAGCGGAAAAAAATAGTCGCGTATAGTGATTGGTGGGATTAAAAAATGGATATTTTGGGGGTTTTAAGCGATTTGAAGTCGATTTGGCCCAAATAAACGATGAAATGTAGAACATTTTCAAAATTGCTCATCTCCGCTAGGTCCTTCGACCCCAAAGGATATTCCATCCACTAGAGCAGGATGATATAGTCCGGTATTGTGACTAGTAGGCTGAGAAAATTGAAATTTGGTATTTTTGAGCGATTTTCAACGCATTATATCCCAATAAACGAAGAAAAATTTTTTTCTCCAAATTTAGCCAAAATTCATATATAGGGGTATTTTGCGCTGCTCTTTCGATTGGCGCTATGATTTTTGCAATATCTGAAAATTTTTGAAAATTATTTTTTCCTATTGGCTCTACGGCCCTAAAACCTTTTCCGTTCGATAGAGCGGAAAAAAATAGTCGCGTATAGTGATTGGTGGGATTAAAAAATGGATATTTTGGGGTTTTAAGCGATTTGAAGTCGATTTGGCCCAAATAAACGATGAAATTTAGAACATTTTTCAAAATTGCTCATCTCCGCTAGGTCCTTCGACCCCAAAGGATATTCCATCCACTAGAGCAGGATGATATAGTCCGGTATTGTGACTAGTAGGCTGAGAAAATTGAAATTTGGTATTTTTGAGCGATTTTCAACGCATTATATCCCAATAAACGAAGAAAAATTTTTTTCTCCAAATTTAGCCAAAATTCATATATAGGGGTATTTTGCGCTGCTCTTTCGATTGGCGCTATGATTTTTGCAATATCTGAAAATTTTTGAAAATTATTTTTTCCTATTGGCTCTACGGCCCTAAAACCTTTTCCATTCGATAGAGCGGAAAAAAATAGTCGTCGTATAGTGATTGGTGGGATTAAAAAATGGATATTTTGGGGTTTTAAGCGATTTGAAGTCGATTTGGCCCAAATAAACGATGAAATGTAGAACATTTTCAAAATTGCTCATCTCCGCTAGGTCCTTCGACCCCAAAGGATATTCCATCCACTAGAGCAGGATGATATAGTCCGGTATTGTGACTAGTAGGCTGAGAAAATTGAAATTTGGTATTTTTGAGCGATTTTCAACGCATTATATCCCAATAAACGAAGAAAAATTTTTTTCTCCAAATTTAGCCAAAATTCATATATAGGGGTATTTTGCGCTGCTCTTTCGATTGGCGCTATGATTTTTGCAATATCTGAAAATTTTTGAAAATTATTTTTTCCTATTGGCTCTACGGCCCTAAAACCTTTTCCATTCGATAGAGCGGAAAAAAATAGTCGCGTATAGTGATTGGTGGGATTAAAAAATGGATATTTTGGGGGTTTTAAGCGATTTGAAGTCGATTTGGCCCAAATAAACGATGAAATGTAGAACATTTTTCAAAATTGCTCATCTCCGCTAGGTCCTTCGACCCCAAAGGATATTCCATCCACTAGAGCAGGATGATATAGTCCGGTATTGTGACTAGTAGGCTGAGAAAATTGAAATTTGGTATTTTTGAGCGATTTTCAACGCATTATATCCCAATAAACGAAGAAAAATTTTTTTCTCCAAATTTAGCCAAAATTCATATATAGGGGTATTTTGCGCTGCTCTTTCGATTGGCGCTATGATTTTTGCAATATCTGAAAATTTTTGAAAATTATTTTTTTCCTATTGGCTCTACGGCCCTAAAACCTTTTCCATTCGATAGAGCGGAAAAAAATAGTCGCGTATAGTGATTGGTGGGATTAAAAAATGGATATTTTGGGGGTTTTAAGCGATTTGAAGTCGATTTGGCCCAAATAAACGATGAAATGTAGAACATTTTCAAAATTGCTCATCTCCGCTAGGTCCTTCGACCCCAAAGGATATTCCATCCACTAGAGCAGGATGATATAGTCCGGTATTGTGACTAGTAGGCTGAGAAAATTGAAATTTGGTATTTTTGAGCGATTTTCAACGCATTATATCCCAATAAACGAAGAAAAATTTTTTCTCCAAATTTAGCCAAAATTCATATATAGGGGTATTTTGCGCTGCTCTTTCGATTGGCGCTATGATTTTTGCAATATCTGAAAATTTTTGAAAATTATTTTTTTCCTATTGGCTCTACGGCCCTAAAACCTTTTCCATTCGATAGAGCGGAAAAAAATAGTCGCGTATAGTGATTGGTGGGATTAAAAAATGGATATTTTGGGGTTTTAAGCGATTTGAAGTCGATTTGGCCCAAATAAACGATGAAATGTAGAACATTTTCAAAATTGCTCATCTCCGCTAGGTCCTTCGACCCCAAAGGATATTCCATCCACTAGAGCAGGATGATATAGTCCGGTATTGTGACTAGTAGGCTGAGAAAATTGAAATTTGGTATTTTGAGCGATTTTCAACGCATTATATCCCAATAAACGAAGAAAAATTTTTTTCTCCAAATTTAGCCAAAATTCATATATAGGGGTATTTTGCGCTGCTCTTTCGATTGGCGCTATGATTTTTGCAATATCTGAAAATTTTTGAAAATTATTTTTTCCTATTGGCTCTACGGCCCTAAAACCTTTTCCATTCGATAGAGCGGAAAAAAATAGTCGCGTATAGTGATTGGTGGGATTAAAAAATGGATATTTTGGGGTTTTAAGCGATTTGAAGTCGATTTGGCCCAAATAAACGATGAAATGTAGAACATTTTTCAAAATTGCTCATCTCCGCTAGGTCCTTCGACCCCAAAGGATATTCCATCCACTAGAGCAGGATGATATAGTCCGGTATTGTGACTAGTAGGCTGAGAAAATTGAAATTTGGTATTTTTGAGCGATTTTCAACGCATTATATCCCAATAAACGAAGAAAAATTTTTTTCTCCAAATTTAGCCAAAATTCATATATAGGGGTATTTTGCGCTGCTCTTTCGATTGGCGCTATGATTTTTGCAATATCTGAAAATTTTTGAAAATTATTTTTTCCTATTGGCTCTACGGCCCTAAAACCTTTTCCATTCGATAGAGCGGAAAAAAATAGTCGCGTATAGTGATTGGTGGGATTAAAAAATGGATATTTTGGGGGTTTTAAGCGATTTGAAGTCGATTTGGCCCAAATAAACGATGAAATGTAGAACATTTTCAAAATTGCTCATCTCCGCTAGGTCCTTCGACCCCAAAGGATATTCCATCCACTAGAGCAGGATGATATAGTCCGGTATTGTGACTAGTAGGCTGAGAAAATTGAAATTTGGTATTTTTGAGCGATTTTCAACGCATTATATCCCAATAAACGAAGAAAAATTTTTTCTCCAAATTTAGCCAAAATTCATATATAGGGGTATTTTGCGCTGCTCTTTCGATTGGCGCTATGATTTTTGCAATATCTGAAAATTTTTGAAAATTATTTTTTCCTATTGGCTCTACGGCCCTAAAACCTTTTCCATTCGATAGAGCGGAAAAAAATAGTCGCGTATAGTGATTGGTGGGATTAAAAAATGGATATTTTGGGGGTTTTAAGCGATTTGAAGTCGATTTGGCCCAAATAAACGATGAAATGTAGAACATTTTCAAAATTGCTCATCTCCGCTAGGTCCTTCGACCCCAAAGGATATTCCATCCACTAGAGCAGGATGATATAGTCCGGTATTGTGACTAGTAGGCTGAGAAAATTGAAATTTGGTATTTTTGAGCGATTTTCAACGCATTATATCCCAATAAACGAAGAAAAATTTTTTCTCCAAATTTAGCCAAAATTCATATATAGGGGTATTTTGCGCTGCTCTTTCGATTGGCGCTATGATTTTTGCAATATCTGAAAATTTTTGAAAATTATTTTTTCCTATTGGCTCTACGGCCCTAAAACCTTTTCCATTCGATAGAGCGGAAAAAAATAGTCGGGTATAGTGATTGGTGTGATTAAAAAATGGATATTTTGGTGTTGTTAAGGGATTTGAAGTCGATTTGGCCCAAGTAAACGATGAAATGTAGAACATTTTCAAAATTGCTCATCTCCGCTAGGTCCTTCGACCCCAAAAGATATTCCATCCACTAGAGCAGGATGATATAGTTCGGTATTGTGACTAGTAGGCTGAGAAAATTGAAATTTGGTATTTTTGAGCGATTTTCAACGCATTATATCCCAATAAACGAAGAAAAATTTTTTCTCCAAATTTAGCCAAAATTCATATATAGGGGTATTTTGCGCTGCTCTTTCGATTGGCGCTATGATTTTTGCAATATCTGAAAATTTTTGAAAATTATTTTTTTCCTATTGGCTCTACGGCCCTAAAACCTTTTCCATTCGATAGAGCGGAAAAAAATAGTCGCGTATAGTGATTGGTGGGATTAAAAAATGGATATTTTGGGGGTTTTAAGCGATTTGAAGTCGATTTGGCCCAAATAAACGATGAAATGTAGAACATTTTCAAAATTGCTCATCTCCGCTAGGTCCTTCGACCCCAAAGGATATTCCATCCACTAGAGCAGGATGATATAGTCCGGTATTGTGACTAGTAGGCTGAGAAAATTGAAATTTGGTATTTTTGAGCGATTTTCAACGCATTATATCCCAATAAACGAAGAAAAATTTTTTTCTCCAAATTTAGCCAAAATTCATATATAGGGGTATTTTGCGCTGCTCTTTCGATTGGCGCTATGATTTTTGCAATATCTGAAAATTTTTGAAAATTATTCATTTCCTATTGGCTCTACGGACCTAAAACCTTTTCCATTCGATAGAGCGGAAAAAAATAGTCGCGTATAGTGATTGGTGGGATTAAAAAATGGATATTTTGGGGTTTTAAGCGATTTGAAGTCGATTTGGCCAAAATAAACGATGAAATGTAGAACATTTTTCAAAATTGCTCATCTCCGCTAGGTCCTTCGACCCCAAAGGATATTCCATCCACTAGAGCAGGATGATATAGTCCGGTATTGTGACTAGTAGGCTGAGAAAATTGAAATTTGGTATTTTTGAGCGATTTTCAACGCATTATATCCCAATAAACGAAGAAAAATTTTTTTCTCCAAATTTAGCCAAAATTCATATATAGGGGTATTTTGCGCTGCTCTTTCGATTGGCGCTATGATTTTTGCAATATCTGAAAATTTTTGAAAATTATTTTTTCCTATTGGCTCTACGGCCCTAAAACCTTTTCCATTCGATAGAGCGGAAAAAAATAGTCGCGTATAGTGATTGGTGGGATTAAAAAATGGATATTTTGGGGTTTTAAGCGATTTGAAGTCGATTTGGCCCAAATAAACGATGAAATGTAGAACATTTTTCAAAATTGCTCATCTCCGCTAGGTCCTTCGACCCCAAAGGATATTCCATCCACTAGAGCAGGATGATATAGTCGGGTATTGTGACTAGTAGGCTGAGAAAATTGAAATTTGGTATTTTTGAGCGATTTTCAACGCATTATATCCCAATAAACGAAGAAAAATTTTTTCTCCAAATTTAGCCAAAATTCATATATAGGGGTATTTTGCGCTGCTCTTTCGATTGGCGATATGATTTTTGCAATATCTGAAAATTTTTGAAAATTATTTTTTTCCTATTGGCTCTACGGCCCTAAAACCTTTTCCATTCGATAGAGCGGAAAAAAATAGTCGCGTATAGTGATTGGTGGGATTAAAAAATTGATATTTTGGGGTTTCAAGCGATATGAAGTCGATTTGGCCCAAATAAACGATGAAATGTAGAACATTTTTCAAAATTGCTCATCTCCGCTAGGTCCTTCGACCCCAAAGGATATTCCATCCACTAGAGCAGGATGATATAGTCCGGTATTGTGACTAGTAGGCTGAGAAAATTGAAATTTGGTATTT
The DNA here is from genome assembly GCA_036365515.1 of Torymus aiolomorphi. Taxonomy (NCBI): domain Eukaryota; kingdom Metazoa; phylum Arthropoda; class Insecta; order Hymenoptera; family Torymidae; genus Torymus; species Torymus aiolomorphi. Next base: position 118,113,827 of record CM070874.1, read on the forward strand.
TTGAGCGATTTTCAACGCATTATATCCCAATAAACGAAGAAAAATTTTTTTCTCCAAATTTAGCCAAAATTCATATATAGGGGTATTTTGCGCTGCTCTTTCGATTGGCGCTATGATTTTTACAATATCTGAAAATTTTTGAAAATTATTTTTTTCCTATTGGCTCTACGGCCCTAAAACCTTTTCCATTCGATAGAGCGGAAAAAAATAGTCGCGTATAGTGATTGGTGGGATTAAAAAATGGATATTTTTGGGGTTTTAAGCGATTTGAAGTCGATTTGGCCCAAATAAACGATGAAATGTAGAACATTTTTCAAAATTGCTCATCTCCGCTAGGTCCTTCGACCCCAAAGGATATTCCATCCACTAGAGCAGGATGATATAGTCCGGTATTGTGACTAGTAGGCTGAGAAAATTGAAATTTGGTATTTTTGAGCGATTTTCAACGCATTATATCCCAATAAACGAAGAAAAATTTTTTTCTCCAAATTTAGCCAAAATTCATATATAGGGGTATTTTGCGCTGCTCTTTCGATTGGCGCTATGATTTTTGCAATATCTGAAAATTTTTGAAAATTATTTTTTTCCTATTGGCTCTACGGCCCTAAAACCTTTTCCATTCGATAGAGCGGAAAAAAATAGTCGCGTATAGTGATTGGTGGGATTAAAAAATGGATATTTTGGGGTTTTAAGCGATTTGAAGTCGATTTGGCCCAAATAAACGATGAAATGTAGAACATTTTCAAAATTGCTCATCTCCGCTAGGTCCTTCGACCCCAAAGGATATTCCATCCACTAGAGCAGGATGATATAGTCCGGTATTGTGACTAGTAGGCTGAGAAAATTGAAATTTGGTATTTTTGAGCGATTTTCAACGCATTATATCCCAATAAACGAAGAAAAACTTTTTTTTCCAAATTTAGCCAAAATTCATATATAGGGGGATTATGCGCTTCTCTTTCGATTACCCCTATGATTTTTATAATATCTGAAAATTTTTGAAAATTATTTTTTCCTATTGGCTCTACGGCCCTAAAACCTTTTCCATTCGATAGAGCGGAAAAAAATAGTCGCGTATAGTGATTGGTGGGATTAAAAAATGGATATTTTGGGGGTTTTAAGCGATTTGAAGTCGATTTGGCCCAAATAAACGATGAAATGTAGAACATTTTTCAAAATTGCTCATCTCCGCTAGGTCCTTCGGCCCCAAAGGATATTCCATCCACTAGAACAGGAAGATATAGTCGGGTATTGTGACTAGTAGGCTGAGAAAATTGAAATTTGGTATTTTTGAGCGATTTTCAACGCATTATATCCCAATAAACGAAGAAAAATTTTTTTCTCCAAATTGAGCCAAAATTCATATATAGGGGTATTTTGCGCTGCTCTTTCGATTGGCGCTATGATTTTTGCAATATCTGAAAATTTTTGAAAATTATTTTTTTCCTATTGGCTCTACGGCCCTAAAACCTTTTCCATTCGATAGAGCGGAAAAAAATAGTCGCGTATAGTGATTGGTGGGATTAAAAAATGGATATTTTGGGGGTTTTAAGCGATTTGAAGTCGATTTGGCCAAATAAACGATGAAATGTAGAACATTTTCAAAATTGCTCATCTCCGCTAGGTCCTTCGACCCCAAAGGATATTCCATCCACTAGAGCAGGATGATATAGTCCGGTATTGTGACTAGTAGGCTGAGAAAATTGAAATTTGGTATTTTTGAGCGATTTTCAACGCATTATATCCCAATAAACGAAGAAAAATTTTTTTCTCCAAATTTAGCCAAAATTCATATATAGGGGTATTTTGCGCTGCTCTTTCGATTGGCGCTATGATTTTTACAATATCTGAAAATTTTTGAAAATTATTTTTTTCCTATTGGCTCTACGGCCCTAAAACCTTTTCCATTCGATAGAGCGGAAAAAAATAGTCGCGTATAGTGATTGGTGGGATTAAAAAATGGATATTTTGGGGTTTTAAGCGATTGGAAGTCGATTTGGCCCAAATAAACGATGAAATGTAGAACATTTTTCAAAATTGCTCATCTCCGCTAGGTCCTTCGACCCCAAAGGATATTCCATCCACTAGAGCAGGATGATATAGTCCGGTATTGTGACTAGTAGGCTGAGAAAATTGAAATTTGGTATTTTTGAGCGATTTTCAACGCATTATATCCCAATAAACGAAGAAAAATTTTTTCTCCAAATTTAGCCAAAATTCATATATAGGGGTATTTTGCGCTGCTCTTTCGATTGGCGCTATGATTTTTGCAATATCTGAAAATTTTTGAAAATTATTTTTTTCCTATTGGCTCTACGGCCCTAAAACCTTTTCCATTCGATAGAGCGGAAAAAAATAGTCGCGTATAGTGATTGGTGGGATTAAAAAATGGATATTTTGGGGTTTTAAGCGATTTGAAGTCGATTTGGCCCAAATAAACGATGAAATGTAGAACATTTTTCAAAATTGCTCATCTCCGCTAGGTCCTTCGACCCCAAAGGATATTCCATCAACTAGAGCAGGATGATATAGTCGGGTATTGTGACTAATAGGCTGAGAAAAATGAAATTTGGTATTTTTGAGCGATTTTCAACGCATTATATCCCAATAAACGAAGAAAAATTTTTTTCTCCAAATTGAGCCAAAATTCATATATAGGGGTATTTTGCGCTGCTCTTTCGATTGGCGCTATGATTTTTGCAATATCTGAAAATTTTTGAAAATTATTTTTTTCCTATTGGCTCTACGGCCCTAAAACCTTTTCCATTCGATAGAGCGGAAAAAAATAGTCGCGTATAGTGATTGGTGGGATTAAAAAATGGATATTTTGGGGGTTTTAAGCGATTTGAAGTCGATTTGGCCCAAATAAACGATGAAATGTAGAACATTTTCAAAATTGCTCATCTCCGCTAGGTCCTTCGACCCCAAAGGATATTCCATCCACTAGAGCAGGATGATATAGTCCGGTATTGTGACTAGTAGGCTGAGAAAATTGAAATTTGGTATTTTTGAGCGATTTTCAACGCATTATATCCCAATAAACGAAGAAAAATTTTTTCTCCAAATTTAGCCAAATTCATATATAGGGGTATTTTGCGCTGCTCTTTCGATTGGCGCTATGATTTTTGCAATATCTGAAAATTTTTGAAAATTATTTTTTCCTATTGGCTCTACGGCCCTAAAACCTTTTCCATTCGATAGAGCGGAAAAAAATAGTCGCGTATAGTGATTGGTGGGATTAAAAAATGGATATTTTGGGGTTTTAAGCGATTTGAAGTCGATTTGGCCCAAATAAACGATGAAATGTAGAACATTTTTCAAAATTGCTCATCTCCGCTAGGTCCTTCGACCCCAAAGGATATTCCATCCACTAGAGCAGGATGATATAGTCCGGTATTGTGACTAGTAGGCTGAGAAAATTGAAATTTGGTATTTTTGAGCGATTTTCAACGCATTATATCCCAATAAACGAAGAAAAATTTTTTCTCCAAATTTAGCCAAAATTCATATATAGGGGTATTTTGCGCTGCTCTTTCGATTGGCGCTATGATTTTTGCAATATCTGAAAATTTTTGAAAATTATTTTTTCCTATTGGCTCTACGGCCCTAAAACCTTTTCCATTCGATAGAGCGGAAAAAAATAGTCGCGTATAGTGATTGGTGGGATTAAAAAATGGATATTTTGGGGGTTTTAAGCGATTTGAAGTCGATTTGGCCCAAATAAACGATGAAATGTAGAACATTTTCAAAATTGCTCATCTCCGCTAGGTCCTTCGACCCCAAAGGATATTCCATCCACTAGAGCAGGATGATATAGTCCGGTATTGTGACTAGTAGGCTGAGAAAATTGAAATTTGGTATTTTTGAGCGATTTTCAACGCATTATATCCCAATAAACGAAGAAAAATTTTTTTCTCCAAATTTAGCCAAAATTCATATATAGGGGTATTTTGCGCTGCTCTTTCGATTGGCGCTATGATTTTTACAATATCTGAAAATTTTTGAAAATTATTTTTTCCTATTGGCTCTACGGCCCTAAAACCTTTTCCATTCGATAGAGCGGAAAAAAATAGTCGCGTATAGTGATTGGTGGGATTAAAAAATGGATATTTTTGGTTTTTAAGCGATTTGAAGTCGATTTGGCCCAAATAAACGATGAAATGTAGAACATTTTTCAAAATTGCTCATCTCCGCTAGGTCCTTCGACCCCAAAGGATATTCCATCCACTAGAACAGGAAGATATAGTCGGGTATTGTGACTAGTAGGCTGAGAAAATTGAAATTTGGTATTTTTGAGCGATTTTCAACGCATTATATCCCAATAAACGAAGAAAAATTTTTTTCTCCAAATTTAGCCAAAATTCATATATAGGGGTATTTTGCGCTGCTCTTTCGATTGGCGCTATGATTTTTGCAATATCTGAAAATTTTTGAAAATTATTTTTTTCCTATTGGCTCTACGGCCCTAAAACCTTTTCCATTCGATAGAGCGGAAAAAAATAGTCGCGTATAGTGATTGGTGGGATTAAAAAATGGATATTTCGGGGGTTTTAAGCGATTTGAAGTCGATTTGGCCAAATAAACGATGAAATGTAGAACATTTTCAAATTTGCTCATCTCCGCTAGGTCCTTCGACCCCAAAGGATATTCCATCCACTAGAGCAGGATGATATAGTCCGGTATTGTGACTAGTAGGCTGAGAAAATTGAAATTTGGTATTTTTGAGCGATTTTCAACGCATTATATCCCAATAAACGAAGAAAAATTTTTTTCTCCAAATTTAGCCAAAATTCATATATAGGGGTATTTTGCGCTGCTCTTTCGATTGGCGCTATGATTTTTACAATATCTGAAAATTTTTGAAAATTATTTTTTCCTATTGGCTCTACGGCCCTAAAACCTTTTCCATTCGATAGAGCGGAAAAAAATAGTCGCGTATAGTGATTGGTGGGATTAAAAAATGGATATTTTGGGGTTTTAAGCGATTTGAAGTCGATTTGGCCCAAATAAACGATGAAATGTAGAACATTTTTCAAAATTGCTCATCTCCGCTAGGTCCTTCGACCCCAAAGGATATTCCATCCACTAGAGCAGGATGATATAGTCCGGTATTGTGACTAGTAGGCTGAGAAAATTGAAATTTGGTATTTTTGAGCGATTTTCAACGCATTATATCCCAATAAACGAAGAAAAATTTTTTTCTCCAAATTTAGCCAAAATTCATATATAGGGGTATTTTGCGCTGCTCTTTCGATTGGCGCTATGATTTTTGCAATATCTGAAAATTTTTGAAAATTATTTTTTTCCTATTGGCTCTACGGCCCTAAAACCTTTTCCATTCGATAGAGCGGAAAAAAATAGTCGCGTATAGTGATTGGTGGGATTAAAAAATGGATATTTTGGGGTTTTAAGCGATTTGAAGTCGATTTGGCCCAAATAAACGATGAAATGTAGAACATTTTCAAAATTGCTCATCTCCGCTAGGTCCTTCGACCCCAAAGGATATTCCATCCACTAGAGCAGGATGATATAGTCCGGTATTGTGACTAGTAGGCTGAGAAAATTGAAATTTGGTATTTTGAGCGATTTTCAACGCATTATATCCCAATAAACGAAGAAAAATTTTTTTCTCCAAATTTAGCCAAAATTCATATATAGGGGTATTTTGCGCTGCTCTTTCGATTGGCGCTATGATTTTTACAATATCTGAAAATTTTTGAAAATTATTTTTTCCTATTGGCTCTACGGCCCTAAAACCTTTTCCATTCGATAGAGCGGAAAAAAATAGTCGCGTATAGTGATTGGTGGGATTAAAAAATGGATATTTTGGGGGTTTTAAGCGATTTGAAGTCGATTTGGCCCAAATAAACGATGAAATGTAGAACATTTTTCAAAATTGCTCATCTCCGCTAGGTCCTTCGACCCCAAAGGATATTCCATCCACTAGAGCAGGATGATATAGTCGGGTATTGTGACTAGTAGGCTGAGAAAATTGAAATTTGGTATTTTTGAGCGATTTTCAACGCATTATATCCCAATAAACGAAGAAAAATTTTTTTCTCCAAATTTAGCAAAAATTCATATATAGGGGTATTTTGCGCTGCTCTTTCGATTGGCGCTATGATTTTTGCAATATCTGAAAATTTTTGAAAATTATTTTTTTCCTATTGGCTCTACGGCCCTAAAACCTTTTCCATTCGATAGAGCGGAAAAAAATAGTCGCGTATAGTGATTGGTGGGATTAAAAAATGGATATTTTTGGGTTTTAAGCGATTTGAAGTCGATTTGGCCCAAATAAACGATGAAATGTAGAACATTTTTCAAAATTGCTCATCTCCGCTAGGTCCTTCGACCCCAAAGGATATTCCATCCACTAGAGCAGGATGATATAGTCCGGTATTGTGACTAGTAGGCTGAGAAAATTGAAATTTGGTATTTTTGAGCGATTTTCAACGCATTATATCCCAATAAACGAAGAAAAATTTTTTTCTCCAAATTTAGCCAAAATTCATATATAGGGGTATTTTGCGCTGCTCTTTCGATTGGCGCTATGATTTTTGCAATATCTGAAAATTTTTGAAAATTATTTTTTTCCTATTGGCTCTACGGCCCTAAAACCTTTTCCATTCGATAGAGCGGAAAAAAATAGTCGCGTATAGTGATTGGTGGGATTAAAAAATTGATATTTTGGGGGTTTCAAGCGATATGAAGTCGATTTGGCCCAAATAAACGATGAAATGTAGAACATTTTTCAAAATTGCTCATCTCCGCTAGGTCCTTCGACCCCAAAGGATATTCCATCCACTAGAGCAGGATGATATAGTCCGGTATTGTGACTAGTAGGCTGAGAAAATTGAAATTTGGTATTTTTGAGCGATTTTCAACGCATTATATCCCAATAAACGAAGAAAAATTTTTTTCTCCAAATTTAGCCAAAATTCATATATAGGGGTATTTTGCGCTGCTCTTTCGATTGGCGCTATGATTTTTGCAATATCTGAAAATTTTTGAAAATTATTATTTTCCTATTGGCTCTACGGCCCTAAAACCTTTTCCATTCGATAGAGCGGAAAAAAATAATAGTCGCGTATAGTGATTGGTGGGATTAAAAAATGGATATTTTGGGGTTTTAAGCGATTTGAAGTCGATTTGGCCCAAATAAACGATGAAATGTAGAACATTTTCAAAATTGCTCATCTCCGCTAGGTCCTTCGACCCCAAAGGATATTCCATCCACTAGAGCAGGATGATATAGTCCGGTATTGTGACTAGTAGGCTGAGAAAATTGAAATTTGGTATTTTTGAGCGATTTTCAACGCATTATATCCCAATAAACGAAGAAAAATTTTTTTCTCCAAATTTAGCCAAAATTCATATATAGGGGTATTTTGCGCTGCTCTTTCGATTGGCGCTATGATTTTTACAATATCTGAAAATTTTTGAAAATTATTTTTTCCTATTGGCTCTACGGCCCTAAAACCTTTTCCATTCGATAGAGCGGAAAAAAATAGTCGCGTATAGTGATTGGTGGGATTAAAAAATGGATATTTTGGGGGTTTTAAGCGATTTGAAGTCGATTTGGCCCAAATAAACGATGAAATGTAGAACATTTTTCAAAATTGCTCATCTCCGCTAGGTCCTTCGACCCCAAAGGATATTCCATCCACTAGAGCAGGATGATATAGTCGGGTATTGTGACTAGTAGGCTGAGAAAATTGAAATTTGGTATTTTTGAGCGATTTTCAACGCATTATATCCCAATAAACGAAGAAAAATTTTTTCTCCAAATTTAGCCAAAATTCATATATAGGGGTATTTTGCGCTGCTCTTTCGATTGGCGCTATGATTTTTGCAATATCTGAAAATTTTTGAAAATTATTTTTTCCTATTGGCTCTACGGCCCTAAAACCTTTTCCATTCGATAGAGCGGAAAAAAATAGTCGCGTATAGTGATTGGTGGGATTAAAAAATGGATATTTTGGGGTTTTAAGCGATTTGAAGTCGATTTGGCCCAAATAAACGATGAAATGTAGAACATTTTCAAAATTGCTCATCTCCGCTAGGTCCTTCGACCCCAAAGGATATTCCATCCACTAGAGCAGGATGATATAGTCCGGTATTGTGACTAGTAGGCTGAGAAAATTGAAATTTGGTATTTTTGAGCGATTTTCAACGCATTATATCCCAATAAACGAAGAAAAATTTTTTTCTCCAAATTTAGCCAAAATTCATATATAGGGGTATTTTGCGCTGCTCTTTCGATTGGCGCTATGATTTTTACAATATCTGAAAATTTTTGAAAATTATTTTTTCCTATTGGCTCTACGGCCCTAAAACCTTTTCCATTCGATAGAGCGGAAAAAAATAGTCGCGTATAGTGATTGGTGGGATTAAAAAATGGATATTTTGGGGGTTTTAAGCGATTTGAAGTCGATTTGGCCCAAATAAACGATGAAATGTAGAACATTTTTCAAAATTGCTCATCTCCGCTAGGTCCTTCGACCCCAAAGGATATTCCATCCACTAGAGCAGGATGATATAGTCCGGTATTGTGACTAGTAGGCTGAGAAAATTGAAATTTGGTATTTTTGAGCGATTTTCAACGCATTATATCCCAATAAACGAAGAAAAATTTTTTCTCCAAATTTAGCCAAAATTCATATATAGGGGTATTTTGCGCTGCTCTTTCGATTGGCGCTATGATTTTTGCAATATCTGAAAATTTTTGAAAATTATTTTTTTCCTATTGGCTCTACGGCCCTAAAACCTTTTCCATTCGATAGAGCGGAAAAAAATAGTCGCGTATAGTGATTGGTGGGATTAAAAAATGGATATTTTGGGGTTTCAAGCGATTTGAAGTCGATTTGGCCCAAATAAACGATGAAATGTAGAACATTTTTCAAAATTGCTCATCTCCGCTAGGTCCTTCGACCCCAAAGGATATTCCATCCACTAGAGCAGGAAGATATAGTCGGGTATTGTGACTAGTAGGCTGAGAAAATTGAAATTTGGTATTTTTGAGCGATTTTCAACGCATTATATCCCAATAAACGAAGAAAAATTTTTTCTCCAAATTGAGCCAAAATTCATATATAGGGGTATTTTGCGCTGCTCTTTCTATTGGCGCTTTGATTTTTGCAATATCTGAAAATTTTTGAAAATTATTTTTTTTCCTATTGGCTCTACGGCCCTAAAACCTTTTCCATTCGATAGAGCGGAAAAAAATAGTCGCGTATAGTGATTGGTGGGATTAAAAAATGGATATTTTGGGGGTTTTAAGCGATTTGAAGTCGATTTGGCCCAAATAAACGATGAAATGTAGAACATTTTCAAAATTGCTCATCTCCGCTAGGTCCTTCGACCCCAAAGGATATTCCATCCACTAGAGCAGGATGATATAGTCCGGTATTGTGACTAGTAGGCTGAGAAAATTGAAATTTGGTATTTTTGAGCGATTTTCAACGCATTATATCCCAATAAACGAAGAAAAATTTTTTCTCCAAATTTAGCCAAAATTCATATATAGGGGTATTTTGCGCTGCTCTTTCGATTGGCGCTATGATTTTTGCAATATCTGAAAATTTTTGAAAATTATTTTTTCCTATTGGCTCTACGGCCCTAAAACCTTTTCCATTCGATAGAGCGGAAAAAAATAGTCGCGTATAGTGATTGGTGGGATTAAAAAATGGATATTTTGGGGTTTTAAGCGATTTGAAGTCGATTTGGCCCAAATAAACGATGAAATGTAGAACATTTTCAAAATTGCTCATCTCCGCTAGGTCCTTCGACCCCAAAGGATATTCCATCCACTAGAGCAGGATGATATAGTCCGGTATTGTGACTAGTAGGCTGAGAAAATTGAAATTTGGTATTTTTGAGCGATTTTCAACGCATTATATCCCAATAAACGAAGAAAAATTTTTTCTCCAAATTTAGCCAAAATTCATATATAGGGGTATTTTGCGCTGCTCTTTCGATTGGCGCTATGATTTTTACAATATCTGAAAATTTTTGAAAATTATTTTTTCCTATTGGCTCTACGGCCCTAAAACCTTTTCCATTCGATAGAGCGGAAAAAAATAGTGCGTATAGTGATTGGTGGGATTAAAAAATGGATATTTTTGGTTTTTAAGCGATTTGAAGTCGATTTGGCCCAAATAAACGATGAAATGTAGAACATTTTTCAAAATTGCTCATCTCCGCTAGGTCCTTCGACCCCAAAGGATATTCCATCCACTAGAGCAGGAAGATATAGTCGGGTATTGTGACTAGTAGGCTGAGAAAATTGAAATTTGGTATTTTTGAGCGATTTTCAACGCATTATATCCCAATAAACGAAGAAAAATTTTTTTCTCCAAATTTAGCCAAAATTCATATATAGGGGTATTTTGCGCTGCTCTTTCGATTGGCGCTATGATTTTTGCAATATCTGAAAATTTTTGAAAATTATTTTTTTCCTATTGGCTCTACAGCCCTAAAAACTTTTCCATTCGATAGAGCGGAAAAAAATAGTCGCGTATAGTGATTGGTGGGATTAAAAAATGGATATTTTTGGTTTTTAAGCGATTTGAAGTCGATTTGGCCCAAATAAACGATGAAATGTAGAACATTTTTCAAAATTGCTCATCTCCGCTAGGTCCTTCGACCCCAAAGGATATTCCATCCACTAGAGCAGGATGATATAGTCCGGTATTGTGACTAGTAGGCTGAGAAAATTGAAATTTGGTATTTTTGAGCGATTTTCAACGCATTATATCCCAATAAACGAAGAAAAATTTTTTTCTCCAAATTTAGCCAAAATTCATATATAGGGGTATTTTGCGCTGCTCTTTCGATTGGCGCTATGATTTTTGCAATATCTGAAAATTTTTGAAAATTATTTTTTCCTATTGGCTCTACGGCCCTAAAACCTTTTCCATTCGATAGAGCGGAAAAAAATAGTCGCGTATAGTGATTGGTGGGATTAAAAAATGGATATTTTGGGGGTTTTAAGCGATTTGAAGTCGATTTGGCCCAAATAAACGATGAAATGTAGAACATTTTCAAAATTGCTCATCTCCGCTAGGTCCTTCGACCCCAAAGGATATTCCATCCACTAGAGCAGGATGATATAGTCCGGTATTGTGACTAGTAGGCTGAGAAAATTGAAATTTGGTATTTTTGAGCGATTTTCAACGCATTATATCCCAATAAACGAAGAAAAATTTTTTCTCCAAATTTAGCCAAAATTCATATATAGGGGTATTTTGCGCTGCTCTTTCGATTGGCGCTATGATTTTTGCAATATCTGAAAATTTTTGAAAATTATTTTTTTCCTATTGGCTCTACGGCCTAAAACCTTTTCCATTCGATAGAGCGGAAAAAAATAGTCGCGTATAGTGATTGGTGGGATTAAAAAATGGATATTTTGGGGTTTTAAGCGATTTGAAGTCGATTTGGCCCAAATAAACGATGAAATGTAGAACATTTTTCAAAATTGCTCATCTCCGCTAGGTCCTTCGACCCCAAAGGATATTCCATCCACTAGAGCAGGATGATATAGTCGGGTATTGTGACTAGTAGGCTGAGAAAATTGAAATTTGGTATTTTGAGCGATTTTCAACGCATTATATCCCAATAAACGAAGAAAAATTTTTTTCTCCAAATTTAGCCAAAATTCATATATAGGGGTATTTTGCGCTGCTCTTTCGATTGGCGCTATGATTTTTGCAATATCTGAAAATTTTTGAAAATTATTTTTTCCTATTGGCTCTACGGCCCTAAAACCTTTTCCATTCGATAGAGCGGAAAAAAATAGTCGCGTATAGTGATTGGTGGGATTAAAAAATGGATATTTTGGGGGTTTTAAGCGATTTGAAGTCGATTTGGCCCAAATAAACGATGAAATGTAGAACATTTTCAAAATTGCTCATCTCCGCTAGGTCCTTCGACCCCAAAGGATATTCCATCCACTAGAGCAGGATGATATAGTCCGGTATTGTGACTAGTAGGCTGAGAAAATTGAAATTTGGTATTTTTGAGCGATTTTCAACGCATTATATCCCAATAAACGAAGAAAAATTTTTTCTCCAAATTTAGCCAAAATTCATATATAGGGGTATTTTGCGCTGCTCTTTCGATTGGCGCTATGATTTTTACAATATCTGAAAATTTTTGAAAATTATTTTTTCCTATTGGCTCTACGGCCCTAAAACCTTTTCCATTCGATAGAGCGGAAAAAAATAGTCGCGTATAGTGATTGGTGGGATTAAAAAATGGATATTTTGGGGGTTTTAAGCGATTTGAAGTCGATTTGGCCCAAATAAACGATGAAATGTAGAACATTTTCAAAATTGCTCATCTCCGCTAGGTCCTTCGACCCCAAAGGATATTCCATCCACTAGAGCAGGATGATATAGTCCGGTATTGTGACTAGTAGGCTGAGAAAATTGAAATTTGGTATTTTTGAGCGATTTTCAACGCATTATATCCCAATAAACGAAGAAAAAGTTTTTTCTCCAAATTTAGCCAAAATTCATATATAGGGGTATTTTGCGCTGCTCTTTCGATTGGCGCTATGATTTTTGAAATATCTGAAAATTTTTGAAATTATTTTTTTCCTATTGGCTCTACGGCCCTAAAACCTTTTCCATTCGATAGAGCGGAAAAAAATAGTCGCGTATAGTGATTGGTGGGATTAAAAAATGGATATTTTGGGGGTTTTAAGCGATTTGAAGTCGATTTGGCCCAAATAAACGATGAAATGTAGAACATTTTTCAAAATTGCTCATCTCCGCTAGGTCCTTCGACCCCAAAGGATATTCCATCCACTAGAGCAGGAAGATATAGTCGGGTATTGTGACTAGTAGGCTGAGAAAATTGAAATTTGGTATTTTTGAGCGATTTTCAACGCATTATATCCCAATAAACGAAGAAAAATTTTTTTCTCCAAATTGAGCCAAAATTCATATATAGGGGTATTTTGCGCTGCTCTTTCGATTGGCGCTATGATTTTTGCAATATCTGAAAATTTTTGAAAATTATTTTTTCCTATTGGCTCTACGGCCCTAAAACCTTTTCCATTCGATAGAGCGGAAAAAAATAGTCGCGTATAGTGATTGGTGGGATTAAAAAATGGATATTTTGGGGTTTTAAGCGATTTGAAGTCGATTTGGCCCAAATAAACGATGAAATGTAGAACATTTTCAAAATTGCTCATCTCCGCTAGGTCCTTCGACCCCAAAGGATATTCCATCCACTAGAGCAGGATGATATAGTCCGGTATTGTGACTAGTAGGCTGAGAAAATTGAAATTTGGTATTTTTGAGCGATTTTCAACGCATTATATCCCAATAAACGAAGAAAAATTTTTTTCTCCAAATTTAGCCAAAATTCATATATAGGGGTATTTTGCGCTGCTCTTTCGATTGGCGCTATGATTTTTGCAATATCTGAAAATTTTTGAAAATTATTTTTTTCCTATTGGCTCTACGGCCCTAAAACCTTTTCCATTCGATAGAGCGGAAAAAAATAGTCGCGTATAGTGATTGGTGGGATTAAAAAATGGATATTTTGGGGGTTTAAGCGATTTGAAGTCGATTTGGCCCAAATAAACGATGAAATGTAGAACATTTTCAAAATTGCTCATCTCCGCTAGGTCCTTCGACCCCAAAGGATATTCCATCCACTAGAGCAGGATGATATAGTCCGGTATTGTGACTAGTAGGCTGAGAAAATTGAAATTTGGTATTTTTGAGCGATTTTCAACGCATTATATCCCAATAAACGAAGAAAAATTTTTTTCTCCAAATTTAGCCAAAATTCATATATAGGGGTATTTTGCGCTGCTCTTTCGATTGGCGCTATGATTTTTACAATATCTGAAAATTTTTGAAAATTATTTTTTCCTATTGGCTCTACGGCCCTAAAACCTTTTCCATTCGATAGAGCGGAAAAAAATAGTCGCGTATAGTGATTGGTGGGATTAAAAAATGGATATTTTGGGGGTTTTAAGCGATTTGAAGTCGATTTGGCCCAAATAAACGATGAAATGTAGAACATTTTTCAAAATTGCTCATCTCCGCTAGGTCCTTCGACCCCAAAGGATATTCCATCCACTAGAGCAGGATGATATAGTCCGGTATTGTGACTAGTAGGCTGAGAAAATTGAAATTTGGTATTTTTGAGCGATTTTCAACGCATTATATCCCAATAAACGAAGAAAAATTTTTTTCTCCAAATTTAGCCAAAATTCATATATAGGGGTATTTTGCGCTGCTCTTTCGATTGGCGCTATGATTTTTGCAATATCTGAAAATTTTTGAATATTATTTTTTCCTATTGGCTCTACGGCCCTAAAACCTTTTCCATTCGATAGAGCGGAAAAAAATAGTCGCGTATAGTGATTGGTGGGATTAAAAAATGGATATTTTGTTTTTTCAAGCGATTTGAAGTCGATTTGGCCCAAATAAACGATGAAATTTAGAACATTTTTCAAAATTGCTCATCTCCGCTAGGTCCTTCGACCCCAACGGATATTCCATCAACTAGAGCAGGAAGATATAGTCGGGTATTGTGACTAGTAGGCTGAGAAAATCGAAATTTGGTATTTTTGAGCGATTTTCAACGCATTATATCCCAATAAACGAAGAAAAATTTTTTTCTCCAAATTGAGCCAAAATTCATATATAGGGGTATTTTGCGCTGCTCTTTCGATTGGCGCTATGATTTTTGCAATATCTGAAAATTTTTGAAAATTATTTTTTTCCTATTGGCTCTACGGCCCTAAAACCTTTTCCATTCGATAGAGCGGAAAAAAATAGTCGCGTATAGTGATTGGTGGGATTAAAAAATGGATATTTTGGGGGTTTTAAGCGATTTGAAGTCGATTTGGCCCAAATAAACGATGAAATGTAGAACATTTTCAAAATTGCTCATCTCCGCTAGGTCCTTCGACCCCAAAGGATATTCCATCCACTAGAGCAGGATGATATAGTCCGGTATTGTGACTAGTAGGCTGAGAAAATTGAAATTTGGTATTTTTGAGCGATTTTCAACGCATTATATCCCAATAAACGAAGAAAAATTTTTTTCTCCAAATTTAGCCAAAAAAATTCATATATAGGGGTATTTTGCGCTGCTCTTTCGATTGGCGCTATGATTTTTACAATATCTGAAAATTTTTGAAAATTATTTTTTTCCTATTGCCTCTACGGCCCTAAAACCTTTTCCATTCGATAGAGCGGAAAAAATAGTCGCGTATAGTGATTGGTGGGATTAAAAAATGGATATTTTTGGTTTTTAAGCGATTTGAAGTCGATTTGGCCCAAATAAACGATGAAATGTAGAACATTTTTCAAAATTGCTCATCTCCGCTAGGTCCTTCGGCCCCAAAGGATATTCCATCCACTAGAACAGGAAGATATAGTCGGGTATTGTGACTAGTAGGCTGAGAAAATTGAAATTTGGTATTTTTGAGCGATTTTCAACGCATTATATCCCAATAAACGAAGAAAAATTTTTTTCTCCAAATTGAGCCAAAATTCATATATAGGGGTATTTTGCGCTGCTCTTTCGATTGGCGCTATGATTTTTGCAATATCTGAAAATTTTTGAAATTATTTTTTCCTATTGGCTCTACGGCCCTAAAACCTTTTCCATTCGATAGAGCGGAAAAAAATAGTCGCGTATAGTGATTGGTGGGATTAAAAAATGGATATTTTGGGGGTTTTAAGCGATTTGAAGTCGATTTGGCCCAAATAAACGATGAAATGTAGAACATTTTCAAAATTGCTCATCTCCGCTAGGTCCTTCGACCCCAAAGGATATTCCATCCACTAGAGCAGGATGATATAGTCCGGTATTGTGACTAGTAGGCTGAGAAAATTGAAATTTGGTATTTTTGAGCGATTTTCAACGCATTATATCCCAATAAACGAAGAAAAATTTTTTTCTCCAAATTTAGCCAAAATTCATATATAGGGGTATTTTGCGCTGCTCTTTCGATTGGCGCTATGATTTTTACAATATCTGAAAATTTTTGAAAATTATTTTTCTCCTATTGGCTCTACGGCCCTAAAACCTTTTCCATTCGATAGAGCGGAAAAAAATAGTCGCGTATAGTGATTGGTGGGATTAAAAAATGGATATTTTTGGTTTTTAAGCGATTTGAAGTCGATTTGGCCCAAATAAACGATGAAATGTAGAACATTTTTCAAAATTGCTCATCTCCGCTAGGTCCTTCGGCCCCAAAGGATATTCCATCCACTAGAACAGGAAGATATAGTCGGGTATTGTGACTAGTAGGCTGAGAAAATTGAAATTTGGTATTTTTGAGCGATTTTCAACGCATTATATCCCAATAAACGAAGAAAAACTTTTTTCTCCAAATTTAGCCAAACTTCAGATATAGGGGTATTTTGCGCTGCTCTTTCGATTGGCGCTATGATTTTTGCAATATCTGAAAATTTTTGAAAATTATTTTTTTCCTATTGGCTCTACGGCCCTAAAACCTTTTCCATTCGATAGAGCGGAAAAAAATAGTCGCGTATAGTGATTGGTGGGATTAAAAAATGGATATTTGGGGGTTTTAAGCGATTTGAAGTCGATTTGGCCCAAATAAACGATGAAATGTAGAACATTTTCAAAATTGCTCATCTCCGCTAGGTCCTTCGACCCCAAAGGATATTCCATCCACTAGAGCAGGATGATATAGTCCGGTATTGTGACTAGTAGGCTGAGAAAATTGAAATTTGGTATTTTTGAGCGATTTTCAACGCATTATATCCCAATAAACGAAGAAAAATTTTTTTCTCCAAATTTAGCCAAAATTCATATATAGGGGTATTTTGCGCTGCTCTTTCGATTGGCGCTATGATTTTTACAATATCTGAAAATTTTTGAAAATTATTCTTTTCCTATTGGCTCTACGGCCCTAAAACCTTTTCCATTCGATAGAGCGGAAAAAAATAGTCGCGTATAGTGATTGGTGGGATTAAAAAATGGATATTTTGGGGCTTTTAAGCGATTTGAAGTCGATTTGGCCCAAATAAACGATGAAATGTAGAACATTTTTCAAAATTGCTCATCTCCGCTAGGTCCTTCGACCCCAAAGGATATTCCATCCACTAGAGCAGGATGATATAGTCGGGTATTGTGACTAGTAGGCTGAGAAAATTGAAATTTGGTATTTTTGAGCGATTTTCAACGCATTATATCCCAATAAACGAAGAAAAATTTTTTTCTCCAAATTTAGCCAAAATTCATATATAGGGGTATTTTGCGCTGCTCTTTCGATTGGCGCTATGATTTTTGCAATATCTGAAAATTTTTGAAAATTATGTTTTTCCTATTGGCTCTACGGCCCTAAAACCTTTTCCATTCGATAGAGCGGAAAAAAATAGTCGCGTATAGTGATTGGTGGGATTAAAAAATGGATATTTTGGGGGTTTCAAGCGATTTGAAGTCGATTTGGCCCAAATAAACGATGAAATGTAGAACATTTTCAAAATTGCTCATCTCCGCTAGGTCCTTCGACCCCAAAGGATATTCCATCCACTAGAGCAGGATGATATAGTCCGGTATTGTGACTAGTAGGCTGAGAAAATTGAAATTTGGTATATTTTTGAGCGATTTTCAACGCATTATATCCCAATAAACGAAGAAAAATTTTTTCTCCAAATTTAGCCAAAATTCATATATAGGGGTATTTTGCGCTGCTCTTTCGATTGGCGCTATGATTTTTACAATATCTGAAAATTTTTGAAAATTATTTTTTTCCTATTGGCTCTACGGCCCTAAAACCTTTTCCATTCGATAGAGCGGAAAAAAATAGTCGCGTATAGTGATTGGTGGGATTAAAAAATGGATATTTTTGGTTTTTAAGCGATTTGAAGTCGATTTGGCCCAAATAAACGATGAAATGTAGAACATTTTTCAAAATTGCTCATCTCCGCTAGGTCCTTCGACCCCAAAGGATATTCCATCCACTAGAACAGGAAGATATAGTCGGGTATTGTGACTAGTAGGCTGAGAAAATTGAAATTTGGTATTTTTGAGCGATTTTCAACGCATTATATCCCAATAAACGAAGAAAAATTTTTTCTCCAAATTGAGCCAAAAAAAATTCATATATAGGGGTATTTTGCGCTGCTCTTTCGATTGGCGCTATGATTTTTGCAATATCTGAAAATTTTTGAAAATTATTTTTTTCCTATTGGCTCTACGGCCCTAAAACCTTTTCCATTCGATAGAGCGGAAAAAAATAGTCGCGTATAGTGATTGGTGGGATTAAAAAATGGATATTTGGGGGTTTTAAGCGATTTGAAGTCGATTTGGCCCAAATAAACGATGAAATGTAGAACATTTTCAAAATTGCTCATCTCCGCTAGGTCCTTCGACCCCAAAGGATATTCCATCCACTAGAGCAGGATGATATAGTCCGGTATTGTGACTAGTAGGCTGAGAAAATTGAAATTTGGTATTTTTGAGCGATTTTCAACGCATTATATCCCAATAAACGAAGAAAAATTTTTTCTCCAAATTTAGCCAAAATTCATATATAGGGGTATTTTGCGCTGCTCTTTCGATTGGCGCTATGATTTTTACAATATCTGAAAATTTTTGAAAATTATTTTTTTCCTATTGGCTCTACGGCCCTAAAACCTTTTCCATTCGATAGAGCGGAAAAAAATAGTCGCGTATAGTGATTGGTGGGATTAAAAAATGGATATTTTGGGGGTTTTAAGCGATTTGAAGTCGATTTGGCCCAAATAAACGATGAAATGTAGAACATTTTTCAAAATTGCTCATCTCCGCTAGGTCCTTCGACCCCAAAGGATATTCCATCCACTAGAGCAGGATGATATAGTCCGGTATTGTGACTAGTAGGCTGAGAAAATTGAAATTTGGTATTTTTGAGCGATTTTCAACGCATTATATCCCAATAAACGAAGAAAAATTTTTTTCTCCAAATTTAGCCAAAATTCATATATAGGGGTATTTTGCGCTGCTCTTTCGATTGGCGCTATGATTTTTGCAATATCTGAAAATTTTTGAAAATTATTTTTTTCCTATTGGCTCTACGGCCCTAAAACCTTTTCCATTCGATAGAGCGGAAAAAAATAGTCGCGTATAGTGATTGGTGGGATTAAAAAATGGATATTTTGTTTTTTCAAGCGATTTGAAGTCGATTTGGCCCAAATAAACGATGAAATGTAGAACATTTTTCAAAATTGCTCATCTCCGCTAGGTCCTTCGGCCCCAAAGGATATTCCATCCACTAGAACAGGAAGATATAGTCGGGTATTGTGACTAGTAGGCTGAGAAAATTGAAATTTGGTATTTTTGAGCGATTTTCAACGCATTATATCCCAATAAACGAAGAAAAATTTTTTTCTCCAAATTGAGCCAAAATTCATATATAGGGGTATTTTGCGCTGCTCTTTCGATTGGCGCTATGATTTTTGCAATATCTGAAAATTTTTGAAAATTATTTTATTCCTATTGGCTCTACGGCCCTAAAACCTTTTCCATTCGATAGAGCGGAAAAAAATAGTCGCGTATAGTGATTGGTGGGATTAAAAAATGGAGATTTTTAGGGTTTCAAGCGATTTGAAGTCGATTTGGCCCAATAAACGATGAAATGTAGAACATTTTCAAAATTGCTCATCTCCGCTAGGTCCTTCGACCCCAAAGGATATTCCATCCACTAGAGCAGGATGATATAGTCCGGTATTGTGACTAGTAGGCTGAGAAAATTGAAATTTGGTATTTTTGAGCGATTTTCAACGCATTATATCCCAATAAACGAAGAAAAATTTTTTTCTCCAAATTTAGCCAAAATTCATATATAGGGGTATTTTGCGCTGCTCTTTCGATTGGCGCTATGATTTTTACAATATCTGAAAATTTTTGAAAATTATTTTTTTCCTATTGGCTCTACGGCCCTAAAACCTTTTCCATTCGATAGAGCGGAAAAAAATAGTCGCGTATAGTGATTGGTGGGATTAAAAAATGGATATTTTTGGTTTTTAAGCGATTTGAAGTCGATTTGGCCCAAATAAACGATGAAATGTAGAACATTTTTCAAAATTGCTCATCTCCGCTAGGTCCTTCGGCCCCAAAGGATATTCCATCCACTAGAACAGGAAGATATAGTCGGGTATTGTGACTAGTAGGCTGAGAAAATTGAAATTTGGTATTTTTGAGCGATTTTCAACGCATTATATCCCAATAAACGAAGAAAAATTTTTTTCTCCAAATTGAGCCAAAATTCATATATAGGGGTATTTTGCGCTGCTCTTTCGATTGGCGCTATGATTTTTGCAATATCTGAAAATTTTTGAAAATTATTTTTTCCTATTGGCTCTACGGCCCTAAAACCTTTTCCATTCGATAGAGCGGAAAAAAATAGTCGCGTATAGTGATTGGTGGGATTAAAAAATGGATATTTTGGGGGTTTTAAGCGATTTGAAGTCGATTTGGCCCAAATAAACGATGAAATGTAGAACATTTTCAAAATTGCTCATCTCCGCTAGGTCCTTCGACCCCAAAGGATATTCCATCCACTAGAGCAGGATGATATAGTCCGGTATTGTGACTAGTAGGCTGAGAAAATTGAAATTTGGTATTTTTGAGCGATTTTCAACGCATTATATCCCAATAAACGAAGAAAAATTTTTTCTCCAAATTTAGCCAAAATTCATATATAGGGGTATTTTGCGCTGCTCTTTCGATTGGCGCTATGATTTTTACAATATCTGAAAATTTTTGAAAATTATTTTTTTCCTATTGGCTCTACGGCCCTAAAACCTTTTCCATTCGATAGAGCGGAAAAAAATAGTCGCGTATAGTGATTGGTGGGATTAAAAAATGGATATTTTGGGGGTTTTAAGCGATTTGAAGTCGATTTGGCCCAAATAAACGATGAAATGTAGAACATTTTTCAAAATTGCTCATCTCCGCTAGGTCCTTCGACCCCAAAGGATATTCCATCCACTAGAACAGGAAGATATAGTCGGGTATTGTGACTAGTAGGCTGAGAAAATTGAAATTTGGTATTTTTGAGCGATTTTCAACGCATTATATCCCAATAAACGAAGAAAAATTTTTTTCTCCAAATTGAGCCAAAATTCATATATAGGGGTATTTTGCGCTGCTCTTTCGATTGGCGCTATGATTTTTGCAATATCTGAAAATTTTTGAAAATTATTTTTTCCTATTGGCTCTACGGCCCTAAAACCTTTTCCATTCGATAGAGCGGAAAAAAATAGTCGCGTATAGTGATTGGTGGGATTAAAAAATGGATATTTTGGGGTTTTTAAGCGATTTGAAGTCGATTTGGCCCAAATAAACGATGAAATGTAGAACATTTTCAAAATTGCTCATCTCCGCTAGGTCCTTCGACCCCAAAGGATATTCCATCCACTAGAGCAGGATGATATAGTCCGGTATTGTGACTAGTAGGCTGAGAAAATTGAAATTTGGTATTTTTGAGCGATTTTCAACGCATTATATCCCAATAAACGAAGAAAAATTTTTTTCTCCAAATTTAGCCAAAATTCATATATAGGGGTATTTTGCGCTGCTCTTTCGATTGGCGCTATGATTTTTACAATATCTGAAAATTTTTAAAATTATTTTTTCCTATTGGCTCTACGGCCCTAAAACCTTTTCCATTCGATAGAGCGGAAAAAAATAGTCGCGTATAGTGATTGGTGGGATTAAAAAATGGATATTTTGGGGGTTTTAAGCGATTTGAAGTCGATTTGGCCCAAATAAACGATGAAATGTAGAACATTTTTCAAAATTGCTCATCTCCGCTAGGTCCTTCGACCCCAAAGGATATTCCATACACTAGAGCAGGATGATATAGTCCGGTATTGTGACTAGTAGGCTGAGAAAATTGAAATTTGGTATTTTTGAGCGATTTTCAACGCATTATATCCCAATAAACGAAGAAAAATTTTTTCTCCAAATTTAGCCAAAATTCATATATAGGGGTATTTTGCGCTGCTCTTTCGATTGGCGCTATGATTTTTGCAATATCTGAAAATTTTTGAAAATTATTTTTTTCCTATTGGCTCTACGGCCCTAAAACCTTTTCCATTCGATAGAGCGGAAAAAAATAGTCGCGTATAGTGATTGGTGGGATTAAAAAATGGATATTTTTGGTTTTTAAGCGATTTGAAGTCGATTTGGCCCAAATAAACGATGAAATGTAGAACATTTTTCAAAATTGCTCATCTCCGCTAGGTCCTTCGACCCCAAAGGATATTCCATCCACTAGAGCAGGATGATATAGTCCGGTATTGTGACTAGTAGGCTGAGAAAATTGAAATTTGGTATTTTTGAGCGATTTTCAACGCATTATATCCCAATAAACGAAGAAAAATTTTTTTCTCCAAATTTAGCCAAAATTCATATATAGGGGTATTTTGCGCTGCTCTTTCGATTGGCGCTATGATTTTTGCAATATCTGAAAATTTTTGAAAATTATTTTTTTCCTATTGGCTCTACGGCCCTAAAACCTTTTCCATTCGATAGAGCGGAAAAAAATAGTCGCGTATAGTGATTGGTGGGATTAAAAAATGGATATTTTGGGGGTTTTAAGCGATTTGAAGTCGATTTGGCCCAAATAAACGATGAAATGTAGAACATTTTCAAAATTGCTCATCTCCGCTAGGTCCTTCGACCCCAAAGGATATTCCATCCACTAGAGCAGGATGATATAGTCCGGTATTGTGACTAGTAGGCTGAGAAAATTGAAATTTGGTATTTTTGAGCGATTTTCAACGCATTATATCCCAATAAACGAAGAAAAATTTTTTTCTCCAAATTTAGCCAAAATTCATATATAGGGGTATTTTGCGCTGCTCTTTCGATTGGCGCTATGATTTTTGCAATATCTGAAAATTTTTGAAAATTATTTTTTCCTATTGGCTCTACGGCCCTAAAACCTTTTCCATTCGATAGAGCGGAAAAAAATAGTCGCGTATAGTGATTGGTGGGATTAAAAAATGGATATTTTGGGGTTTTAAGCGATTTGAAGTCGATTAGGCCCAAATAAACGATGAAATGTAGAACATTTTTCAAAATTGCTCATCTCCGCTAGGTCCTTCGACCCCAAAGGATATTCCATCCACTAGAGCAGGATGATATAGTCCGGTATTGTGACTAGTAGGCTGAGAAAATTGAAATTTGGTATTTTTGAGCGATTTTCAACGCATTATATCCCAATAAACGAAGAAAAATTTTTTCTCCAAATTTAGCCAAAATTCATATATAGGGGTATTTTGCGCTGCTCTTTCGATTGGCGCTATGATTTTTGCAATATCTGAAAATTTTTGAAAATTATTTTTTTCCTATTGGCTCTACGGCCCTAAAACCTTTTCCATTCGATAGAGCGGAAAAAAATAGTCGCGTATAGTGATTGGTGGGATTAAAAAATGGATATTTGTGGTTTTTAAGCGATTTGAAGTCGATTTGGCCCAAATAAACGATGAAATGTAGAACATTTTCAAAATTGCTCATCTCCGCTAGGTCCTTCGACCCCAAAGGATATTCCATCCACTAGAGCAGGATGATATAGTCCGGTATTGTGACTAGTAGGCTGAGAAAATTGAAATTTGGTATTTTTGAGCGATTTTCAACGCATTATATCCCAATAAACGAAGAAAAATTTTTTCTCCAAATTTAGCCAAAATTCATATATAGGGGTATTTTGCGCTGCTCTTTCGATTGGCGCTATGATTTTTACAATATCTGAAAATTTTTGAAAATTATTTTTTCCCTATTGGCTCTACGGCCCTAAAACCTTTTCCATTCGATAGAGCGGAAAAAAATAGTCGCGTATAGTGATTGGTGGGATTAAAAAATGGATATTTTTGGTTTTTAAGCGATTTGAAGTCGATTTGGCCCAAATAAACGATGAAATGTAGAACATTTTTCAAAATTGCTCATCTCCGCTAGGTCCTTCGGCCCCAAAGGATATTCCATCCACTAGAACAGGAAGATATAGTCGGGTATTGTGACTAGTAGGCTGAGAAAATTGAAATTTGGTATTTTTGAGCGATTTTCAACGCATTATATCCCAATAAACGAAGAAAAATTTTTTTCTCCAAATTGAGCCAAATTCATATATAGGGGTATTTTGCGCTGCTCTTTCGATTGGCGCTATGATTTTTGCAATATCTGAAAATTTTTGAAAATTATTTTTTTCCTATTGGCTCTACGGCCCTAAAACCTTTTCCATTCGATAGAGCGGAAAAAAATAGTCGCGTATAGTGATTGGTGGGATTAAAAAATGGATATTTTGGGGGTTTTAAGCGATTTGAAGTCGATTTGGCCCAAATAAACGATGAAATGTAGAACATTTTCAAAATTGCTCATCTCCGCTAGGTCCTTCGACCCCAAAGGATATTCCATCCACTAGAGCAGGATGATATAGTCCGGTATTGTGACTAGTAGGCTGAGAAAATTGAAATTTGGTATTTTTGAGCGATTTTCAACGCATTATATCCCAATAAACGAAGAAAAATTTTTTTCTCCAAATTTAGCCAAAATTCATATATAGGGGTATTTTGCGCTGCTCTTTCGATTGGCGCTATGATTTTTACAATATCTGAAAATTTTTGAAAATTATTTTTTTCCTATTGGCTCTACGGCCCTAAAACCTTTTCCATTCGATAGAGCGGAAAAAAATAGTCGCGTATAGTGATTGGTGGGATTAAAAAATGGATATTTTGGGGGTTTTAAGCGATTTGAAGTCGATTTGGCCCAAATAAACGATGAAATGTAGAACATTTTCAAAATTGCTCATCTCCGCTAGGTCCTTCGACCCCAAAGGATATTCCATCCACTAGAGCAGGATGATATAGTCCGGTATTGTGACTAGTAGGCTGAGAAAATTGAAATTTGGTATTTTTGAGCGATTTTCAACGCATTATATCCCAATAAACGAAGAAAAATTTTTTCTCCAAATTTAGCCAAAATTCATATATAGGGGTATTTTGCGCTGCTCTTTCGATTGGCGCTATGATTTTTGCAATATCTGAAAATTTTTGAAAATTATTTTTTTCCTATTGGCTCTACGGCCCTAAAACCTTTTCCATTCGATAGAGCGGAAAAAAATAGTCGCGTATAGTGATTGGTGGGATTAAAAAATGGATATTTTGGGGTTTTAATCGATTTGAAGTCGATTAGGCCCAAATAAACAATGAAATGTAGAACATTTTTCAAAATTGCTCATCTCCGCTAGGTCCTTCGACCCCAAAGGATATTCCATCCACTAGAGCAGGATGATATAGTCCGGTATTGTGACTAGTAGGCTGAGAAAATTGAAATTTGGTATTTTTGAGCGATTTTCAACGCATTATATCCCAATAAACGAAGAAAAATTTTTATCTCCAAATTTAGCCAAAATTCATATATAGGGGTATTTTGCGCTGCTCTTTCGATTGGCGCTATGATTTTTGCAACATCTGAAAATTTTTGAAAATTATTTTTTTCCTATTGGCTCTACGGCCCTAAAACCTTTTCCATTCGATAGAGCGGAAAAAAATAGTCGCGTATAGTGATTGGTGGGATTAAAAAATGGATATTTTGGGGGTTTCAAGCGATTTGAAGTCGATTTGGCCCATATAAACGATGAAATGTAGAACATTTTCAAAATTGCTCATCTCCGCTAGGTCCTTCGACCCCAAAGGATATTCCATCCACTAGAGCAGGATGATATAGTCCGGTATTGTGACTAGTAGGCTGAGAAAATTGAAATTTGGTATTTTTGAGCGATTTTCAACGCATTATATCCCAATAAACGAAGAAAAATTTTTTCTCCAAATTTAGCCAAAATTCATATATAGGGGTATTTTGCGCTGCTCTTTCGATTGGCGCTATGATTTTTGCAATATCTGAAAATTTTTGAAAATTATTTTTTCCTATTGGCTCTACGGCCCTAAAACCTTTTCCATTCGATAGAGCGGAAAAAAATAGTCGCGTATAGTGATTGGTGGGATTAAAAAATGGATATTTTGGGGGTTTTAAGCGATTTGAAGTCGATTTGGCCCAAATAAACGATGAAATGTAGAACATTTTCAAAATTGCTCATCTCCGCTAGGTCCTTCGACCCCAAAGGATATTCCATCCACTAGAGCAGGATGATATAGTCCGGTATTGTGACTAGTAGGCTGAGAAAATTGAAATTTGGTATTTTTGAGCGATTTTCAACGCATTATATCCCAATAAACGAAGAAAAATTTTTTTCTCCAAATTTAGCCAAAATTCATATATAGGGGTATTTTGCGCTGCTCTTTCGATTGGCGCTATGATTTTTACAATATCTGAAAATTTTTGAAAATTATTTTTTCCTATTGGCTCTACGGCCCTAAAACCTTTTCCATTCGATAGAGCGGAAAAAAATAGTCGCGTATAGTGATTGGTGGGATTAAAAAATGGATATTTTGGGGGTTTAAGCGATTTGAAGTCGATTTGGCCCAAATAAACGATGAAATGTAGACCATTTTTCAAAATTGCTCATCTCCGCTAGGTCCTTCGACCCCAAAGGATATTCCATCCACTAGAGCAGGATGATATAGTCCGGTATTGTGACTAGTAGGCTGAGAAAATTGAAATTTGGTATTATTTTTTTGAGCGATTTTCAACGCATTATATCCCAATAAACGAAGAAAAATTTTTTTCTCCAAATTTAGCCAAAATTCATATATAGGGGTATTTTGCGCTGCTCTTTCGATTGGCGCTATGATTTTTGCAATATCTGAAAATTTTTGAAAATTATTTTTTTCCTATTGTCTCTACGGCCCTAAAACCTTTTCCATTCGATAGAGCGGAAAAAAATAGTCGCGTATAGTGATTGGTGGGATTAAAAAATGGATATTTTGGTGGTTTTTAGTGTTTTGAAGTCGATTTGGCCCAAATAAACGATGAAATGTAGAACATTTTCAAAATTGCTCATCTCCGCTAGGTCCTTCGACCCCAAAGGATATTCCATCCACTAGAGCAGGATGATATAGTCCGGTATTGTGACTAGTAGGCTGAGAAAATTGAAATTTGGTATTTTTGAGCGATTTTCAACGCATTATATCCCAATAAACGAAGAAAAATTTTTTTCTCCAAATTTAGCCAAAATTTATTTATAGGGGTATTTTGCGCTGCTCTTTCGATTGGCGCTATGATTTTTGCAATATCTGAAAATTTTTGAATATTATTTTTTTCCTATTGGCTCTACGGCCCTAAAACCTTTTCCATTCGATAGAGCGGAAAAAAATAGTCGCGTATAGTGATTGGTGGGATTAAAAAATGGATATTTTGGGGGTTTTAAGCGATTTGAAGTCGATTTGGCCCAAATAAACGATGAAATGTAGAACATTTTTCAAAATTGCTCATCTCCGCTAGGTCCTTCGACCCCAAAGGATATTCCATCCACTAGAGCAGGATGATATAGTCCGGTATTGTGACTAGTAGGCTGAGAAAATTGAAATTTGGTATTTTTGAGCGATTTTCAACGCATTATATCCCAATAAACGAAGAAAAATTTTTTTCTCCAAATTTAGCCAAAATTCATATATAGGGGTATTTTGCGCTGCTCTTTCGATTGGCGCTATGATTTTTACAATATCTGAAAATTATTTTTTTCCTATTGGCTCTACGGCCCTAAAACCTTTTCCATTCGATAGAGCGGAAAAAAATAGTCGCGTATAGTGATTGGTGGGATTAAAAAATGGATATTTTGGGGTTTTAAGCGATTTGAAGTCGATTTGGCCCAAATAAACGATGAAATGTAGAACATTTTCAAAATTGCTCATCTCCGCTAGGTCCTTCGA
The DNA here is from genome assembly GCA_036365515.1 of Torymus aiolomorphi. Lineage (NCBI taxonomy): Eukaryota > Metazoa > Arthropoda > Insecta > Hymenoptera > Torymidae > Torymus > Torymus aiolomorphi. The sequence continues at coordinate 118,141,645 of CM070874.1, forward strand.
CCCCAAAGGATATTCCATCCACTAGAGCAGGATGATATAGTCCGGTATTGTGACTAGTAGGCTGAGAAAATTGAAATTTGGTATTTTTGAGCGATTTTCAACGCATTATATCCCAATAAACGAAGAAAAATTTTTTTCTCCAAATTTAGCCAAAATTCATATATAGGGGTATTTTGCGCTGCTCTTTCGATTGGCGCTATGATTTTTGCAATATCTGAAAATTTTTGAAAATTATTTTTTCCTATTGGCTCTACGGCCCTAAAACCTTTTCCATTCGATAGAGCGGAAAAAAATAGTCGCGTATAGTGATTGGTGGGATTAAAAAATGGATATTTTGGGGGTTTTAAGCGATTTGAAGTCGATTTGGCCCAAATAAACGATGAAATGTAGAACATTTTTCAAAATTGCTCATCTCCGCTAGGTCCTTCGACCCCAAAGGATATTCCATCCACTAGAGCAGGAAGATATAGTCGGGTATTGTGACTAGTAGGCTGAGAAAATTGAAATTTGGTATTTTTGAGCGATTTTCAACGCATTATATCCCAATAAACGAAGAAAAATTTTTTTCTCCAAATTTAGCCAAAATTCATATATAGGGGTATTTTGCGCTGCTCTTTCGATTGGCGCTATGATTTTTGCAATATCTGAAAATTTTTGAAAATTATTTTTTTCCTATTGGCTCTACGGCCCTAAAACCTTTTCCATTCGATAGAGCGGAAAAAAATAGTCGCGTATAGTGATTGGTGGGATTAAAAAATGGATATTTGGGGGTTTTAAGCGATTTGAAGTCGATTTGGCCCAAATAAACGATGAAATGTAGAACATTTTCAAAATTGCTCATCTCCGCTAGGTCCTTCGACCCCAAAGGATATTCCATCCACTAGAGCAGGATGATATAGTCCGGTATTGTGACTAGTAGGCTGAGAAAATTGAAATTTGGTATTTTTGAGCGATTTTCAACGCATTATATCCCAATAAACGAAGAAAAATTTTTTTCTCCAAATTTAGCCAAAATTCATATATAGGGGTATTTTGCGCTGCTCTTTCGATTGGCGCTATGATTTTTACAATATCTGAAAATTTTTGAAAATTATTTTTTTCCTATTGGCTCTACGGCCCTAAAACCTTTTCCATTCGATAGAGCGGAAAAAAATAGTCGCGTATAGTGATTGGTGGGATTAAAAAATGGATATTTTAGGGGTTTTAAGCGATTTGAAGTCGATTTGGCCCAAATAAACGATGAAATGTAGAACATTTTTCAAAATTGCTCATCTCCGCTAGGTCCTTCGACCCCAAAGGATATTCCATCCACTAGAACAGGAAGATATAGTCGGGTATTGTGACTAGTAGGCTGAGAAAATTGAAATTTGGTATTTTTGAGCGATTTTCAACGCATTATATCCCAATAAACGAAGAAAAATTTTTTTCTCCAAATTGAGCCAAAATTCATATATAGGGGTATTTTGCGCTGCTCTTTCGATTGGCGCTATGATTTTTGCAATATCTGAAAATTTTTGAAAATTATTTTTTTCCTATTGGCTCTACGGCCCTAAAACCTTTTCCATTCGATAGAGCGGAAAAAAATAGTCGCGTATAGTGATTGGTGGGATTAAAAAATGGATATTTTGGGGGTTTTAAGCGATTTGAAGTCGATTTGGCCCAAATAAACGATGAAATGTAGAACATTTTCAAAATTGCTCATCTCCGCTAGGTCCTTCGACCCCAAAGGATATTCCATCCACTAGAGCAGGATGATATAGTCCGGTATTGTGACTAGTAGGCTGAGAAAATTGAAATTTGGTATTTTTGGGCGATTTTCAACGCATTATATCCCAATAAACGAAGAAAAATTTTTTTCTCCAAATTTAGCCAAAATTCATATATAGGGGTATTTTGCGCTGCTCTTTCGATTGGCGCTATGATTTTTACAATATCTGAAAATTTTTGAAAATTATTTTTTCCTATTGCCTCTACGGCCCTAAAACCTTTTCCATTCGATAGAGCGGAAAAAAATAGTCGCGTATAGTGATTGGTGCGATTAAAAAATGGATATTTTGGGGGTTTCAAGCGATTTGAAGTAGATTTGGCCCAAATAAACGATGAAATGTAGAACATTTTTCAAAATTGCTCATCTCCGCTAGGTCCTTCGACCCCAAAGGATATTCCATCCACTAGAACAGGAAGATATAGTCGGGTATTGTGACTAGTAGGCTGAGAAAATTGAAATTTGGTATTTTTGAGCGATTTTCAACGCATTATATCCCAATAAACGAAGAAAAATTTTTTTCTCCAAATTTAGCCAAAATTCATATATAGGGGTATTTTGCGCTGCTCTTTCGATTGGCGCTATGATTTTTGCAATATCTGAAAATTTTTGAAAATTATTTTTTGCTATTGGCTCTACGGCCCTAAAACCTTTTCCATTCCATAGAGCGGAAAAAAATAGTCGCGTATAGTGATTGGTGGGATTAAAAAATGGATATTTGGGGGTTTTAAGCGATTTGAAGTCGATTTGGCCCAAATAAACGATGAAATGTAGAACATTTTCAAAATTGCTCATCTCCGCTAGGTCCTTCGACCCCAAAGGATATTCCATCCACTAGAGCAGGATGATATAGTCCGGTATTGTGACTAGTAGGCTGAGAAAATTGAAATTTGGTATTTTTGAGCGATTTTCAACGCATTATATCCCAATAAACGAAGAAAAATTTTTTTCTCCAAATTTAGCCAAAATTCATATATAGGGGTATTTTGCGCTGCTCTTTCGATTGGCGCTATGATTTTTACAATATCTGAAAATTTTTGAAAAATTTTTTCCTATTGGCTCTACGGCCCTAAAACCTTTTCCATTCGATAGAGCGGAAAAAAATAGTCGCGTATAGTGATTGGTGGGATTAAAAAATGGATATTTTGGGGGTTTTAAGCGATTTGAAGTCGATTTGGCCCAAATAAACGATGAAATGTAGAACATTTTTCAAAATTGCTCATCTCCGCTAGGTCCTTCGACCCCAAAGGATATTCCATACACTAGAGCAGGATGATATAGTCCGGTATTGTGACTAGTAGGCTGAGAAAATTGAAATTTGGTATTTTTGAGCGATTTTCAACGCATTATATCCCAATAAACGAAGAAAAATTTTTTCTCCAAATTTAGCCAAAATTCATATATAGGGGTATTTTGCGCTGCTCTTTCGATTGGCGCTATGATTTTTGCAATATCTGATAATTTTTGAAAATTATTTTTTCCTATTGGCTCTACGGCCCTAAAACCTTTTCCATTCGATAGAGCGGAAAAAAATAGTCGCGTATAATTGGTGGGGGATTAAAAAATGGATATTTTGTTTTTTCAAGCGATTTGAAGTCGATTTGGCCCAAATAAACGATGAAATTTAGAACATTTTTCAAAATTGCTCATCTCCGCTAGGTCCTTCGACCCCAACGGATATTCCATCAACTAGAGCAGGAAGATATAGTCGGGTATTGTGACTAGTAGGCTGAGAAAATCGAAATTTGGTATTTTTGAGCGATTTTCAACGCATTATATCCCAATAAACGAAGAAAAATTTTTTTCTCCAAATTGAGCCAAAATTCATATATAGGGGTATTTTGCGCTGCTCTTTCGATTGGCGCTATGATTTTTGCAATATCTGAAAATTTTTGAAAATTATTTTTTTCCTATTGGCTCTACGGCCCTAAAACCTTTTCCATTCGATAGAGCGGAAAAAAATAGTCGCGTATAGTGATTGGTGGGATTAAAAAATGGATATTTTGGGGGTTTTAAGCGATTTGAAGTCGATTTGGCCCAAATAACTGATGAAATGTAGAACATTTTCAAAATTGCTCATCTCCGCTAGGTCCTTCGACCCCAAAGGATATTCCATCCACTAGAGCAGGATGATATAGTCCGGTATTGTGACTAGTAGGCTGAGAAAATTGAAATTTGGTATTTTTGAGCGATTTTCAACGCATTATATCCCAATAAACGAAGAAAAATTTTTTTCTCTCCAAATTTAGCCAAAATTCATATATAGGGGTATTTTGCGCTGCTCTTTCGATTGGCGCTATGATTTTTACAATATCTGAAAATTTTTGAAAATTATTTTTTTCCTATTGGCTCTACGGCCCTAAAACCTTTTCCATTCGATAGAGCGGAAAAAAATAGTCGCGTATAGTGATTGGTGGGATTAAAAAATGGATATTTTTGGTTTTTAAGCGATTTGAAGTCGATTTGGCCCAAATAAACGATGAAATGTAGAACATTTTTCAAAATTGCTCATCTCCGCTAGGTCCTTCGACCCCAAAGGATATTCCATCCACTAGAACAGGAAGATATAGTCGGGTATTGTGACTAGTAGGCTGAGAAAATTGAAATTTGGTATTTTTGAGCGATTTTCAACGCATTATATCCCAATAAACGAAGAAAAATTTTTTCTCCAAATTGAGCCAAAATTCATATATAGGGGTATTTTGCGCTGCTCTTTCGATTGGCGCTATGATTTTTGCAATATCTGAAAATTTTTGAAAATTATTTTTTTCCTATTGGCTCTACGGCCCTAAAACCTTTTCCATTCGATAGAGCGGAAAAAAATAGTCGCGTATAGTGATTGGTGGGATTAAAAAATGGATATTTTGGGGTTTTAAGCGATTTGAAGTCGATTTGGCCCAAATAAACGATGAAATGTAGAACATTTTCAAAATTGCTCATCTCCGCTAGGTCCTTCGACCCCAAAGGATATTCCATCCACTAGAGCAGGATGATATAGTCCGGTATTGTGACTAGTAGGCTGAGAAAATTGAAATTTGGTATTTTTGAGCGATTTTCAACGCATTATATCCCAATAAAAGAAGAAAACTTTTTTTTCTCCAAATTTAGCCAAAATTCATATATAGGGGTATTTTGCGCTGTTCTTTCGATTGGCGCTATGATTTTTACAATATCTGAAAATTTTTGAAAATTATTTTTTTCCTATTGGCTCTACGGCCCTAAAACCTTTTCCATTCGATAGAGCGGAAAAAAATAGTCGCGTATAGTGATTGGTGGGATTAAAAAATGGATATTTTGGGGGTTTTAAGCGATTTGAAGTCGATTTGGCCCAAATAAACGATGAAATGTAGAACATTTTTCAAAATTGCTCATCTCCGCTAGGTCCTTCGGCCCCAAAGGATATTCCATCCACTAGAACAGGAAGATATAGTCGGGTATTGTGACTAGTAGGCTGAGAAAATTGAAATTTGGTATTTTTGAGCGATTTTCAACGCATTATATCCCAATAAACGAAGAAAAATTTTTTTCTCTAAATTGAGCCAAAATTCATATATAGGGGTATTTTGCGCTGCTCTTTCGATTGGCGCTATGATTTTTGCAATATCTGAAAATTTTTGAAAATTATTTTTTTCCTATTGGCTCTACGGCCCTAAAACCTTTTCCATTCGATAGAGCGGAAAAAAATAGTCGCGTATAGTGATTGGTGGGATTAAAAAATGGATATTTTGGGGGTTTTAAGCGATTTGAAGTCGATTTGGCCCAAATAAACGATGAAATGTAGAACATTTTCAAAATTGCTCATCTCCGCTAGGTCCTTCGACCCCAAAGGATATTCCATCCACTAGAGCAGGATGATATAGTCCGGTATTGTGACTAGTAGGCTGAGAAAATTGAAATTTGGTATTTTTGAGCGATTTTCAACGCATTATATCCCAATAAACGAAGAAAAATTTTTTTCTCCAAATTTAGCCAAAATTCATATATAGGGGTATTTTGCGCTGCTCTTTCGATTGGCGCTATGATTTTTACAATATCTGAAAATTTTTGAAAATTATTTTTTCCTATTGGCTCTACGGCCCTAAAACCTTTTCCATTCGATAGAGCGGAAAAAAATAGTCGCGTATAGTGATTGGTGGGATTAAAAAATGGATATTTTTGGGTTTTAAGCGATTTGAAGTCGATTTGGCCCAAATAAACGATGAAATGTAGAACATTTTTCAAAATTGCTCATCTCCGCTAGGTCCTTCGACCCCAAAGGATATTCCATCCACTAGAGCAGGATGATATAGTCCGGTATTGTGACTAGTAGGCTGAGAAAATTGAAATTTGGTATTTTTGAGCGATTTTCAACGCATTATATCCCAATAAACGAAGAAAAATTTTTTTCTCCAAATTTAGCCAAAATTCATATATAGGGGTATTTTGCGCTGCTCTTTCGATTGGCGCTATGATTTTTGCAATATCTGAAAATTTTTGAATATTATTTTTTTCCTATTGGCTCTACGGCCCTAAAACCTTTTCCATTCGATAGAGCGGAAAAAAATAGTCGCGTATAGTGATTGGTGGGATTAAAAAATGGATATTTTGTTTTTTCAAGCGATTTGAAGTCGATTTGGCCCAAATAAACGATGAAATTTAGAACATTTTTCAAAATTGCTCATCTCCGCTAGGTCCTTCGACCCCAACGGATATTCCATCAACTAGAGCAGGAAGATATAGTCGGGTATTGTGACTAGTAGGCTGAGAAAATCGAAATTTGGTATTTTTGAGCGATTTTCAACGCATTATATCCCAATAAACGAAGAAAAATTTTTTTCTCCAAATTGAGCCAAAATTCATATATAGGGGTATTTTGCGCTGCTCTTTCGATTGGCGCTATGATTTTTGCAATATCTGAAAATTTTTGAAAATTATTTTTTCCCTATTGGCTCTACGGCCCTAAAACCTTTTCCATTCGATAGAGCGGAAAAAAATAGTCGCGTATAGTGATTGGTGGGATTAAAAAATGGATATTTTGGGGGTTGTAAGCGATTTGAAGTCGATTTGGCCCAAATAAACGATGAAATGTAGAACATTTTCAAAATTGCTCATCTCCGCTAGGTCCTTCGACCCCAAAGGATATTCCATCCACTAGAGCAGGATGATATAGTCCGGTATTGTGACTAGTAGGCTGAGAAAATTGAAATTTGGTATTTTTGAGCGATTTTCAACGCATTATATCCCAATAAACGAAGAAAAATTTTTTTCTCCAAATTTAGCCAAAATTCATATATAGGGGTATTTTGCGCTGCTCTTTCGATTGGCGCTATGATTTTTACAATATCTGAAAATTTTTGAAAATTATTTTTTCCTATTGGCTCTACGGCCCTAAAACCTTTTCCATTCGATAGAGCGGAAAAAAATAGTCGCGTATAGTGATTGGTGGGATTAAAAAATGGATATTTTTGGTTTTTAAGCGATTTGAAGTCGATTTGGCCCAAATAAACGATGAAATGTAGAACATTTTTCAAAATTGCTCATCTCCGCTAGGTCCTTCGGCCCCAAAGGATATTCCATCCACTAGAACAGGAAGATATAGTCGGGTATTGTGACTAGTAGGCTGAGAAAATCGAAATTTGGTATTTTTGAGCGATTTTCAACGCATTATATCCCAATAAACGAAGAAAAATTTTTTTCTCCAAATTGAGCCAAAATTCATATATAGGGGTATTTTGCGCTGCTCTTTCGATTGGCGCTATGATTTTTGCAATATCTGAAAATTTTTGAAAATTATTTTTTTCCTATTGGCTCTACGGCCCTAAAACCTTTTCCATTCGATAGAGCGGAAAAAAATAGTCGCGTATAGTGATTGGTGGGATTAAAAAATGGATATCTTTGGCGTTTTAAGCGATTTGAAGTCGATTTGGCCCAAATAAACGATGAAATGTAGAACATTTTCAAAATTGCTCATCTCCGCTAGGTCCTTCGACCCCAAAGGATATTCCATCCACTAGAGCAGGATGATATAGTCCGGTATTGTGACTAGTAGGCTGAGAAAATTGAAATTTGGTATTTTTGAGCGATTTTCAACGCATTATATCCCAATAAACGAAGAAAAATTTTTTCTCCAAATTTAGCCAAAATTCATATATAGGGGTATTTTGCGCTGCTCTTTCGATTGGCGCTATGATTTTTACAATATCTGAAAATTTTTGAAAATTATTTTTTCCTATTGGCTCTACGGCCCTAAAACCTTTTCCATTCGATAGAGCGGAAAAAAATAGTCGCGTATAGTGATTGGTGGGATTAAAAAATGGATATTTTTGGTTTTTAAGCGATTTGAAGTCGATTTGGCCCAAATAAACGATGAAATGTAGAACATTTTTCAAAATTGCTCATCTCCGCTAGGTCCTTCGGCCCCAAAGGATATTCCATCCACTAGAACAGGAAGATATAGTCGGGTATTGTGACTAGTAGGCTGAGAAAATTGAAATTTGGTATTTTTGAGCGATTTTCAACGCATTATATCCCAATAAACGAAGAAAAATTTTTTTCTCCAAATTTAGCCAAAATTCATATATAGGGGTATTTTGCGCTGCTCTTTCGATTGGCGCTATGATTTTTGCAATATCTGAAAATTTTTGAAAATTATTTTTTTCCTATTGGCTCTACGGCCCTAAAACCTTTTCCATTCGATAGAGCGGAAAAAAATAGTCGCGTATAGTGATTGGTGGGATTAAAAAATGGATATTTTGGGGGTTTTAAGTGATTTGAAGTCGATTTGGCCCAAATAAACGATGAAATGTAGAACATTTTCAAAATTGCTCATCTCCGCTAGGTCCTTCGACCCCAAAGGATATTCCATCCACTAGAGCAGGATGATATAGTCCGGTATTGTGACTAGTAGGCTGAGAAAATTGAAATTTGGTATTTTTGAGCGACTTTCAACGCATTATATCCCAATAAACGAAGAAAAATTTTTTTCTCCAAATTTAGCCAAAATTCATATATAGGGGTATTTTGCGCTGCTCTTTCGATTGGCGCTATGATTTTTACAATATCTGAAAATTTTTGAAAATTTTTTTTTTTCCTATTGGCTCTACGGCCCTAAAACCTTTTCCATTCGATAGAGCGGAAAAAAATAGTCGCGTATAGTGATTGGTGGGATTAAAAAATGGATATTTTGGGGGTTTTAAGCGATTTGAAGTCGATTTGGCCCAAATAAACGATGAAATGTAGAACATTTTTCAAAATTGCTCATCTCCGCTAGGTCCTTCGACCCCAAAGGATATTCCATCCACTAGAGCAGGATGATATAGTCCGGTATTGTGACTAGTAGGCTGAGAAAATTGAAATTTGGTATTTTTGAGCGATTTTCAACGCATTATATCCCAATAAACGAAGAAAAATTTTTTTCTCCAAATTTAGCCAAAATTCATATATAGGGGTATTTTGCGCTGCTCTTTCGATTGGCGCTATGATTTTTGCAATATCTGAAAATTTTTGAAAATTATTTTTTCCTATTGGCTCTACGGCCCTAAAACCTTTTCCATTCGATAGAGCGGAAAAAAATAGTCGCGTATAGTGATTGGTGGGAGTAAAAAATGGATATTTTGGGGTTTTAAGCGATTTGAAGTCGATTTGGCCCAAATAAACGATGAAATGTAGAACATTTTCAAAATTGCTCATCTCCGCTAGGTCCTTCGACCCCAAAGGATATTCCATCCACTAGAGCAGGATGATATAGTCCGGTATTGTGACTAGTAGGCTGAGAAAATTGAAATTTGGTATTTTTGAGCGATTTTCAACGCATTATATCCCAATAAACGAAGAAAAATTTTTTTCTCCAAATTTAGCCAAAATTCATATATAGGGGTATTTTGCGCTGCTCTTTCGATTGGCGCTATGATTTTTACAATATCTGAAAATTTTTGAAAATTATTTTTTCCTATTGGCTCTACGGCCCTAAAACCTTTTCCATTCGATAGAGCGGAAAAAAATAGTCGCGTATAGTGATTGGTGGGATTAAAAAATGGATATTTTTGGTTTTTAAGCGATTTGAAGTCGATTTGGCCCAAATAAACGATGAAATGTAGAACATTTTTCAAAATTGCTCATCTCCGCTAGGTCCTTCGACCCCAAAGGATATTCCATCCACTAGAACAGGAAGATATAGTCGGGTATTGTGACTAGTAGGCTGAGAAAATTGAAATTTGGTATTTTTGAGCGATTTTCAACGCATTATATCCCAATAAACGAAGAAAAATTTTTTCTCCAAATTTAGCCAAAATTCATATATAGGGGTATTTTGCGCTGCTCTTTCGATTGGCGCTATGATTTTTACAATATCTGAAAATTTTTGAAAATTATTTTTTCCTATTGGCTCTACGGCCCTAAAACCTTTTCCATTCGATAGAGCGGAAAAAAATAGTCGCGTATAGTGATTGGTGGGATTAAAAAATGGATATTTTGGGGTTTTAAGCGATTTGAAGTCGATTTGGCCCAAATAAACGATGAAATGTAGAACATTTTCAAAATTGCTCATCTCCGCTAGGTCCTTCGACCCCAAAGGATATTCCACCACTAGAGCAGGATGATATAGTCCGGTATTGTGACTAGTAGGCTGAGAAAATTGAAATTTGGTATTTTTGAGCGATTTTCAACGCATTATATCCCAATAAACGAAGAAAAATTTTTTCTCCAAATTTAGCCAAAATTCATATATAGGGGTATTTTGCGCTGCTCTTTCGATTGGCGCTATGATTTTTGCAATATCTGAAAATTTTTGAAAATTATTTTTTCCTATTGGCTCTACGGCCCTAAAACCTTTTCCATTCGATAGAGCGGAAAAAAATAGTCGCGTATAGTGATTGGTGGGATTAAAAAATGGATATTTTGGGGGTTTTAAGCGATTTGAAGTCGATTTGGCCCAAATAAACGATGAAATGTAGAACATTTTTCAAAATTGCTCATCTCCGCTAGGTCCTTCGACCCCAACGGATATTCCATCAACTAGAGCAGGAAGATATAGTCGGGTATTGTGACTAGTAGGCTGAGAAAATTGAAATTTGGTATTTTTTGAGCGATTTTCAACGCATTATATCCCAATAAACGAAGAAAAATTTTTTTCTCCAAATTGAGCCAAAATTCATATATAGGGGTATTTTGCGCTGCTCTTTCGATTGGCGCTATGATTTTTGCAATATCTGAAAATTTTTGAAAATTATTTTTTTCCTATTGGCTCTACGGCCCTAAAACCTTTTCCATTCGATAGAGCGGAAAAAAATAGTCGCGTATAGTGATTGGTGGGATTAAAAAATGGATATTTTGGGGGTTTTAAGCGATTTGAAGTCGATTTGGCCCAAATAAACGATGAAATGTAGAACATTTTCAAAATTGCTCATCTCCGCTAGGTCCTTCGACCCCAAAGGATATTCCATCCACTAGAGCAGGATGATATAGTCCGGTATTGTGACTAGTAGGCTGAGAAAATTGAAATTTGGTATTTTTGAGCGATTTTCAACGCATTATATCCCAATAAACGAAGAAAAATTTTTTTCTCCAAATTTAGCCAAAATTCATATATAGGGGTATTTTGCGCTGCTCTTTCGATTGGCGCTATGATTTTTACAATATCTGAAAATTTTTGAAAATTATTTTTTTCCTATTGGCTCTACGGCCCTAAAACCTTTTCCATTCGATAGAGCGGAAAAAAATAGTCGCGTATAGTGATTGGTGGGATTAAAAAATGGATATTTTTGGTTTTTAAGCGATTTGAAGTCGATTTGGCCCAAATAAACGATGAAATGTAGAACATTTTTCAAAATTGCTCATCTCCGCTAGGTCCTTCGACCCCAAAGGATATTCCATCCACTAGAACAGGAAGATATAGTCGGGTATTGTGACTAGTAGGCTGAGAAAATTGAAATTTGGTATTTTTGAGCGATTTTCAACGCATTATATCCCAATAAACGAAGAAAAATTTTTTTCTCCAAATTTAGCCAAAATTCATATATAGGGGTATTTTGCGCTGCTCTTTCGATTGGCGCTATGATTTTTACAATATCTGAAAATTTTTGAAAATTATTTTTTCCTATTGGCTCTACGGCCCTAAAACCTTTTCCATTCGATAGAGCGGAAAAAAATAGTCGCGTATAGTGATTGGTGGGATTAAAAAATGGATATTTTTGGTTTTTAAGCGATTTGAAGTCGATTTGGCCCAAATAAACGATGAAATGTAGAACATTTTTCAAAATTGCTCATCTCCGCTAGGTCCTTCGACCCCAAAGGATATTCCATCCACTAGAGCAGGATGATATAGTCCGGTATTGTGACTAGTAGGCTGAGAAAATTGAAATTTGGTATTTTTGAGCGATTTTCAACGCATTATATCCCAATAAACGAAGGAAAATTTTTTCTCCAAATTTAGCCAAAATTCATATATAGGGGTATTTTGCGCTGCTCTTTCGATTGGCGCTATGATTTTTGCAATATCTGAAAATTTTTGAAAATTATTTTTTCCTATTGGCTCTACGGCCCTAAAACCTTTTCCATTCGATAGAGCGGAAAAAAATAGTCGCGTATAGTGATTGGTGGGATTAAAAAATGGATATTTTGGGGGTTTTAAGCGATTTGAAGTCGATTTGGCCCAAATAAACGATGAAATGTAGAACATTTTCAAAATTGCTCATCTCCGCTAGGTCCTTCGACCCCAAAGGATATTCCATCCACTAGAGCAGGATGATATAGTCCGGTATTGTGACTAGTAGGCTGAGAAAATTGAAATTTGGTATTTTTGAGCGATTTTCAACGCATTATATCCCAATAAACGAAGAAAAATTTTTTTCTCCAAATTTAGCCAAAATTCATATATAGGGGTATTTTGCGCTGCTCTTTCGATTGGCGCTATGATTTTTACAATATCTGAAAATTTTTGAAAATTATTTTTTCCTATTGGCTCTACGGCCCTAAAACCTTTTCCATTCGATAGAGCGGAAAAAAATAGTCGCGTATAGTGATTGGTGGGATTAAAAAATGGATATTTTTGGTTTTTAAGCGATTTGAAGTCGATTTGGCCCAAATAAACGATGAAATGTAGAACATTTTTCAAAATTGCTCATCTCCGCTAGGTCCTTCGACCCCAAAGGATATTCCATCCACTAGAACAGGAAGATATAGTCGGGTATTGTGACTAGTAGGCTGAGAAAATTGAAATTTGGTATTTTTGAGCGATTTTCAACGCATTATATCCCAATAAACGAAGAAAAATTTTTTCTCCAAATTTAGCCAAAATTCATATATAGGGGTATTTTGCGCTGCTCTTTCGATTGGCGCTATGATTTTTACAATATCTGAAAATTTTTGAAAATTATTTTTTCCTATTGGCTCTACGGCCCTAAAACCTTTTCCATTCGATAGAGCGGAAAAAAATAGTCGCGTATAGTGATTGGTGGGATTAAAAAATGGATATTTTGGGGTTTTAAGCGATTTGAAGTCGATTTGGCCCAAATAAACGATGAAATGTAGAACATTTTTCAAAATTGCTCATCTCCGCTAGGTCCTTCGACCCCAAAGGATATTCCATCCACTAGAGCAGGATGATATAGTCCGGTATTGTGACTAGTAGGCTGAGAAAATTGAAATTTGGTATTTTTGAGCGATTTTCAACGCATTATATCCCAATAAACGAAGAAAAAATTTTTTCCAAATTTAGCCAAAATTCATATATAGGCGTATTTTGCGCTGCTCTTTCGATTGGCGCTATGTTTTTTGCAATATCTGAAAATTTTTGAAAATTATTTTTTCCTATTGGCTCTACGGCCCTAAAACCTTTTCCATTCGATAGAGCGGAAAAAAATAGTCGCGTATAGTGATTGGTGGGATTAAAAAATGGATATTTTGGGGGTTTTAAGCGATTTGAAGTCGATTTGGCCCAAATAAACGATGAAATGTAGAACATTTTCAAAATTGCTCATCTCCGCTAGGTCCTTCGACCCCAAAGGATATTCCATCCACTAGAGCAGGATGATATAGTCCGGTATTGTGACTAGTAGGCTGAGAAAATTGAAATTTGGTATTTTTTGAGCGATTTTCAACGCATTATATCCCAATAAACGAAGAAAAATTTTTTTCTCCAAATTTAGCCAAAATTCATATATAGGGGTATTTTGCGCTGCTCTTTCGATTGGCGCTATGATTTTTGCAATATCTGAAAATTTTTGAAAATTATTTTTTTCCTATTGGCTCTACGGCCCTAAAACCTTTTCCATTCGATAGAGCGGAAAAAAATAGTCGCGTATAGTGATTGGTGGGATTAAAAAATGGATATTTTGGGGGTTTTAAGCGATTTGAAGTCGATTTGGCCCAAATAAACGATGAAATGTAGAACATTTTCAAAATTGCTCATCTCCGCTAGGTCCTTCGACCCCAAAGGATATTCCATCCACTAGAGCAGGATGATATAGTCCGGTATTGTGACTAGTAGGCTGAGAAAATTGAAATTTGGTATTTTTGAGCGATTTTCAACGCATTATATCCCAATAAACGAAGAAAAATTTTTTTCTCCAAATTTAGCCAAAATTCATATATAGGGGTATTTTGCGCTGCTCTTTCGATTGGCGCTATGATTTTTACAATATCTGAAAATTTTTGAAAATTATTTTTTTCCTATTGGCTCTACGGCCCTAAAACCTTTTCCATTCGATAGAGCGGAAAAAAATAGTCGCGTATAGTGATTGGTGGGATTAAAAAATGGATATTTTGGGGGTTTTAAGCGATTTGAAGTCGATTTGGCCCAAATAAACGATGAAATGTAGAACATTTTTCAAAATTGCTCATCTCCGCTAGGTCCTTCGACCCCAAAGGATATTCCATCCACTAGAGCAGGATGATATAGTCCGGTATTGTGACTAGTAGGCTGAGAAAATTGAAATTTGGTATTTTTGAGCGATTTTCAACGCATTATATCCCAATAAACGAAGAAAAATTTTTTTCTCCAAATTTAGCCAAAATTCATATATAGGGGTATTTTGCGCTGCTCTTTCGATTGGCGCTATGATTTTTGCAATATCTGAAAATTTTTGAATTATATTTTTTTCCTATTGGCTCTACGGCCCTAAAACCTTTTCCATTCGATAGAGCGGAAAAAAATAGTCGCGTATAGTGATTGGTGGGATTAAAAAATGGATATTTTGGGGGTTTTAAGCGATTTGAAGTCGATTTGGCCCAAATAAACGATGAAATGTAGAACATTTTTCAAAATTGCTCATCTCCGCTAGGTCCTTCGACCCCAAAGGATATTCCATCCACTAGAGCAGGAAGATATAGTCGGGTATTGTGACTAGTAGGCTGAGAAAATTGAAATTTGGTATTTTTGAGCGATTTTCAACGCATTATATCCCAATAAACGAAGAAAAATTTTTTTCTCCAAATTGAGCCAAAATTCATATATAGGGGTATTTTGCGCTGCTCTTTCGATTGGCGCTATGATTTTTGCAATATCTGAAAATTTTTGAAAATTATTTTTTTCCTATTGGCTCTACGGTCCTAAAACCTTTTCCATTCGATAGAGCGGAAAAAAATAGTCGCGTATAGTGATTGGTGGGATTAAAAAATGGATATTTTGGGGGTTTTAAGCGATTTGAAGTCGATTTGGCCCAAATAAACGATGAAATGTAGAACATTTTTCAAAATTGCTCATCTCCGCTAGGTCCTTCGACCCCAAAGGATATTCCATACACTAGAGCAGGATGATATAGTCCGGTATTGTGACTAGTAGGCTGAGAAAATTGAAATTTGGTATTTTTGAGCGATTTTCAACGCATTATATCCCAATAAACGAAGAAAAATTTTTTTCTCCAAATTTAGCCAAAATTCATATATAGGGGTATTTTGCGCTGCTCTTTCGATTGGCGCTATGATTTTTGCAATATCTGAAAATTTTTGAATATTATTTTTTTCCTATTGGCTCTACGGCCCTAAAACCTTTTCCATTCGATAGAGCGGAAAAAAATAGTCGCGTATAGTGATTGGTGGGATTAAAAAATGGATATTTTGTTTTTTCAAGCGATTTGAAGTCGATTTGGCCCAAATAAACGATGAAATTTAGAACATTTTTCAAAATTGCTCATCTCCGCTAGGTCCTTCGACCCCAACGGATATTCCATCAACTAGAGCAGGAAGATATAGTCGGGTATTGTGACTAGTAGGCTGAGATAATCGAAATTTGGTATTTTTGAGCGATTTTCAACGCATTATATCCCAATAAACGAAGAAAAATTTTTTTCTCCAAATTGAGCCAAAATTCATATATAGGGGTATTTTGCGCTGCTCTTTCGATTGGCGCTATGATTTTTGCAATATCTGAAAATTTTTGAAAATTATTTTTTTCCTATTGGCTCTACGGCCCTAAAACCTTTTCCATTCGATAGAGCGGAAAAAAATAGTCGCGTATAGTGATTGGTGGGATTAAAAAATGGATATTTTGGGGGTTTTAAGCGATTTGAAGTCGATTTGGCCCAAATAAACGATGAAATGTAGAACATTTTCAAAATTGCTCATCTCCGCTAGGTCCTTCGACCCCAAAGGATATTCCATCCACTAGAGCAGGATGATATAGTCCGGTATTGTGACTAGTAGGCTGAGAAAATTGAAATTTGGTATTTTTGAGCGATTTTCAACGCATTATATCCCAATAAACGAAGAAAAATTTTTTTCTCCAAATTTAGCCAAAATTGATATATAGGGGTATTTTGCACTGCTCTTTCGATTGGCGCTATGATTTTTACAATATCTGAAAATTTTTGAAAATTATTTTTTTCCTATTGGCTCTACGGCCCTAAAACCTTTTCCATTCGATAGAGCGGAAAAAAATAGTCGCGTATAGTGATTGGTGGGATTAAAAAATGGATATTTTTGGTTTTTAAGCGATTTGAAGTCGATTTGGCCCAAATAAACGATGAAATGTAGAACATTTTTCAAAATTGCTCATCTCCGCTAGGTCCTTCGGCCCCAAAGGATATTCCATCCACTAGAACAGGAAGATATAGTCGGGTATTGTGACTAGTAGGCTGAGAAAATTGAAATTTGGTATTTTTGAGCGATTTTCAACGCATTATATCCCAATAAACGAAGAAAAATTTTTTTCTCCAAATTGAGCCAAAATTCATATATAGGGGTATTTTGCGCTGCTCTTTCGATTGGCGCTATGATTTTTGCAATATCTGAAAATTTTTGAAAATTATTTTTTCCTATTGGCTCTACGGCCTAAAACCTTTTCCATTCGATAGAGCGGAAAAAAATAGTCGCGTATAGTGATTGGTGGGATTAAAAAATGGATATTTTGGGGTTTTAAGCGATTTGAAGTCGATTTGGCCCAAATAAACGATGAAATGTAGAACATTTTCAAAATTGCTCATCTCCGCTAGGTCCTTCGACCCCAAAGGATATTCCATCCACTAGAGCAGGATGATATAGTCCGGTATTGTGACTAGTAGGCTGAGAAAATTGAAATTTGGTATTTTTGAGCGATTTTCAACGCATTATATCCCAATAAACGAAGAAAAATTTTTTTCTCCAAATTTAGCCAAAATTCAATATATAGGGGTATTTTGCGCTGCTCTTTCGATTGGCGCTATGATTTTTACAATATCTGAAAATTTTTGAAAATTATTTTTTTCTATTGGCTCTACGGCCCTAAAACCTTTTCCATTCGATAGAGCGGAAAAAAATAGTCGCGTATAGTGATTGGTGGGATTAAAAAATGGATATTTTTGGTTTTTAAGCGATTTGAAGTCGATTTGGCCCAAATAAACGATGAAATGTAGAACATTTTTCAAAATTGCTCATCTCCGCTAGGTCCTTCGGCCCCAAAGGATATTCCATCCACTAGAACAGGAAGATATAGTCGGGTATTGTGACTAGTAGGCTGAGAAAATTGAAATTTGGTATTTTTGAGCGATTTTCAACGCATTATATCCCAATAAACGAAGAAAAATTTTTTCTCCAAATTGAGCCAAAATTCATATATAGGGGTATTTTGCGCTGCTCTTTCGATTGGCGCTATGATTTTTGCAATATCTGAAAATTTTTGAAAATTATTTTTTCCTATTGGCTCTACGGCCCTAAAACCTTTTCCATTCGATAGAGCGGAAAAAAATAGTCGCGTATAGTGATTGGTGGGATTAAAAAATGGATATTTTGGGGTTTTAAGCGATTTGAAGTCGATTTGGCCCAAATAAACGATGAAATGTAGAACATTTTCAAAATTGCTCATCTCCGCTAGGTCCTTCGACCCCAAAGGATATTCCATCCACTAGAGCAGGATGATATAGTCCGGTATTGTGACTAGTAGGCTGAGAAAATTGAAATTTGGTATTTTTGAGCGATTTTCAACGCATTATATCCCAATAAACGAAGAAAAAATTTTTGTCCAAATTTAGCCAAAATTCATATATAGGGGTATTTTGCGCTGCTCTTTCGATTGGCGCTATGATTTTTACAATATCTGAAAATTTTTGAAAATTATTTTTTTCCTATTGGCTCTACGGCCCTAAAACCTTTTCCATTCGATAGAGCGGAAAAAAATAGTCGCGTATAGTGATTGGTGGGATTAAAAAATGGATATTTTGTGGGTTTTAAGCGATTTGAAGTCGATTTGGCCCAAATAAACGATGAAATGTAGAACATTTTTCAAAATTGCTCATCTCCGCTAGGTCCTTCGACCCCAAAGGATATTCCATACACTAGAGCAGGATGATATAGTCCGGTATTGTGACTAGTAGGCTGAGAAAATTGAAATTTGGTATTTTTGAGCGATTTTCAACGCATTATATCCCAATAAACGAAGAAAAATTTTTTTCTCCAAATTTAGCCAAAATTCATATATAGGGGTATTTTGCGCTGCTCTTTCGATTGGCGCTATGATTTTTGCAATATCTGAAAATTTTTGAATATTATTTTTTTCCTATTGGCTCTAGGGGCCTAAAACCTTTTCCATTCGATAGAGCGGAAAAAAATAGTCGCGTATAGTGATTGGTGGGATTAAAAAATGGATATTTTGTTTTTTCAAGCGATTTGAAGTCGATTTGGCCCAAATAAACGATGAAATTTAGAACATTTTTCAAAATTGCTCATCTCCGCTAGGTCCTTCGACCCCAACGGATATTCCATCAACTAGAGCAGGAAGATATATTCGGGTATTGTGACTAGTAGGCTGAGAAAATCGAAATTTGGTATTTTTGAGCGATTTTCAACGCATTATATCCCAATAAACGAAGAAAAATTTTTTTCTCCAAATTGAGCCAAAATTCATATATAGGGGTATTTTTCATCCAAGAGAATGATCGACTTTGGTCCCGCGTTACATATAGTACTTTACGTATTCCATCGCCGCACTGTGGCCACTTCATAGGTTTGAAAAGTTATTCTGTATTTATTTGTTATAATTTTGTTAGTTTTAACCCAATTCACCCTAAACGTAAAAAATTGAACTATGTTACTTTATTTCCGCACAATGCGGGAATAGAACTACCTTATTTCCGCTAATTCTCTTTATTCCCGATTTATGCGGGAATAAAGTAAAGGCTGGATTCAGATGCTACTTTTGCCCCGCTTTTCAGGCTATAAAATGCCCATTATATTAGAAATGAGAATAAAACGTGACTCAAATTATCCTGACATTGGATTTTCTCCCTGGAAAATTCCGAAAATGTTGGAAAAGCGTTGAATCTAAGTGTTTTGGGGTCCGAGGAACACAATGCTGCAGTAAAAACTGACGTAGCGGAAAAAATAAAAAAGATAGCGAAATTATTTTTTCGAAAAATATGTAAGGTTTGGTTTTTATGTCCACTTATCGAAGTTCATTAAGTTTAAAGACCATCCCGCCTTTGCCCGACCTCGATATCGGGATAAATCAATTTTTAATTGAATATTAAAATTCTGCTTTTTTGGCCGGATAGGGGAATTACCAGACGTTCGAGGAACGGGAATTAAGCGGACGAAGTCCTTAAAATAAACTGACTCTAGCTAGCATGCGGCAACTTCATGGCGGGATAGGCGCTCTTGACATAGCCATAACTATTTGATTGTAGCTAACGGAAGATTCACTAAATTTCATTAAACCTTTAAAGTTTGCTTGATAATATGAATGGCATTCTATTTCTATTCTCCGGTGTGTGTAATTTATTTATTCAATTATGGGGTACGTGGCGGGTTATGTTAAATGTTAGGCAATGTTTACAAATGCTGTCGGTTCCCGAAATGCCCAACAGATGACTCCTCTGCCACGCACGTACTATCGCCTCGCCGTATTTGCCGAATTTACCGTAGCGGATACAGCTCACCGTTACAATGATAATACTGCGAATAAAATCGACGAAAAAAGCCAAATTGGCTTTATTCATTCATTATCAAGATTATTGACAGTTATTTACCACTGCATTTATCTATGAGGTGATGATACTCGCGTGTTTTGCGAGTTACTAAGCCCGTTTACATATTTCGTGCACGCAGTAAACGATAGTGTTTCATCGTTTAAACTGACTATTGAATAATTATGTAGTAGGGTATAGCGAAAAATCGTCATTTTTAAATTTCCATTCGCTATACCAAAACAGCATTTAGAGCGTGATTTAGGAAAGAATGAAAACAATCTATTTTTTCCCCTCTCCAAGCGAATCTTGGCGTAATTCTTCTCTTATTGTCAAATTTATATATTTTATGGTTTTGTATCCTGTTTAGAATGATATAAAAATTAAATCGCAAAATAATAAATTTTTATAAATAGGTATTAATAGGTAAGAAATAATTGCATGAGACTTTTATTTATAGTTTTTTTATAATTATATTTTTACTTTATTATTAATCTTTAGTATTAATTCACTATTCGGTTATGCACGACGCGAAATGCATGATCCCCTATACAACTTCAATGCATATAAAAAGGCCCTCTCATGTACTCGTTGAAAAAAAACATCTATATAATAGGGTGTAGCGAAAAACCGTAATTTTTTGAATTTCCATTCGCTATAACTAAAAAACGTTGTCTTCTGACTCCAAAAATAGTTTATCACTGAGATTTTGAAAAAAAAAATGTGTTTACCCCCTCCCCAAGCAAAAAAACAGAAAAATGAGCATTTTTAATAATTATGGAAGTACTACTATAGTAAAATAATGATAAAAAAAATAGAAAAAAATAAGTTTCTTCAGTAAATTTATTGCAATAATCTCCCCACAATAAATTGATAAATCATCAAAAAATCATAATTTTTTACATTTAAAGTGAGTTTTATGAATTTTAAACTCTTAATCTTTTGATTATGGCAATTGGAGCTTGTAAATATGCGTTAATTTCTCATCGTTTTTGAGCTTTAACAATTTAGAATATGAATTTTTTTACACTAGTACACGTAACTAAAAATTAAGTAATAACCCTAGCAAAAATCGAAAATGTTGCAAATTGTTTAGTAAATGTAGAAAAGTGTAAAAAAGTGTAAGGAAGTGTAATAAAAATGTAGTTGATACTGAATTTCGGACATATTTTGTACCTTTTTACATTTTCTTTACAATTTCGTACACTTTTATACATTGTACCGCGTGCACGCAATATGTAAACGGGCTCAGTGACTCGCAAAATACTCGAGTATCATGGCCTCATAGATAAATGCGGTGGTAAATAACTGTCAGTAATCTTGATAAGGAATGAATAAAGCCAATTTGTCTTTTTTCTTCCATTTCATTCACAGTATTATCAATGTAACGGTGGGCTGTCTCGGCTATGGCAAATACGACAAATTATACGTCGAGGCGATAGTACGTGCGCGACAGAGGCGTCATCTGTTGGCCATTTCGTGAACCGACAGCATCTGTAAACATTGCCACTTAACATAACCCGCAACATACCCCATAATTTCATAAGAAATTACACACACCGGGGAATAGAAATAGAATGCCATTCATGTTATCAGCAATCTTTAAAGGTTTAATGAAATTTTGTGAATATTCCGTTAGCTGGAATCAAGTAGTTATGACTATGTCAAGAGCGCCCATCGCGTCATGAAGTTGCCGCTTGCTAGCTAAAGTCCGTTTATTCAAACGACTTCGTTCTCTTAATTCCCGTTTCTCGAACGTCTGGTAATTCCCTTGTTCGTCCGAAAAAGCAGATTTTTAATATTTAATTAAATATTGATTTATCCCTATATCGAGATTGGGCAACGGCGGTATGGTCTTTAAACTTAATGAAATTCTATAAATGGACCTGAAAACCAAACCTTAAATATTTTTCGAAAAAATAATTTTGCTATCATTTTTATTTTTTGTGCTACGTCAATTTTTACTGCACCATTGTCTTTCTCGGGCGCCAAAACCCTTAGACTCACCGCTTTTCCAACCTTTTCGCCTTTTTCCGGGGAGAAAATCCAATGTCAGGATAATTTGAGTCACGCTATGAGTTTTGGTGAGATGTGGAGGAAAAAAGTTTTATTCCCATCTCTACTATAATGGCCATTTTATAGCCTCAAAAAAGCGGGGCAAAGTGGCATCTGATTCCCTCTTTTACTTTATTCCCGCATTATGCGAGAATAAAGTAAATTATCGGGAATAAGTACTTCTATTCCCGCATTATGCGAGAATAAAGTAACATAGTCTAATGTTTTACGTTTATGGTAATTTGGGTTAAAACTAACAAAATTATAACACATAAATACAAAATAAATTTTCAAATCTATGAAGTGGCCACAGTGGCGATGGGAATAAAGTACTATAACACGGGACTAAAGTCGATCATTCCCTTCGGTGATCGCTTCGCTACGCTCGCTCGGGATAATCTGCTACTTTAGTCCCTTGTTACATAATGTACTATTTCTTCGTTTATTGGGATCCAATCACTTTAAAATCGCTCAAAAACACAAAATTTCCATTTTCTCGAACCACTAGTCACTATACCCGACTATTTATTTCCGCTCTATCGAATGGAACATGCTTCAGGGGCCTAGGACCAATAGGAACGGAGTAATTTTTAAAAATGTTCTATATTTCTTCGTTTATTCACACCTAATCGGTTTCAAATCGCTTAAAAACCCAATATTTTCATTTTCTGATCCCACAAAACCCTATACCCGACTATTTGTTTCCGCTCTATCGAATGGAGCAGCTTTCAGGATCGTAAGGTCAATAGGAAAGAAGTAATTTGAAAAACTTTTGAGATATTGTAAAACTCGTAGCGCCAGTCAAAAGAGCATCGAAAAATACCTCTATATATGAGTTTTCGTGAGATTTAGAGGCAAAAAGTTTTTCTACGTTTATGAGGCTTTATCAACTCTCCCAGCGCGGCGCGCTAGCGTCAAATCATGCTATTTTCAAGTCGTGTTTACGATATCAATATGCATTTCAAAAAATTATGTGATAAGCGTTTCCGACGTATTTTTTCCTCAGCTTTCCAATGGCGTAGGTGGTTTTTCCGAAATTTTCCATTTTCCCCCCCCAACAAGTATAAAACATACTATATCTCGAAAAGTATATTTTTAATTTTTTTTTTTACCCCCTAGATCGAAAGCTGAGCATTTTTTAGGTCGGAAAGGATTTTTTTCAGAATTTGCTCGAATGTTTTCTTAGAGAAACAGAACGCGAAAGAGCAGACGCAGCGTCTCCTTCGCGCGCGGTTTTCGGCGCGCTGTACACCGCGTGGACTAGATGCATTTCGCTCTCTAACAACCACTTAAAATTTTGATTTCCTTAATAATAGCAACAATAAACTAGTATTTATATTAATAATTCTTTTTTTTTTAAAGTAGATAATTTTATTTTGTTTTGTTTTACGGGTTTTTCAGGGAAGATTTGATATTCTGAACTCATTGACGTTTTTTTTAGTATTAATGTTGTTTTATTCATTGGAATAACGGCATGGTACTGTAAAGTTCCCGGTATAGATTTAATTTTACTTAACCTTGATTTTAGTTTCAAAACGGCTTTTTCATAGGTCTCTTTAGTGCTGTAAAAAACTTTAGTTTTTTTGCAATTACGTAAAGCCCAGTTGTAAAGGTCTTCTGGTGTTAAAATATGATTACTCGAAGAGAGTTGAAGACTTGCTCTTTTCGCCCCTCTTTTCAAATTTGCGCCTATACCATCGCACGCACCTTTACCGTGCGCTGTTGCATGAAAATGCCATTCAGCAGGAACTCCAAAATCTTTTTGATGAAACAGAAGATTTTGAAAGGTAGACTTGTTCTTAAAATGCTGACCTGCTCCATCAGTTAAGTAATAAATTTTCTTGACTATGAAATTACTTTTTAAATACGATATTATAATTTTACTTCCTCCTAGAGGAAGCTTTGTGATAGTAAAAAAAAAAGTTTGTGAGATAATGTCTTAGGAATGTTGTATAGAAAATTTGGAATCGAAATACACCATTTTTAGAAAATGTCCGTATGGATGTGTGTGTGTGTGTGTGTGTGTGTGTGTGTGTGTGTGTGTGTGTGTGTATGTCCGTATACTCTGATATCTCATGATCTACTCAACCGATTTTAACGAGAGAGTGATCATTTTTTCAGATTTTGCTTCAACAATTGGGGTCAATATTTTATTTTTGTCAAAATCGATTTTTTGTTTTTTATCGCCATTTTTAAATTTTCAAAATTTTTATTTTCAATTTTTTTTATATTTAGAACAAATATTATTTATATACGATAAATTCTCTGTATGCAGAATAAAATTTTCTACAATTTAAAAAAAAAAAAAAAAACCGTTAGCTATATTTCGTCATAAGTTATTCATGAAAACGTCATTTTTAGTAAATAGGTTATATTTCAAAATTAAAAAAAGATATTAACATGAATATTTTTTGGTTATAAAGAATACTGAGTACTATAACTTACTAAATTTTTAGGTTTTTTTATTCATTATTTTTGGAGAAAAAAATAATTTATAAAAAAAGTGTTTTTTTTGTCGTTCAATAACTAGAGTAAAATTGGCTTAATCAGTTTGAAATTTTTTTTAGTGGTACATTTTGTATCACAATCGATTGAGTTCTTTGGGCAAAAGGATTGATCCATAAATTTCGGAGATATTTGAGGTTAAAATTTTTTTCACTTTTTTTTTTAAATCGTAATTTCTCGAGAACGGCTTTATGTATTTGAATCGGGTGGGCGGCATTCGAAAGAGAATTTTAAGACCTATATTTTCTAAAAAAATTATTTGTCTAGCTATTACGGTTCTTTTGTTATTAATAAAAACGTAAACATTGAAAAATGAAAAAAATGAGTTTGGTATGTCCAACTATTGCGGGAGTAAAAATTGACTTAAGCGCTTCAAAATTCCTCGTAGAGGTGGATTTTGGATAGTTTTCGGTCGAGTTATTCGGGCAAAATGATTGGTCCTTAAATTTCAAAGATATTTAAAAAAATTTCAAGTTAATATTTTCCATAAAATTTTCCCAATTTTTTTTAAATGTATTGAGGATGGCTCTATGTATCTGAATGTGATGGGTAGCATTTGAAAGAGAATTAAAATATTAATATTTTCTAATACTTATAGCATTGACTCAGAGACTCAATTGCGGCGACACTTTTGGCCTTGCGGCCTTGTCCGTCAGCTCGTGTCCGGGGGCCTTTCTACATAAGTATGTGTGTTCTGTGTGTTCCGTGTGTTCCCGACAAAGACAGATAGGATCTGTTCCGTTTATGTAATACAGAGATAGACATAGAGAGAAGTTGTCTAGAACACTAGAACAGACAGAACACACATATGTAGAAAGGGCCCCGTGTGTGTTGTGTAGGTACGCGTATGCCCAAGCGCATGCGCTGCCGCTCGTTTGTCGTCGTAAAATCAAAAATTCAACGCGCCTATAACAGTACCCCAGTGGTGGTGCAGAAAGCTGTTTAAAATGTGGTAACCCTTGGAAAACAATGTACCCTCTAAATACCCATTTTCATGCTTAAAAATGCATAACATTCAAACCTACATATACAAAAAAAATGAGTATAGAGATCTGGCATCAAGCAATTGGCATCCTTTTTTTTAAAATGTATTGAGGATGGCTCTATGTATGAAAGAGTAAAAATAAAGTAGAACCTTCTTATTTTTTTTATATAACTTGATAGGATTTAACTTAACAGAAATATGTTAAATGGGAAAAAGTTTTATGTCAATATTATCGACAACTTTTATATTTAAAATATTTGAGGAGTTATAAATAAAATGGGCGATTTTTGGCTATAACTTGATTGGATTTGATTTTACACGAAAATGTTAAATACAAAAGTTGTGGATAATATTAAAACAAAAAATTTTACTATTTAATATTCTCGTGTAAAATCAACTCCTGACGAGTTGTTAGACTTATAAAAACGATTTTAAGCCGTTTACATCGTACAAAATAAAGTATGAAATTTTAAATATTGGAAGTAAAAATTAATTAAAGGAATCAATAAATCAAGTTTGAGGAAGCTACGTGCCAATGAATTGGCAGCGGTTTTTTGATATTCATAAACAGCAACAGTATCGTGATTTAGATTATCAGAAATTATAGCAATGCTTATATGTTTAAGATCTTGATTTTCGTTATAATATACCACTGTTGTAAAAACTGTTGCTTGATTATTGTTCCAGTGGAACGATTGTGTTGAATTTTGCACTATAAACGCATAGTTTTCTGCAAAATCACAACAAACAAGGAATTCTCCTTTTTGAAGGTTTTTTTTCAAATCGCTTAAGAAAAGATATTGTTCTCTCGCAAAGAAGTCATGAGTTTTAAATTTTATTAATTTTTCTCCCAGTATGTTCATGAATTCATAAACATTTACAGTTGTAGATGCTATTGAGCAACGATCTGTCTGAAGCCATGACTCATACTGTATTTGAAAAATATCATTTCTCTCAAAACATTCAAGCAAATGTTTCCGTAATACAGGCATATTGGGGCAATCTAAACAGTCTCCCAAGTAACATTTCGAACTAGCATTACTACATACGATTGCTTGGATGCAATCGTGGTAGTTTTTAAGAAATAGTCGAGTACCTTCAGTTAAACTCTGTAAATTAATAGCATTTAACATCAGCTTGATATTTTCGTGGTGTACACATACGCATACATTATGCGTACCACTGCTTCCCGCTAGAACACAATGCGGCGGCCTCAATTGAGTAAATTTAGTGAAGCCAATATTAACAGATTCATGCTCTTTTTTAAATAAACAATAAATTTCACGTAAATTACCAAGTAGTAACCTTTTCTGTACATGTTCTCTTTTACCATTATCCTGCTTAACAGATATACAATCTTTTAATCCGGGCATTACACGACTAATATCGTTCCTCTCATAAAAACGTTTAACTGAATCTACACTTTCAACTGGAAATATTTTGCCCCTTTTCTTTTCAGGTTTTGAAAAAATTCCACTTTCAGTTACTAACTTTTTCGCTTCTCGAGCTTCCCACTCAGTACAACCGAACTCTCTGATTAAGTCCCTGCGAGACCAAAAATCAGGAGCAAGCGTGAGTAGCTGAATTTTATCTTCCTTACCCGGTGATTCTAAAAATTTTTTTTTTAATTGGTTGAGAACTGCCACGCCTGCTTTATGATATTCATCAGTACATTCAATTTTAGCTTTTTTGGCATCGCATGAAGGTAAATCTAACTTATGTTTATAAAGTTGACGTTGACAGTTGGAACAAATTTTCGCATTTTCTGGTACGAGGGGATACGCACTCCTAAATATTGAAGGAAAATACGACAAATTTTTACGCACAGAGTGATTAATTTTATTAAAAGGATTTATGCATTTCAGCTTCAAAGCTGGATCCATTTCAGTATCGAGAAAATAAATGCAATAAATAAACCAAAAATAAATTATGATTTAATCAGCAAACACACGAAGAACACAAATATAACGGAAACAGCGTTAAAATTCTTAAACAATTTCAAGGATAACAAAGATCGAAAATTCATCAGACTTATATAATTGGATACAACAAATTACTCTCGGGCAAAAATTTTCTATACGCAAGCCACCTATCGGGTAAAAAGTAAGTGAGAAGCGTTGCGTCTGCTATTTCAAATTGATTGTAATGTTTTTGCTTCCTCAAAGAGGAAGCTTTGTAACGGTGAAAAAAATTTTCGAAAAGAAAGTCTTCAAAAAGATATTTTATGGTGGTATATGTGTATATTATTTGATTTTGATGATTTTTGATTTCGTGGATGTATGTATGTGTGTGTGTGCGTGTGTGTGTGTATATTTCAACTCTTAATATCTCCGAAACTAATCAACCGATTTTCGTCGGGTAAAGCTTATTCGCTTCGTCTTGCGGCAAAAGGAAAGTACCCTGATGGATTTGGGATTTTATTGATTTTCTTTTGTTTTATAACCAAAAAACGATTTTGAATTTTTAGTTTTTTTTATTTTTTCGTATCTTATAGTAATTATTACATAAAATAATATACTTCTCTTAAAAGGTATTCAAATTACCTACATTTTCTTTTTTTAAAATTTAAAATTTAAAATATCTTCACTCTGTCATTTGTTATTAATGAAAACTTTTTTATATTTAAAAATTAATATCTCAAAAAATAATTTATTTATCGACTTGAAATTTTAACTGTTACTTATTACACTTGTTGGTGGCAATATTGTGTTGCAATTTTAAGTGATTATCTATATGAATATATATTATACATTTATTTTCGAGAACTATCATTTTAATATTTTTATATAATGTAGTAAATTAAAATATCAAAACGTATTAATAGTGCCATTTTTAGCCCCTTCTTTTATCTCTTTTTAATCTCAATTTTTTTTAAACTTGGTGGTCTGTCAAAGCTTTTTTTAAAATAGGTACGTAATATACTATTTTGCAAGAAACTGGTATAAGACGCATCGGTTCAAAGTATTATTGAAATTCTTTAGCATTCCTTTTTATGAAAAATGTATTTTCAGAATTTCAATTTTTAATTAGGAAACGATGAATTAGTTTGAGGAAGCTAAGTGCCAAAGAATTGGCAGCGGTTTTTTTTTTTGCGAAATAACCTATGAAAATGTCAATCATGCATATAAGTGAAATTCGAAGTGCAAAAAGATATTCCATAAAGAATTAAAAATGATAAATAAAAATAATAAGGTTACTAGAGAGCGAAATACATCTAGTCCACGCGCTGTACAGCGCGCCGCATACCGCGCACGAAGGAGACGCTGCGTCTGCTCTTTCGCATTCTGTTTCTCTAAGAAAAACATTCGAGCAAATTTTGCAAAAAATCCTTTCCGACGTAAAAAATGCTCAGCTTTCGATCTAGATGATAACAAAAAATATTAAAAATATACTTTCCGAGATATAGTATGTTTTATACTTTTTGAGGGTGAAAATGGAAAATTTCGGAAAAACCACTTACACCATTGGAAAGCTGAGGAAAAAATACGTCGGAAACGCTTATCACATAATTTTTTGAAATTCATATTGATATCGTAAACACGACTTGAAAATAGCATGATTTGACGCTCGCGCGCCGCGCTGGGAGAGTTGAGGCGAAACGCCTCTTATTCGGATCTAATCACTTGAAAATCGCACAAAAACACAAAATTTGCATTTCCTCAGTCCACTAGTCACTATACCCGACTATTTTTTTCAGCTCTATCGAATGGAACAGTTTTCAGGGTCGTAGAGCCAATAGGAAAGGAGTAATTTTGAAAAATGTTCTATATTTCTTCGTTTATTAGGTTCTATAATCACTTTGAAAGCGCTCAAAAACCCAAAATTTTCATTTTCGCAGCCCATAAGTCACTAGACCCGACTATTTTTTTTTCGCTCTGTCGAATGGAACAGCTTTCAGGGTCGTAAGGTTAATAGGAAAGAAGTAATTTGTAAAACTTTTGAGATATTGTAAAACTCGTAGCGCCAGTCAAAAGAGCATCAAAAAACACCTCTATATACGTGGGCTGTTCAATAAGTCCGTGACTTCTCGAAAGATGGTGCTGTTATCGTAAATATGTTACTACTCTAAGAGAATACCATCTAATATCAGTGCGTATACAAAGTTTCAAGTCAGTGCATTGATTAGAAAATTTTTTACAGTCATTTGAATTTAGTGTTTCATTGTTAAAATAAAACGATGGAAAAAAGCGAGTTTCGCTTGCTTAATAAACATTATTTTCTACGAGGAAAATCAATCAAGGA
Source organism: Torymus aiolomorphi (assembly GCA_036365515.1). Taxonomy (NCBI): domain Eukaryota; kingdom Metazoa; phylum Arthropoda; class Insecta; order Hymenoptera; family Torymidae; genus Torymus; species Torymus aiolomorphi. The sequence continues at coordinate 118,171,544 of CM070874.1, forward strand.
AACTGAAGAAAAGCTCGCAAAATATTATAAGGAGTCTGCTTCATCGCGTGGTATGGTTCATAAGTGGTTCACTGAATTTCGTTGCGGCCGTATTAGCACAAGTGAGGCTGAGCGTTCTGGCTGTCCAAAAGAGGTGAGTTCTCAAGAAATGATCGATAAAATCCACGACATTGTACTCAACGATCGTCGATTGAAAGTGCGTGAGATTAGTGAGACTGTAAACATTTCAGTATGGCGCGAATGGTACATTTTACATGAATGATTGGGCATGAGGAAGCTGTCTGCAAGATGGGTGCTGCATGCTGCTCGTGTGGTTGCGTCTGAGGAATGTTTGGGCATGTTTCAACGTAATTCAAAGGAATTTTTACAACGTTATGTAACTGTTGATGGAACGTGGATTCATTATTATACGCCAGAAACAAAAAATCAGTCGAAAATATGGACTGGGCCTGGGGAATCTGCGCCGAAAAAAGCGAAAACGGTTCCATCAGCCGGTAAGCTCATGGCCACAATTTTTTGGGACTCACGTGGTATAATATTAATCGATTACCTCCTGAAGGGAAAAACTATTGCAGGAGAATATTATGCCACATTATTAGATCGCTTTGATGCCATACTGAAGGAAAAGCGGCCCCATTTGGCGAAAAAAGTGCTTTTCTACCACGACAATGCACCCGCTCACACGAGTGCCATTGCAACGGCCAAATTATTTAGTTTACGCTACGAAATACTTCCTCATCCACCCTATTCCCCAGATTTGTCCCCTTCCGATTATTTTTGTTTCATAACATGAAAGCTTGGCTTAGAAGTAAAAGATTTTCATCGAACGAAGAGATCATTACTGCGAAAAATGAGTATTTTGAGGAGTTTGATAAAAATTACTTTTTAGAGGGCATAAATAAGCTTGAGTACCGCTATAATAAATGTTTACGGTTAAAAGGGGGCCATGTTGAAAAATAAATTGGAATTTTTGTTATAAATAGTGTTTTTCATTTCAAAGTCACGGACTTATTGAACCGCCCACGTATGTGTTTTGGTGAGATTTGGAGGAAAAACGTTTTTCTTCGTTGATTCGGATCTAATCACTTTAAAATCGCACAAAAACTCAAAATTTCTATTTTCTGAACCCACAAGTCACTATATCCGACTATTTCTTTCCGCTCTGTCGAATGGAACATGTTTCAGTGTCGTAGGGCCAATAGGAAAAGAGTAATTTTGAAAAAAATTTAGATATTGCAAAACTTATAGCGCCAGTCGAAAGAGCATCGAAAAACACCTCTGTATATGAGTTTTGGTGTGATTTGGAGGAAGAAAAGTTTTTCTCCGTTTATACGGATCTACTCACTTTAAAATCACTCAAAAACCCAAAATTTCCATTTTCTCAGCCCACTAGTCACTATACCTGACTTTTTTTCCGCTCTATCGGATGGAACAGGTTTTAGGGTCGCAGGACCAATAGGAACGCAGTAATTTTAAAAAATGTTCTATATTTCTTCGTTTATTCGGACGTAATCGATTTCAGATCTCTCAAAAACATAACATTTCCATTTTCTGAACTCACAAATTACTATACCCGACTATTTGTTTCTGCTCTGTCTAATGGAACAGGTTTCAGGATCATAGGGCCAATAGGAAAGAAGTAATTTTGAACAATTTTTAGATATTGCAAAACTCATAGCGCCAGTCAAAAGAGCAGATGGTAAGTTGCACTGCAGCACACCCCGCTATGGCTTTCACTTCTGCTTGGAACACGGATGCGTGGGAGTCAAGTGTGTACACCAGCTCTGTAGAGCTATTTTGCTCTCAGGCACCCATGCCATTCTCATTTTTGGTGCCATCCTTGTACCACACCACGCCCGTTTGGGTGTAGGGGTGCTTACCGTTGGCCCACTCTTTTCGATCTGTCGGAGATGTGCATCCTGTAAGGTTTTTGGAATATAATCCTTCGCCCTGTCTTATCATACTCCAATGCTTCGATGTCAGGGGGCAAAAGCTAACTAAGTTCCTGGTCAAGCCCGCTCCCTACGCTCATGACATCCCTGCTGCGTCACCAAGTCTTGCTTGCTTCGCATTTAATGAAAACTTGCAAGGGTGATATTTCTAGTATTAGTTCTTGTGCTGCAAGGGGTGTAGTGTTCAGAGAGCCCGTTATGCCCCTACTGCTAGTCTTTGCATTTTGTCTAAAGAGCTCTGGTGGATTTTTAGTGCGCATCTCTGCCACCAAACCACCGCTACATGCGCTAATCTGGCTCTGATGATTGCTTCATACATCCACCTTACGTTGTCCAACGGGAGACCCCAGGTGTTGCCAATAGCCCTCCTACAGGGCCAGAAGGTGTTTATGGCTTTCTCGCATATCTTGCTAATGTGTTATCCCCAATTCAGTTTAGAATCTAACGTCACCCCCAGATACTTTTCCTCGTTTATCAGCTTTAGGGGGTTGACGCACAGTTGCACTCCCCTAATATGTTTGGCCTTGTATCTTCTGATGAACTAAATCATGTTAACTTTATCTGGATTCACCGATAGCCTGATAGACTCACACATGTTGCATTAGTCCTGCAAGTACGTGCTCGTCGTCGGCTTTCACTAGTATTAGGATGTCGTCCGCATAGGCTTGGGTAAAGAACCCTGCCTCATTCAGTAGTCTGATAAGTTCATCAATCACCAAGCACCACATGGTGAGAGACAGTACTCCTCCTTGCGGACAGCCCTTCCCTACTTTTATTTCTTCTGAGTGTGAGCCCCAATGGGTCTCCACTCTTCTACAACTAAGTATGCGCCAAAGCCACCTTCTAACCGTATTGGGTACCAGATGGTCCTCGGCGCCCTTCACTACGCTCTCTTTCGTGGTATGGTTGAACGCCCCGTCTACGTCAAGCAAGCTATTTCCCCGAGCCAAGTCTTATTAGATTAGGCCCTTAAGTTTTCGGTTGTCTTAGCAGTTTGAGCAATCTAGCGGTATGAGAGACACGCTCATGCTCTCGCAAAAGCTTTTCCAGCTCTGGCTTTTAGCTCTTTCGATTTCCTTTTTATACTCTCTTTGAGCATCTCTAAGAGCTTCTCTATCGGCTGGATTATTCCTTTTCTTAGAGCTATTATAAATTCTTCTGGTCTTTTTCTTCAACGCCTTCAGTGTTGGATTCCACCAATGTGCTCCCTTTTGCACTGGCTTCAATCGTAATCTGCAGTTGTTCTCAAAGGCACTGATGATGTTATTCTTTAGAACCTCACCGCAGTGATCAAGTTCAATCTGATTGCTATATTTACCTGGAAATGACTTGAGCTTTGCCCCCAGTTCTTCAACATAGGTGGCCCAGTCTGTCTTCCTCGGATTTCTATAGAGTCTAGATTCTGTGCTGCGTCCTTTGATTTCGAAAACTATATGGTTGCAATCCGACATAGAGATCTCATCTGAGATTCTCCAGCCCGTGATCGCACGCCCCATATTTCTCATAGCTAAGGTGATGTCAATGACCTCCACCCTATTCGCATTTCGGAAAGTAGGCTTACAACCTCTGTTCAGGAAGTCAAGGTTGGTAGTGGAGAGAAACTGCAAGAGCTTCTCGCCTCTGTTGTTCGTGTCCGAGCTGCCCCACGCCAGATGATGTGCATTAGCATCGGACTCCAACAACAGGTCCCGCCCCTTGGCTTTACAAAATTAGGGAGTTAGGCTGATGCAACAACCACCTCCCGCATGCCGTCTTTCTCGTCTTTGTACCAAATCTTAGCCATCGCCAGGTTGCGTAAGCAGTACTTGGGTAGAACTTCCGCTCTTAGGCCCTTAGCCAAGAGACAGACCCTTGAGTTGTCCACCCTCCCGCATATCACCTGACCACACTCCCTCAGGCCTGTTATCTTTGGTTAGTATAGCCATAGAAGGTGAGGATAATACTTAATATATTAGATAGATTAGTTATGATGATTCCTTACCTTTTCTAGGTATAGGTTCTCAATTTAATAACTCCAGATTTTATAAAATGTGTTTATTTAATTGATCAAGTTAAACTAGTTAAGAAATGATTCTCGCAAAATACGCGTCTAAGTAGTGCGATTTTAAATATAGATAAATTGGTCTGTTTTATTGAACTGTACTCGTACTTATTGGTCCTTACAAATTAACTACTCCTTTTGTCGGCTGGAGTGGTAAGGAGTTCGCGGTCTGGCTGCGAGATACCAGCCCATACGGACGATTACCGCTTATTTTATACCGCTATTAAATTAGGTTAAAGATGATTTTGACGATAAGTCGAGATCATCTTTTTAAACAAATTAAATAATTATTTAAACGTAAACCGTTCGATTTCAAATTGAAAAGTGCTGAGTGTAGACAAAATTTCGACGCGCGTATACTTTCGTAATTTCGGTGGTTCACTTCATCGTGATGTCGCGTGGTCGAAAGGCTGTATCGTAGAAATTCGCAATCACATCGTTTTGCGTGTCAGAAAATTACTGATGAGAATATAAATATCAAATTTCATTTTAAGAATACGTCACAGACGTAACACTTTCCCCCTTCGACTGTTGAATGTCGTAGAGATTCAACAAGTATTGAAATAGTTGAAGCATCGATGATTTTCTGTTACAGAATTTTCAGTAATAATAAAATGATGATAAAAATTCAAATCATAAAAACAATAATCTCCTTCATACCTCTAGATTACACTTAACCTACGGTTTTACTTTGATTGCATATTGAATGCCCATTTTACCTATAGCGTTCAAATGGCAGTGCGCATCACTAAATCACTATGGAATAAACGGGTATTCTTCCTTCGTTCATACATAAATTTAATTCTATATAATATTAGTTTAATAAAATGTTACGTAATAAATAAAAGTATTGTTAAAAGTATTGTTAAACGTATTTCTCTTATACTCTTATAATAAATAATATACTAACTACATCTCCACCAAATTTCAAAGAAATTAAAACAATTTTATTCTATATAGTTATTGTGCGACAACAAAGAAAGTCATTTTCAGAAATACCAAAATTTTAAATATCAAATATCTCAAAAAGTAACCGTATAATCTGGATGAAATTTTACACAGGTACTGCCTATATCGCATACAAAATAGTCTATAAATTTCAAGCTGATACATGAAGTCCTCATTGAGAAATTACGATTTTGAAAATAACGAAAAAAATTTTAACCTTAAATATCTCTAACAATCATAAGACAATTCTTTTACCTAAAGGACTTATACGATAAATATATAAACTCTACATCTCCACAAAATTTCAGCATGATTAAAATATGAAAATTTTAACTATCAAATATCTCAAAAAGTAATCGTATAATATACGATCTTGATGAAAATCCACACATATTATCTATATCGCATACAAAATTGTCTATAAATTTGGAGCTGATACATCGAGCCGTTCTCGAGAAATTACGATTTAAAAAAGAGGTTGACAAAATTTTAGCCTCAAATATCTCTGAAATTTATGAACCAATCATTTTGCCCAATGAACTCAGCCGAAAGCTATCCAAAATCGTTTAGTACTTACATTGTTTAGTACTTAAATTATGTAGAATCTGCATATAAGTGGCTCATTAATGAAACCTAGCATTCGATCTTGAGCGAGGGTGGTCCCAAAAATCTGGGCGACCAATATCATCCCTGGAGTCTTGCGATAAAGAGAAGGCGGCTGCGTCCCTAATTCTCAAGCCGATTACTTACACCTCCGAGCGCACCCTCGTTCAGTTCACTCAAAATCTTCAAGCAGTTCGGTCCATTCAAAATTTTCCAAACTAACATTTTTCTCGGTCTCAGACATTTTCGCTCTGTACTACAATCGCTACACACGTGCTTTCTTTTCAAGCAATTTTTTCTACTTACTTTTTCCGACTCTGCTCCGCAAAGCAAGTTTATGGTTCATTTGGTGTTTTTACAAAGATTTAAAAATTGTTTTTGTATTTGATTATTATTTCCTTGAATAAAAGTAACAATTAACATAAATTTTATTTAGCATTCGTTTTATTTCAAAATTTTCTATCGGATTATTTTATTGAATAAATTTCCATTCATATTTTTTCAAATTACTGAGGGGTAAGCCATTCCAGCAGAAAGTCACAAGTAAGTAAATATTTACCTGGCTATCTATCTATTTCTATTTTAGCTAGATTATTTGTCATCACTTTTCCCCCATTTCATGTAAATTAAATCGATAACTCGAAAAATTTATGTCCCCATAAAACAAGTGTTTTTTTTTTATTAATTCCAACCTTTCAATTTCGGGATCTAAAAAACATATTAGTAAATCTAGACTACTTAGGTCATCTGGTTAACCACTTGTATCTGTTAGCCTACATTTGCTAATAAAAAAAAATCTAATCAACGAAAAAAATTTACGACTTGATCTTTAAATCACCAACCGCATCGCGCCCTTTGTTGCTCTTTAATTCCACTCTGGCTAGTATAGTATCAGGCTCGATCTTGAGCTATTGGAATTAAAACTCCAGACTCTAAACCGAGCAAAAAGCTCTTTAAGAAACATATAAGTTGGATTTTCTCTCGAAAACTCGACGTAACACGTGTATGGGCAGTATATTGGAGATATTATTAATGATATATTGCTCATATCTCGCCACACTACAGTTTTCCATAGACCAATATTCCCAGAGATTCCACTTCTTCTCTTAGAACTTATTGCTTGTAATTTTTTTTAAATTTTATTTTAAATTCGTTAACCAACCAATAGTTTTTCCAAAAGTAAAAGTGCTGATATAATACACTAACATCAGATTAACTGTGCGCCCATTTGAGTCGCGTAATTCGCTAACTAAAACTAAATCTAATCTTATTCTTAACTATAGGCGCTGTCCTGCGCGCACTGTCGCGCGCCAACCCCCGCTGTATAAAAACTTTGTTTTTACATATGAGGCACGACGGCTACTATTCAGGAGAACTTTATATCTTCGACATTGCAAAAACTGTTACATCTCAAATACTAATTATACTATATTTTGACAAAAACTGTAACTCATTCATGAAAAATTATTTATTTTCTATAATGGCCAAAAATTGACTATTTTAATTGTATTTAAGCGTTTTTAATCGTTCTTTCAGGTTTAACTTACCAGAAATTGTTTTACGCAAAAATGTTCAAATTAAATCCTATTAAATGATAAGCGAAAATCGACTATTTCAGATGTATTTAGGCGTTAAAAATCGTTTTTATAAGTTTAGTTTGTCAGGAACTGATTGTGCATGGAAATGTTAAGGTTGTAGTGGCCGTACGCTCCCTGCATGGAAATGTTAAGGTTGTATTGGCCGTAAGCTCCCTGCCAAAAGTTAGTTTTTCATGTTAAAACTGCGATAAATAATTATGTAAAGCAATTGATCAATTTTTAGTTCTCGCAATTGGAATATATTATAAGCTTTAAAAATCAATTTAAAAATCATTAAATCGTTAAAATGTACTAATTTCAACGTAATGACGATTTTTAAAAAAGTAGTGCCATATTTACAATTTTGCTTTGATTTTGATTTTTAACGAAGATAGACGTGAGTAGAAGCAGAAACGCAACTGCGCTGCTGCGTAAAGGCAAAGCCGGCAAAGCCCATAGGAAAAGGCACCCCAGGACACAACCTAGCGAATTTTTTTTTTTTTCGTGTCCGCAAAATCGTATAGATGGTGTGAGCGTTACCAGGGTCCGAATTCATAGTCGTAAGTGAGACGCGAGTCGGACTCAAGTAAGGTTTGAAGCCATGCTTTAATAAATCTTTATACTTATACCGTACTTGAGACCGACTCAGCAGTCAGCGTCTATCTTAGGGACTGTCCACATAGCGTCTCGTGTGCCTTCTGCCTTGTCTCTTGTCTCATGTCTCAAGCGCGAAAAAAATCGTTGTCCGAATTCTTATACATTTATAGTTTATGGCAATAGAAAATTATACAGAAAAAATGACCATAGATTAGAAATTATTAAGATTGCGGACAACGATTTTTTTCGCGCTTGAGACATGATGAGACAAGAGACAAGGCACATGAGACGTTTTTCTACAAACGGAATTTTCTCCTTAACTTTTTAGCAGTTGGTTCATCTGGTAACGCTCACGCCATCTATATGATTTTGCGGACACGCAAAAAAATCGGTAGGTTGTGTGTAGGCAGTGTAGGGCATAAGTTCCGAAATGCAGAAACTCGGGTACGAAGTTTCGGAACACCCTGGTAAAAATGATCTTCAAGGTTCGGAAATGTCCGGATCTAAGGAACTTTCCGATCCTTTCCGGTTTTTGGAACCAATTTCTTTCGAACTCTTCCGAACTGTCATGGAGGTAAACTGTTAAAAATGTTGATGATCTCTTTAGAACCTTTCTGATCTATTAACCTTTAGAGGACGGGGATTTACTGTTTTCTCTCACTTTTCTATAGAAATCGAGTTTTTGTGATGTCTCACATCTCAAAACTAACACATGTAAAGGGTCGATCATGGGCATGGCCCGTATAGGGGCCATCCCGTCCTCTAAAGGTTAACATTTGTTACGAAATAATTTGGTATATTTATTCAGGATTGGTTGGTTCGTTCCGAACCTGGTTGAAGTATAATGAATTATTACGATCAATTCAGGACTTTAATGAACCATCATGTTTCTGGCTATTATTAACCGTGGAACCGTTCGAAACTGTCATGAAATAAACCCCGTATAGGGAAACCTATATGAACATTTATTTAGTGTTGTTAATTAATTTCTCACGAAAAAAAAACGTTATTTGTTTAACTTAAATTTATATTGATATTAATAACGATTATTTATTAATAATAGTAATATAAATAATAGTTGTTAATAAATAATATTAGGGATACACACGGAGAGAAATTTTAGAGTAAAAATTACCAAGGTGCCTTGGTAGCGCATGGACAGACTGTCAAAAGCCGTGTTATTCCCAGGTTTCTAATACAATTTATAAGTTTCCCAAGAAAAACTACCATAACCACTTAAAAAAAATACCAAATTATCTGAATAAAAATTACCAGAAACACTGGTAAAAATTGAGATCTAGTCATTTTTACAAGGTAACCTAAGAATTTTTACTAAGAAAACTGATAAATTTTACCAAATAACCTGGTATTTGTGTACTCGCGCATGCGCACTGCGCATTATTGTGTTTCAGAAGATTGATACTAGAGGCGTGCGCGACGTTAAAATGAAAACAATACACATATTTTCAGTAAGTAATAACGGCGATTCAAATGACTGTTGGTAACAGCTTCTGTGGCGCAGTCGGTAGAACGTCGGACTCTCAACCCAAAGATCGTCGGATCGAATCCCGCTTCCGTAAAAATTTTTTTCAGTTTAATGTTTTTTCATCATTGTTTCTGTTTCTATTTCTATATTAAAATACTATATATCCATCAATATGGATAAAAAAAGTTAATTTTTTTAATTTAAATTAACTAAAAAAAAATTTTACCAAGGCACTTTGGTAAAAACTTTGAAATTGTCAGTCTGTCCATCCATTACCATAGAAACTGGTAATTTTGTCTCGAATATTTGTAATTTTCACTACAAAATTTCTCTCCGTGCAGAAAAAAAAATTATCCTGATTTTCGCGCTTTATTATGGAAATATTAACGTCATGCCCAATTTAATGTTTATTTAAATGTTTATTAATACCCGAACGGAAAATGAATAGGGCTAGTCCTGCGTAAACGTAAGGGCCTAACTAGGTTTGCCGTAAGGGCCCCCAGAGCAAGGCGCGTAACGCGGTGCTGGTATGGCCCCGGCCCGGACTGATAAGGCCTTAATTTGCCTGAAAATCGCCTTACAAAAATATTTAGATGTTAAACTAGGGCTACGTGAATGGCCCTCGTCTGGCCCTGATATGTATCCATCAGACGGTACGCCTTATCAAGCCTTGATATTGTAATGACATGTCTGGATTTAGTAGGTTAAAAATACTTTTGTTTCATTTCTTACGTTAATGTCATTACTACAGAGTAACACATCTGTGTTATTTGAAAAAGTTTATTGAATTATTTTAGATAACTTGCAACGCTTACAAAGCTGTGCATTATTTAAAGCAGTAAATTACCAAACAGTGAAAAATACGAGCTATGCCCGGGAAAGCCCGCCAGGGCCGGAGGTGCGCCCCATTACGCGACTTGTTAAGGGCCTCACCAGGTGCCATGTCAGAACCTTATGATTATTTTAAGGCATCGGATAAGGCCCTGGCATTAGCCCTAAGTCAATTTCTGTTCGGGTAATTGATATATTTTGGGTTTGAAATTAATTATTTTAATTTATAACATAATTTATAAGAATATTAAATTATAGAAAGCCTGAAATTGTAAATAAAGTAATTAAAAATTTTCGATGTCATCGGGATTCGAACCTGAGTCCTCAGCATACTAGTCCAGCGCCTTAGCCATTACTCTAAAACGGGTGTTGGCATCAGAGTTATAATTTCGATACTTGTATGATATGGAGGTAAACTGTAATAAATTTTGATGATCTCTTTAGAACCTTTCCGATCTATTAAGATTTGTTTAGAAATAATTTGGTATATTTATTCAGGATTGGTTGGTCCGTTTCGAACATTATTGAAGTATAATTAATGATTTACAATCAATTCAGAACTTTAGTGAACCATCATGTTTCTGGCTATTAGTAATCGTGGAATCGTTTTTATTCCAATATTTATTAAGAATTGTAAAGTATGTATTGGTGTTATGCCAAATAATTTTGAAGTTCAATAATAAAGTTTTAAATAAAAAAAATACTTCATGTGTTATTATCTGCATTCGTAAAAATTCATGGCAATCCAGAAACTTTCGTAATGGTTCCTAAAGGTTTAAAAAAATCTAACAAACTGATATTACGCTATACTTGCTTTCTCCAGGGCCGGACTACGGGATTTGCCGCCTCTACGCCAAGCATCTTGTGCCGCCCCATGTAAGGGGAGAAAAATTATAAAAAATCGATTAAAAAATTTTCACCGGGGGGATATGAGGTCCACGCATATAACGGAGTCATGTAGACATAAAAATAAGCAAAACGGTTATTTAAATAATTTTTAAACCCACATAGCCGGGGGATATGAGGTCCACGCATATAAGGGAGTCATGTAGACACAAAAAAATAAGCAAAACGGTTATTTAAATAATTTTTAAACGCAAGTAGCCGGGGGATATGAGGTCCACGCATATTAGGGAGTATTGTAGACGCAAAGAAATAAGCAAAACGGTTATTTAAATAATTTTTAAACCCAAGTAGCTGGGGGATATGAGGTCCACGCATATAAGGGAGTTACGTATACGTGCGATGTAAGCAACACTTTTATTTCAAAAATTCTTAACCTCTATAATTCAAGTCCCTTATATGCGTGGAGCTCGCGTCCCACGGCAATCTGGTTTTAATAATTATTTAAATAATCGTTTTGTTTATTTTTTCATGTGTACATGACTCCCTTATACCTATGCGTGGGCCTCATATCCCCCGCCTACTTGGTTTTAAAAATTATTCAAATAATCCTGTTGCTTATTTTTTCATGTCTACATGACTCCCTTATAAGCGTGATATCCCCCTCCTACTTGGGTTTAAAAATTGATTAAATAGTTGTCTTGCTTATTGTTGCACGTCTACGTAACTCCGTTATATGCGTGGACCTCGCATCCCCCGGGTACTTGGGTTTAATAATTATTCAAATAATCGTTTTGCTTATTTTTTCATGTTTACATGACTTCCTTATATGCGTGGACCTCATTTCCCCCGCCTACTTGGGTTTAAATATTATTTAAATAATCGTTTGTCTTATTTTTTCATGTCTACATGACTTCCTTATATGCGTGGACCTCATATTCCCCGCCTACTTGGGTTTAAAAATTGTTTAAATAATTGTCTTGCTTATTTTTGCACGTCTACGTAATTCCCTAATATGCGTGGACCTGGCGCCCCCCGGCTACTTGGGTTTAAAAATTATTCAAATAATCGTGTTGCTTATTTTTTCATGTCTACATGACTCCCTTATAAGCGTGGACCTTATATCCCCCGCCTACTAAATTTTTCTATCGTTTAACTGAGATAATTATTTAAAAAACAACCATTTTTTAGTTAAAGGCCATAAAAAGTATGTAGAAAATAAAATTCTAATGCATAACTTTTTGCAAATATTTTTAAGTTTGTGCCTCATGGGTTTGGGATTTTTGAGATTTTGCCGCCCCCCAGATGCTGCCGCCCTTACGCCACCCTATTGAAAAATCTCAGGTGAGATCTCAGGTGATTTCTCAGGTGAGATCTCATGTAAAATCTCACGCCAAAATCTCACCTGAGATTCTGCTCCAGATGCTGCAGAAAACTTACATTAATTAAAAATCAGCTTCTTCAGCATTGGGAATCGCCTTTTAGGATGTTTTACCCCTCAGATGAGCTCAAAAATACATGTTTAAAAGCATTTTACACAATTTTTCAATTTTTAAAATTTGATACATGAGATCTCAGGTGATTTCTCAGGTGATATATCATGTGAGATCTCAGGTGAGATATCATGTATCAATTTTTTAAAATTGAAAAATTTTGTAAAATGCTTTTAAACCTGTATTTTTGAGCTCATCTGGGGGGTAAAACATCCTAAAAGGTGATTCCCAATACTGAAAAAGCTGATTTTTAATTAACGTAAGTTTTCTGCAGCATCTGGAGCAGAATCTCAGGTAAGATTTTGGCGTGAGATTTTACATGAGATCTCACCTGAGAAATCACCTGAGATCTCACCTAATATTTTTCAGTAGGGCATGCGTTGGTGGCGTAGGCGGTAATACGGCCCTGGCTTTCTCAATGATTCCTTATGCATTTTTATGTATTTTATTTTTCTATCAGCATCTCTTCTATCTTTATAATAATAGATAACATTTTATAAAAGATCGTTAAGGATCACATTATAGGTTAATTTTTCAAGGTTCGCATGAAACCGGAAAGGTTCAGAAAATCTATAAATTGTTTATTCTTGCTCTAATCAACGTATTTCATTCAAATCTTCGTTATTCTAAAGAGTATATTGAAATTATTTTCATCTTAAATATTTCGGAAAGGAACTGGATGGATCGGATAAGTTTACAATTTTTAAATAGAGAAATAAATCGTTTAAAAAATTATTGTAGACAAAAGACTTTCGTAATTCGGCGATTCAGCACTGAAAGTAAAAATCTATTTTTAACAAGGTTCGGAAAGGTTCACCATTTTCCGAATATTCCACTCCACATAGGTTCGGAAGCGTCCTTAATGGATCTGAAAGGATCGAAAAAAAAACCATTCCGATTCATTCCGAACCTTAATGGGCATTTTAACCAGAGCATCGTGTTAAATTATGAAGCGTTCCAAAATGTGTAACCACGTTCATAAAAATAGATCAATCCTAAATATTTTTATACCCAAAAGTACCTAATATTCAATAAGTATATAAGGCTTGTTTTTAACCGTTCCGAAACCTCATACCATCGGACGCCTAATTTTGAAGCGTTGCCAAAAGTCATACCGCAATTTCCGCATTTTGGAATGTGCCCAATGTTAAGGGTCTTCGCACGCTGAAAGAATAGCAATATGGAAATAAGAAATAGCATTTATATGTGTGTGTGTGTGTATCAATGCTATTTCTTATTTCCATATCGCTATTCTTTTAGCGTGCGAAGACCCTAACTTGGCGATAGTAGGTAATAGTATATTACGCACCATGGGAGGAAAAAACTTGGACAGTTCACAGCTCGTGTAAATTGCTACCCGAGCCGAAAGCGAGGGTGGCAAACACGGCTGGGGGCTGGCCAATTTTACTCCCGTGGTGCGTATACTATTTTTTGCCATACCTGGGCCGAAAGTGCCACATTCCCGTCCGGCTCAAAAACGGGAATGTGGTGTTTTCGTCCCGGGTATGGCGAAAAATAGTATACGCACCACGGGAGTAAAATTGCGAATTGGCCAGCCCCAACCGTGTTTACAACCCTCGCCTTCGGCTCGGGTGGCAATTTACACGAGCTGTGGACTGTACAAATTTTTTCCTTCCATGGTGCGTAATATACTATTCCTCACACCGAGCCGAAAGTGATTTTTTACCGGACTCCTATATTTGGTTATAGCGTACTTAGGTCCGAATTCATAATCGTAAGTGAGACGCGAGTCGGACGCAAGTAAGGTTTGAAGCCATGCTTTAGTATATCTATATATACCGTACTTGAGACCGACTCAGCGTCTATGAATTCGGGCATTACCCTTAGCATATCGCTAAGGGTAATTTTGTATTGCCCCATAGCGAAGAATTTTTTATTGCATAACGTTTCGATATACAAAGTATACAAACAAACAAAACTTATCGCTATGGCGTAATATAAAATTACCCTTAGCGATATGCGTTGCGATGCGACATAATCGTTTTACCACAGTATGTGTCACATCAAATCAAAATTTTGTCCAAAATGGTACTATTCGTCCTAAAAACATACCTGTATTATGCGGTGATAAACATTTTATCGTATATCATTTAAGAGCAACCCCCCTGTATAGTCGAGTGCATTCTAACGATGCGCAAGCCTAGGCAAACGAAATAGAACGGACCATGGAACGAACCAATTCCGGAATCAACGGCACGGAAGGCATAGAAGGCATGGCATGGTGTTATGTGGACAGTCCCTTAGGAAGGAAAGAAAATTAAGGACCAGATTGCTCAGTATTTTTAAAATTTTAGTGAATATTCATTCACAAGTATGTTTTATAAAGTGTAGTTTGTTAGCACTTGTCATACCTTTATGAGCGAACCGTTTGATAGATTTGGATAAACCAAAGCTTAAAATTACTTGAAGTTTATATACTTATAGTCCGAAGAGTTGTGAATATAAAAATTATTTTAGTAACCAATTTTGAAAAGCCAAAAATTACGCAAAATCTCTTAAAATTAAACTATTATTTTAAGTAGTCTTTTAATCTGAAAAATTACTTACTCAAAAAATTTTATAGTAATTTAAGAACACTTCGGCAAATTAGCGAGGTCGATAAGTAAGAAAAGAGAAAAATACATACTGAAAGTACGAATTTTAAGTCTTTTATTGGTATTTTTTGCAAGTAGGGTCACCAGGTGAACTACAAAAAAAAAACAGCTGCGAATTTATTGGCACATAGCTTCCTCCATATTAATTTATCACTCCTATATGTATAGTGTTGTAAACTGTGTTGAATACAGCTTAATAACGTATATATAAGTATACATATGTATAGTATAGAGTGCGCTGACGATCGTAGCGCGCTCGTCAGTTAGTTGAGTTCTGTACACCGCCGAGTATGGACGGTTATCTAATAAAGAGACTTGCATATCATATCCTGATTGTTTACCGCTCATTACGAATCTTCTCCTTTACACCTTCTGTAAACGTTTACTACAGGTTATGGGCCCAGGATCCTACGCCCGACTGAAGGGGCAACGAACTACGAAATAGAACGAAGATATGTGTACATAGTTCGAAAGGAGAACCGTTGACGAAAGAAATCGGAGCAGTGCGTTTCGAACGCGTCTCAAGGCATACAAGCAAGATGGCGGCGGTAAAAGGAAAAAATCTGGCGATGCTACAGAGCATCGAACGTCTATCAGGTGCGGATAACTATCACGATTGGGCCGTGATGATGAAAGCCTACCTAGAGCACGAAGATTTGTTCGATACAATAATGCCTAGCGAAAACGAAGCAGAAGTGAGTACGGATGCAACGAAGATGCGCCTCGCCAGGACTAAACTCGTGTTATCCGTCGACCCTATAGTACTGAGCCAAATAGAAGGGCTGAATTCCCCGAAGGCAATTTGGGACACTCTACAAAGCACGTATGCTAGCAAAAGTCTCTATAGAAAGACGAGCTTGATAATCGAGTACACGAGGATACGGCTCCAAGACTGCGATTCAACGGAAGAATACATCGATCGTATAGCCACCATACATCAAAAACTCAAGGACATTGGCAAGGATCTGGGAGATGATTTTGCGGCGTGTATCATGCTCGGAGGTCTACCAGAAGAATACGAACCCATGCGTATGGCACTTGAGAGCCTACCCGAGAAGGAAATTACGACCGCGAATATAAAAGCCAAACTATTATTAAAGGTAAAATGGGAAAAACCATCACACGGATCAAATGACCTCAGCTTATACGCCGCAAACAACAACAAACGCGGAAGAAGTTTCCAGAGAGGTGAAAGGTGGGGAGATAACAGAGCAAAACCATCGTACACAAATGTTCAGTGCTATCGTTGTAACCGCTATGGCCACATATCCAAGCAGTGTAATATGCCTGACACACGCCAACAGCGAGCACAGCAACAAGCGAACCACGTAACCCTAGACGAAAAAGAGGAGAGCGAGCGGGTCGACGACCAAATCGCGGCATTTGCCTTCGTCGGACTTACTGCGGGCAGCAAAGCGAGTTCAGACGATTGGATTGTCGACTCCGGCGCATCGCGTCATATGTGTAATAGCAGAAGCAGTTTTACATACATGCGTAAGTCTAGCCTAAAGTATATAACCGTTGCGGACCGAGGAAAGACAAACGTACTCGGAGAAGGTGAGGTGATAATATATACACAAAATGGAACTAGAATTAAACTTTTAAACGTCTTATTCGTGCCTAATATAACCGTAAACTTAGTTTCAGTTAGCGAAGCGAGCAAACGTAACTTTAACACGATCTTTTCCGAAAAATCGTGTAAAATCGTTGATTGTAACGGGAATATAGCTATAAAAGCAACTCTGGAAGGCGGTATATTTAAGATTACATGCGAAAAGCATAGACATAGTGATAATATCAATGTAAAACGCGTAAACGATACTTATAACAATTGTAAGCAACAGGTGGTCCTAGCAGCCCATGCCCCAGCAACACCAGAGGATATAGATCTATGGCATAAGCGGCTCGCACATCTAAACCATAACTACATCAAACAGCTAAGCAGAAGACCATCATCAGGAATACACCTAAGATCTGAAGTGGGTGATAAATGCGAAGTCTGCGTACTAGGAAAGATGTGCAAGAAACCATTCCATAGAAGCGAGAGCAGAGCTGGTGAAGTATTAGAGCTGGTTCACACGGACTTGTGCTATATCACTCCACAGTCGAACGGAGGAGCAAAATACTTCTTGACGTTTCTCGACGACTACTCCAGAAAGTGCTTCACGTATTTTTTGAAGAGCAAAGACCAGGTTTATTCAATGTTTATTCACTTTAAAAATTATGTCGAAAACAATACAAATAAAAAAATAAAATGCTTACAAAGCGACAACGGGACCGAATATATAAATTTTAAGATGCAGCAGCTACTGGATCAACACGGGATTCAAAGAAGACTCAGCATCCCAGGAAACCCCCAACAAAATGGTCGTGCTGAAAGAATAAATCGCACTTTACTAGACAAGGCAAGGTGTCTAATCCAGGAAGCCAACCTCGATAAATCCTTCTGGGCAGAGGCCATAGCGACAGCCACCTACATCAATAACAGAACCCCAAAGCGAGTGTTAAGTGGCAAGACACCAGAAGAAATGTGGACGGGCAAGGAACAAGACCTGTCACATCTAAGGATATTTGGCTGTAAAGCGCTGTCACATGTCCCAGAGACAAAAAGAGGCAAAATGGACGCAAAGGCCAAACACTGCACATTCATAGGATACTGTGCAGACCAGAAGGGATATCGCTTATGGGATATAATGGAAAAAAAGGTAATCGTCAGTAGAGACGTAGTATTTTTCGAAAACAAGCCCATACCAGCAGGCCCGAAAAAGGGCGGTTCACCAAACCAACCAAAAAGTTTTGACTTTTCACCAGACGATAGCGATGACGAAAATGAAACATCGGATGGTGCAAACCAAGAAGACGAAATATCCCAAGAACATGATAAATCAGACGATAATATGTCTATAGAAAGCGAACCCCCCAACATAGAAAAAATGGATATCGACACCGGAGATGGCAAAGCAGTATCTACCGACCCGCCACCCTGCGAACACACACCACCTACAGCACACTTCGATCAAGAAGGAAAGCTGACTGTCGTTCGAAAGTCCATCAGGAAATCTACTAGACCAAAGAAATACGGAGACTATGATATGAGCAGAAAGCGGAAGTCGCAAACAGTTCTCTTCGTTGACCCCCAAAAGAAGAAAAAGGGAAACGAACCAAGGAACTACGAAGAAGCTATAGCGTGCGAGGAATCCGACCAATGGAAACGAGCCATGGACAAAGAGATGAACTCTATCTGGAAGAACTGCACATGGAAACTATGCTACGCGCCCCATAGTGCCAACATACTTCCAGCGAAATGGGTCTACAAGGTAAAAGTCGAAAATGATGAGGCGACTCGGTACAAGGCCAGATACGTCATAAAAGGATTCAATCAACAAGAAGGTATAGACTTCAAGGAAACGTATTCTCCAGTCGTAAACTCCATTACGCTAAGGATGTTATTCGCGTATGCCACGAAGTTCAATCTAGAAATAATGCATTTAGATGTCGAAACAGCGTTTTTGCAGGGAGACATAGAAGAAGATGTGTATGTCCAACAACCGGAAGGATACGTCGACCCACAACACCCCGGCATGGTTTGCAAGCTACTCAAGGCGATATACGGCCTGAAGCAGAGCGGAAGAGTCTGGAATATAAAGCTAGACACAATCCTAAAAGTGCTGAACTGCAAAAGGTGTGAACACGATCAATGTGTATATACCTGCCATAAAAACAATGAAAAGCTAATAATAGCGGTATTCGTCGATGATCTGATAATATTCTCAAGCTCAAAGTACCTAATAGACGAGATCACAGGAAAGCTACAAGACCGGTTGACACTAAGGATCCTCGGGGACATAAAAAGATGCTTCAACGTGAATATCACAAGAGATAGGGAACGAGGACTCCTCTACATGGGCCAAACAGATAACATCGTCCGTATCCTCCAAGAATACGGAATGGAAGACTGCAACCCAAGCAGCATCCCCATGGATCCGGGATCCATATTGACAGCTGACACCTCCCCCAAATCGAAAGAGGAACTCAAAGAACTGCGCAAGATTCCTTACCAAAACGTAATAGGCTCGCTGATGTACCTCTTTCAAATGACAAGACCAGACTTGGCATATGTAGTCAGTCAAATGAGCCGCTTTAACAATTCATACAACATTGAACATTGGAAGGTGCTGAAGAAAACTCTAAGGTACCTACAAGGGACGAAAGATCTAAAGCTGCGATATTCAAAGGACGGAGACAGCACCCTCGGTGGATATTGTGATGCCACGTGGGCCAGCGACCTGTCAGACGGAAAGTCGGTGACAGGGTACATATTTCTACTACAAAATGGAGCGATCAGCTGGCACTCTAAAAAGCAAGCCACGGTTGCATCATCTAGCACCACCGCCGAGTATCAGTCACTATCCTCTGCAACCATGGAAGCTCTATGGCTTCGAGGCCTAGCAACAGAGATAGGTTTTCGTAGCAGTGAGCAAGTCAAGATAAAATGTGACAATAAAGGTGCAGTCGACTTAGGAAAGAACGCAAACTTCTCCAAAACCACCAAGCACGTTTGTGTAAAACATCATTTTATAAAGGAGAATGTAGATGACAAGAAGATAGAAATCGTCCGTGTTTCAACCCACAATATGGTAGCTGACCCTCTCACAAAACCAGTACCAGCCCCCAAAATGAAAGAATTCTTGAAAGATATTGGCCTAGTTCACGCGGCAGATCCTTTACATTTAAATTCTCTTCATGAGATAGAAGCCAATCTATAAACGTCTATTTTACAGAAAATAACCTCGCTAAATGTAACAAAATGTATAAATAATTTTTTATTTTTCGTGCAGCTATTTTATATCGAGAAATACATGTATATATATATATTTTATTCTTAAACTATAAGATACAAGTCGACATGCTTTAATTTTAATATAAATCATAAGTTTGTAATTAAATTGAAAAGCGAATATTGAAACGCAAATCTTTTTATTCTTGCTATTTTAGGATTAAAGGTTGCGAATTTCATAATATACATAAAATGTAACACGTAATATTACAGGTGTTATTCAACAAGGGAGCGTGTTGTAAACTGTGTTGAATACAGCTTAATATCGTATATATAAGTATACATATGTATAGTATAGAGTGCGCTGACGATCGTAGCGCGCTCGTCAGTTAGTTGAGTTCTGTACACCGCCGAGTATGGACGGTTATCTAATAAAGAGACTTGCATATCATATCCTGATTGTTTACCGCTCATTACGAATCTTCTCCTTTACACCTTCTGTAAACGTTTACTACATATAGTATATAGTTAAAATATAAAATATGTTTATTCATTCTACATCTTTTTTCAAAGATTTACAACTTTATTAATATTTACGAAAATTACAAATTTTTTCTTATTCTTGAAATCCTTTATTAGCTGCCACTGACATTATGACTAAACCATCTATAACAACCCCTTTTCTACATTCCTATTACCTCACAATCATTGTGGTACAATATTCTGGTTAATAAATGATGATTCTTGATGAAATTTCACACATATATTGCCTATACCGCTCACAAAATTATCTGTAAATGTTATGTTTCCATTTATAAAAGAGAGAACATGATTAATATCTAAGTACAGACAAAAGTCTTGTTAAATGTATTTCTCGGCGTGTAATTAATTGGCCAACGAATCTGGCTAATTTCATGTTTAGGCTAAGCGCGCTGTAAATTAACCTCAATAAAAAGCAAAAGCAAATCTACAACATGAAATTACGATATGAAAAGGGGGCTAAAACAATTTTAACCTCAAATATCTCTGAAATTCATAAACCAATACCGAGACGAATTCTTTTACCCCAAGAACTTATATAATAAACAATATATATAACTCTACATCTCCTCCAAATTTCAAATCAATTAAAACAATTTTACTCCAGCTATTGTGCGACAAAAGAAGTCATTTTTAGAAATACCAAAATTTTAAATATCAGATACCTCAAAAACTGGCCATATAATATGGATAAAATTTTACATAGGTATTGCCTATATCGCATACAAAATAGTCTATAAATTTCAAACTGATACATTAAGTCGTCATTGAGAAATTACGATTTTGAAAAATACTACGTAAAAAAATTTTAACCTCAAATATCTCTGAAATTTATTGACCAATCATTTAGCCAAAAGAACTTAGCAAAGAGATATCCAAAATCTAGCTCTACAAGAAATTTCAAAGCAATTGAGTCAATTTTACTAAAGTAAACGTACTTCATACAAAACGCATTTTTTTCATTTTTTAATTTTTTTCTCAAAAACTAGTGAACCGAATGGATTCAAATTTTTACAGATTATAGCATTTATATTCCGCATTATCATTATATTTTTCAAAAAAATTGACTGCTTATTTTTGGAGTTATAAGCTTTGAAAAAAAAAACACGTTTTTGTTGATAACAAAAGAACCGCAATAGCTAATGTAATTTGTTTTTTTAAATATAGGTTTTTTTATGCTCTTTCGAATGCTGTCTGTCCGATTCAAATATCTCAATGTTATCATTAAAAAAACGCTAAAATGAATTTTGCGAAAATCGAAAATTCGAAATAAAACAAAAACGCATCGACGAATCAAAAAGAGGATTTCCTTCCCCCATTCACACAAGAAAAACAAAAAAAAATGAGACCTGTCCGTTTAAAATCGATCGAATAGATCCTGAGATAAAACGGTATACGTACATACGCGCGCGCGCACACAGACACATACACACACACATCCATACAGACGTTTTCTAAAATCATGTAATTCGAACTTCTATCATCCGTATTCGTGTTTCTAGAGCGATTTAACGAAACTTAAAATTTTACTACTACAAAGCTTCCTCTAGGAGGAAGCAAATGTTGTTTTAAAATGTAGTTTATAACAATCGACATCATATCATTTAAATTATTATTATAAGAAAATTATGAAAATCCATGAAAATCGATGAAAAATAATGAATAAATATGGAAGTCTATTAAAAATTATGGAAAACTATAAAAGAGCTAGGAAAAACTATGAAAAAACTATGCAAGCGTCCTAATTTCGAGAGTTTTTTATACGTTTTTCATAGACTTTCATAGACTTTCATGGTTTTTTTTTATAGATTTTCATAGTTTTTTATAGAACATATTTCTGCCAGGGTATACACAGAATAACTTGGATATCCCAATGATTCAAAGTAAAAAATTGGTACTATAGTATTTATTTAATGTTGATTATGAGAAAAATTCAATATATAATATATATAAGAACATGTAATGACTCTAACCATCTCTTATGCTCATAAAAATTGACGTAAGCAATTAAAACATAATTATGTTATCATACTAGGTTTTCTTCATTCTCTATATGCAAGATCGAAAACTGGCTAAAGGATGCCAGAGAGAATCTCTTAAATAATTTATTCAGGATGCAAAATATTGGTAAATCTTTGCAATAAATGCAAAATAGTATTGAAATTGATCAGATTGCTCTAATTTTATGAATAATAAGTTCTACAAAAAGCGTACAAACTGACAAAACGCAGCCACAGAAAAATATCAGGAAGCAAAAAGTCATTTGTTTCATGTCAATTTTTTGTTCGACAACCTTATCATTATTCCATACTTGCTTCTCAGAATACAACCGATATATTCCCATCTCGTTGGTATACAGTAGGAACATATTAACTCTGGCAGCTAGTGGCCAGTCCTCGACAAACGTGAACGCCGTCGGTCCATCGAACAAGTTGTTCCTGGCTTTGTAGATCTCGTCTTTCACATAATCAGTCGTTCTGAGCTCA
This sequence comes from Torymus aiolomorphi, assembly GCA_036365515.1. Classification (NCBI taxonomy): domain Eukaryota; kingdom Metazoa; phylum Arthropoda; class Insecta; order Hymenoptera; family Torymidae; genus Torymus; species Torymus aiolomorphi. The sequence continues at coordinate 118,194,333 of CM070874.1, forward strand.
TCCGTGTGTGCCAGACAAGCCAACTTCTCCTCGTCAACTAGTCCTTTCAAGCAGGTATGTATGTCCCGAATCTCTTGAAAGCGCTCGCGCAACTCTGTGTGGTAGACGAACTCCCGATGATGAGCTTCACCGTAGATCTGTAAGTTCGACTGGATGAGGTCGTCGGGAGAGTCGATGGCTGGAGTATAGTCAGGAGCCGTTTGGATGGCGTTCAGCCGGCTTTGGATGTAGAGATTGATCAGGAAGATAAGGTAGAGAATGTTCACGAGAAAGAATCGACTGCGTGAGCTTGTTGGTGATCTGAGGCTCGGTGTGGCAAAGAAAATTCGTAGAAATTCCATTGATGAGTCTGCTAGGGATTCGTTAAGGATACACTTAAATGTAATAACAGAGAGGAAGCTGGTGACGATGAGGCAAAGCCACACTTGAAGTGTAAGAATTGACATGAATCTTTCGGCGAATGGTACAGGATACATCCGCGCCACTATGCACATTCCGCTGCTCCCGATGGAATAAGTCATCATTTTCCAATAATTACGCATAAACATTTGAGTACCTACAAAGTCTAGTGTACCTGCTTTAATGTCTTTTAAAAATCCTACTGGTTCATTGTTGGCAACGAAACCAAAGGTCCTGTAATACTTTAAAGTGACAACAGCGTTCATCCTCTTTAATATAAGTCGTGATATTTTCAAATCTCTTTTAAAATACCCTTCGTCTCTCTTTAGACGTTCTTGTTTTGTGCTTAATAGTTTTCTTGATCCCATCCTAATATGGTACTTGTCGAGGTTTTTAGTTTTATCGAAATCAAAGTTATCGCATTTGATGTCATATATTTCTGCGAACCCAGTAAAAAAACTTCATTAATGAACTATATTTTATAAATAATGTAAATGAACAGTTTGTTAAATGGTTGACAATATGTTAAAAGTTTCTTACCATAAAATTGAAGCAAAGTCCAACGTGTACTTTCATTGCCATCATCTTTCACTACTTTCCAAATGTCCGTACCTATTTGCGCAAATGGATTGAAGCTATATACAATGACATGACCATTAATATTCTTACAGAAATACAGAGCAGATAAAATCTTATACTCCCAAATTAATTTCAAAAACTCCCTAGCCGAACTACATCCATTTTTAAGATCTGTATTGACTAGTAAAAAGTAGGCTTTACTATTCCACCAAACGGAAGTTCTTAGATTTTCCAAGATATTTACAAGTGTTATATTTGACGAAACAAGAATGGTAATGTTGCTCGCTAGTTCACATTTTGTGCTAACAACAGTTTCATTTATTTTGAAAAATCCACGAAAGCATTGGTGTTTTTGAAAAATATTATTTTCACTGACTGCCATTAAATTAACGGGAATCGTATTGGAGAAAAGGTCATGTAATATAATACTTTCTTCAGTGGTCCAATTACCGATCATAATAAAATTTCCAAAATATTTTGTAAAACAATTTGTAATAAAAATTTCCTAAAATAGTAAATGTAAGAGTTCATAATACTTAATTATAGATGTATGCATTACAACTATTATTATACTCACTAATGTTTTCCATAAAGTATCTCTCTCTGTTAAGGCTTGAAATAAATTACCACTTGCTGCTTCGCTTTGTAACATAATCATACGTAGGATAAAGGTATAGAAAGCAATTGAATTCATTTTTACATTGGTAGATTTATAAGAGATTCTAAAATACTAAATATAATTTATGAATGAATGTATTCTGTTGTTTTTTGTGAAATCCAAGTTTTAATTATTGTAGAAATCAATATTATATTTACCGAAAATGTCCCGACTCTACATTGTACAAGTATACTGTCTAAAGTATCATAAATGTATACATCAATTCACTGAAACAAAAAATGGTGTGCGTCTCACGAAAACAGCGGCGCGCGGATCGCCCAGGCCGTAAGGCATCGTCTCACCCGCTGACGGTGATTTGCTTTCCGTGAGTGGGGGAAACCCACGCCGCAGCTCTCCTTTTTGTTTGGTGTGAGAGCTGCGCGTGGCGCGTGCGCCGCGGTTCAGCATGCGTTTCCCCCACTCACGGAAAGCAAATCACCATCAGCGGGTGAGACGATACCAGGGGCGGCAAGTCGTGTCTTTGTTGGGTATGGAATTTTTGTAACGTCCCCCCCCCCCCTCCTCTTTCTAGATTTATAGGAATTTATCAAACTACATTTTATGCAGCCATGTATAGGTAATTTCTAAACCCAATAATCCGGCGAACGTCAACGTCCAATTTGAATTATACAAAATGCATTTATATTTATTCGGGGAGAAGGGCGCCTTACGCTAAAAATGAAAATTTTTTAAACAAAAAACTAAATATTTATAATTAATTTTTTACGTAAAATAATTACAAACCGAATGAATTTTTTGTGGTAATTAAATTTACAATATATATTTGTTAAAATATCTCATTACGTTTGTTTACAAAGCTTCACTTCTTTTTCTGTTTATTCTCATGTGTATAAACACATTTCCAAATAACTCTGTTAGATAGTTTTCATTAATAACGTACCCGTAACTTAGGTAAATTCATTTTTGGACGATGTTATAATTGGTTACTTAGGTCACAGATTTAGGGCACAGCGTGTGCTATACTTAACAGACAAACAGATAAAATGTATACTATAAAATACAATCTAATTTGTTTTGCAAAAGTCTATTATTTTATAATAAATTATTTATGGTTTTGTATTTAGTTTCAAACAAATATTCTCGTTCTCAAAAATTGAAGTTTGCATCACATTCTGTAAGCGATTATTAACAGGACCTTAGGTTTAGGGGATTGCTTAGATATCGTAAGACTCAGTTTTAAAAAAGGCGCTGTATGTACAAAAATTTTGAGGGAATTCTGAAGGTTTTCATACAGAGGGTATCTAGCGGGATTTTAGAAGAAAACTGAACTACACTTAGAAGTATTTTGGGGTTACTATCTGGTAATTATAGTAATATAAAATCCAACAGTGAAGTATAAGCATTAAGCCTAACTAACCAAATTAAGAAATTAGTTGTATAAAGTTTTTAAAATCATAAATATATAAATTGCTTATCAGAATCACCCACATAGCTTGAATCGATGATAGAACAAAATTTTTGATTTTCTTTTGACGATGATTATAATAATATAATAATATAATCATCAAATCGTAAATAAATTACACAATTTATAAAGAATGGTAATCTTATTTTTTTATTGCATTGTTAATAGCACTTTTTATCGCATGTTTATTACATTAAATTAATTCAATTGTTAATACGTAATCTTCGTAAAATCATACAATTTAATAATTATCACATTCAACTGTCGATAATCGATAACATTTGTGGTTGGTAAAGGCGCTTATGGTAGAGTGTGAATCATAATTTTGTATCTTGAATCTAATGGCCAATTGTCTACCAGGAAAGGTTTAAATAAATGGACACCATTTATTTTTAACTGACGTTTCGGACACTTTTTTCGTGTCCCTCTTCAGGTTCTATTACGTCAAGATGTAATAATAACGGGAGACTGTCCGTTTCGTCATTGACGAAATTCGTAAAGTTGCTGTTGACTATACCTGGCTCCTCTTGCACAAATGAGCGATTATTTTCAATGTTAAGGCGTTTGAAGTCATATCTTCGATCAACAATGCTCCAAGAAAGATTGAACAATATAACGATTCTACACCTTTATCAAGAAATAGTTTAGATATTGACGAATTGCTAAAATTCGTCATTGACGAAACGGACAGTCTCCCGTTATCATTACATCTTGACGTAATAGCACCTGAAGAGGGACACGAAAAAAGTGTCCGAAAAGTGTCAATGACGAAACGGACAGTCTCCCGTTATCATTACATCTTGTCGTAATAGCACCTGAAGAGGGACACGAAAAAAGTGTCCGAAACGTCGGTTAAAAATAAATGGTGTCCATTTATTTAAACCTTTCCTGGTAGACAATTGGCCATTAGATTCAAGATACAAAATTATGATAACATTTGTGAGTATATAATAAATTATTATATGTGTCTTATTCTGTAACCTTTTTAAATACTATAAAGATATTTGAATATTACTTTTGGATGACTGCGAAAGTTTGCGATCTTAAGTTAGATTTAATTATAAAATTATTTAGCAATTCGTCAATATCTAAACTATTTCTTGATAAAGGTGTAGAATCGTTATATTGTTCAATCTTTCTTGGAGCATTGTTGATCGAAGATATGACTTCAAACGCCTTAACATTGAAAATAATCGCTCATTTGTGCAAGAGGAGCCAGGTATAGTCAACAGCAACTTTACGAATTTCGTGAGTTCAGGTAAAACCACCCGTAACTCAAGCTTTTCTTTTAAGTATAAAACAATGTTTTTCAGAGTTAGCTGTTTTGAAGTACAATCATCTTGTTGTGTATCCTGATCGTCATGTTTACATTTACAAACTTTTTTAGATTTTTGCACCATTTTTTTTTTTTAATTTCTCTTCTCTAGTTTTTGTTTTTGTAAAAAAACTAATTTTTCTCTAAAGGACACGTCATTTTGTAAATGATCTAATAAAATATTTTTTTGTTGTAACAATCTCTTTCCATCTATCTCTTTTCTCTATATTTTTTTCCATCTTTTATTATTTCAATGTTAAAAAAATCTGTAATCTCTTTAACGTCTATTTTTTCACCTTCAGTTACAAAGTTTTCAAATTTATTAAGAAGAGCGATTGTGTCGCTTTGAAATCGAGCGTTTAAGGATACTAAGGTTTGATCAATAATTTGAAAATATAGTTTTCGATAGTAGTCTTCAACACTTATAAATACATAACTTTCGCTTGACGGATTATGTTCATATCTTTTTGGAGCGTTCTTTTGGCGTTTTAAAACAGGTTCATCCACCCCAAAATTTTTTGCATTAATTAATGTTCCTTGCCAAATTTCATTAAACTTTGTTAGATCTCGCATTTTTTTAATTTTATACATTAACGCTCTAACAATTGCATGCGACTCGTTAACACAGAGTTCCTTTTGTTGGAGTTCGGTATTAACAGTTTCAATCCCTTCGAAAATTTCAATTATAGCACTTATAATAAAATAAAATTCAAATGATAATAAATTTCGTAAGAAACCTTGCGCTTTCGCAGATGTAGTTGAGTCAGTCTTGGGATCCGTAGATTTATTTTCAAAGAATTCTATACTTTTCAAGTAATTTAAATCATCGAATACAGATTTTAATGCTTTTACTCGTACAGTCCATCTGAAAATTAATTCAAATTTAATTTGTAGATATATATTCACAAAATTTCAATTAATTAAAAACATTGTACATAAAAATTATTAATTCTTTTTTTCTTAATTTTCTATTGTATCAAATTATTTAAATATACTATAATTATATTAATTATAAATTTTTCAAAAAATAAATGCTAAGTTGAGTAATTACTTATTTTTTAATGTAAAACTCACCTTGTTGGACAAAATTGTGTTAAGTTTGGACTACCTTTAGATTTAGCTTCATTAAATTCTTTGAATCTCTTCGGCGAATCACGAACAAAATTAATTAGCTCTTTTACGATACCAATTACAAGTTTTACATCCATGATATTTTCAAGCGAATCCTGAACGCACAGATTCAAACAATGAGCTGAACAGTGCACGTATAATGCTCTTGGTTCATGCAAGCTCTCGTATGCGTGTTTGAAGTCCTGATATTTCTCCACTCATATTTTTGGCCCCATCATAACATTGCCCTCTTAAATTACTTATTTCTAAATTTTCTTTTTCGAAAAAGTTTGTAATTATATTAAATAACGTTTCTGCTTTTGTGTTTGGAGTTTCGAAAAAACCAATAAAATATTCGGCGACTGATAAATCGTCATGTACAACTCGTATATAAATAGACACCTGCTCAGTCTTAGAAATATCTGATGTTTCGTCGGCCAAGATTGCAAATTTTTCAGCACGTTGAATGTCTTGATAAATTTGTTTTCTTATCTCATCAGCCAATAGTTTTACGATTTCATCAATGATTGAATGATGAAGCCATTTAAAATATTTGCGTTGCATCCAACTTTTGAGCTCAGGAACATCTTCGCATCGTAAGATAAGCAATTGATTTAAATTTGATTTTTCATCTGCATGTCCTCGTAAAGCTAAACCTTGCCTTACTAAGTACTGAACACTAGTAAAAATTTTCCTAAGAGCTATACGATTTTCCATCATTTCTCTTTTTTTAAGTGCAGACAATTTTTCAAATACAGTTGATTTTTTACTTTCTAGTAATAATGTAACAGCGCTCTTGTGAAATTCTCCGTTGCAGTGACTGTTGAGTGCGGAGTGTACATTTGACCAACAGTGAAAACCTTTTTTAACGAATGCAGATTTAGAAGAAACCGAATTGTGATTTTTTGGCAGCGGCAAATTTGTATTAACTGCCTCAGTACATACTGAGCAAATTACTGCATTCTTATCTTTATCAAAAATGATCCAGCTGTGCTTCTGTTTCCAGTTAATCGTTTCAAAATCAGTAATATTTTTTAAAGTAAAATTTATTTTTAAAATGTATTATAGCACTGCGTGATATAAATCAGCACTTATAGCACGCCTATCCGTGGCTTTGATCCATTATAGCACCGTACTCATTGCTCACCCACGCTGGGCTCGGGCGCTAATTTCACGTCGTACCATAATGGGCCACTTACGGCACTAGTATCGTAATATACTATTTCATATTGCCATATCCCAAAAATTATCTTGATTCGAATGATTTCCATGGAATCTCAATAAAACAAGTATATCAAATCTAAGAAACTTACCTGATTGACATTGTTTTTGGACAGTACTTCTCTGTGCAGATGAATTTTCTTCCAAGAGATTTTCACTGTTCAATTTTGATTCATCATTCTGAACACTAGTTTTCTTGAGCTCACAATAATTAGTTTGTGGAGAATCTTTCTTTTTTATTAGATATTTATCCATATCACATTCAAAAAATAGGTCAGCTCAAAATACGATAGAAAAAAAGGCGAAACAATCGTGAGAGAAAATATTGGCTTGATATTTTAATATCACTGCCGAAACTGCCAATTTAAATCTATTAAAAACTTATTGAACAGTAAAATAGACGATGTATAACTTAAGTACGCCACGCTTTCGCGGATAGCCTTCGCTTCGTTGCAACGTCGAAGAACCTAATCATTTACAACTATTTAACCGAACTAAAAAAATCGCGAGTCGACGTGAGCAGTGCAAACAGCCAATCAGAGAATATGCACGGCTCTCGCCGCACCCCCTTGCCGTCGCCGCGCGCTCGAATTTTCCGGGTATTGGCGAGAAACGGTCTTTCCGTTTGTTTACATTTTTTACTGAGGGTGCGTTGTCCATTAGAATTCTGAAAAACACGGTCAACGCTCGAAAAAAATTATGAATTTTTTCACATTTGTGTTTAGCCCTGCTCCGTATGGAATTCAATACACATAGCGTTTTGGTGGGTGTGGAATCTCCATACCCTCCATACCCAACTTGCCGCCCCTGGACGATACCTTACGGCCTGGGCGATCCGCACGCCGCTGTTTTCGTGACACGCGTACCATTTTTTGTTTCAGTGAAGGCATTGAGAATCATTATTTGAACTTAAGTCTTATCAAGATCTTTTTTCCTTCTTATTTTTTATTAAAATATTTAATTTAAAAAAGAAGAATTAATGTTAAATTAAATTCTTTCTGTTCATCTCTATGATTAAAATTCCGTTAAAGTAATAACACTATAACATTGAAGTTCATATACTCATACTTGGAAGCACGAGAACTACCAACTTTTATAATTAGAGCTAGTACAGTGCACATAGGTATAAGTTTGTTATATATTTTTATAATTTTTCTTTTAAGTATAACTAATAATTAACTCACCAATGCCATTTATCCATACAATAAATAAAAAAAATATTAAAAATAGTCCTTACACTTACTGTAAAAATCGATATTGTTATTTTTTTAGTTTCCAAACAAAATCTAAAAGATATTTTTATTTAAATCAATATTACAAAAATAATAAAGATTATACAAATTCAGCAAAAATTACGGCTGTATAAATCACTCTATATGACAATAACAGAGTGAGGGAAATATGTATAGTTCAATGCGCCTCCATAATTAATGACAAATCAGATACGACGAATAACGCAACGCCTGATGTAATGCAATTTATTCTATGATTTCACGCTGTGAATCGATCCAAATCTTATCTCCGAATGCCATTCCAGTCTTCCACGTAATAACAAATATTTTACAATAAATTGCGCTTCCTCGGCAATCGCTGATTTTTCGAAAAAATGCATTTATTTCTGTTACCACTGTTTACTATTTTGAAAATTTCTTGTGCAATCAGCGGCGTAATTTGGAGTAAGAAGGATCAGAATTTCGTGCCATTATTCAGCATTGCAACTTTTTCGGCTATTCACAATGAACGAGTGGAAAAATTTCGAGAAATAGAATATCACAATTTTAATCGAGAAGTATTGAAAATTTCCTATTTTCAAGTAAGTTTATGCTAATATTCTACCGTTCTTGACTACTAATTCTTTTCATAAAATGTAAATTTTTCAATATAACCATCCAAACTATGAACACTCATTCAACCTTGCACTACACAATCTGCTTTAATCAATAATAGGAAACAAATTTGGTGAGTTACGTGGATAATGACACTAGAATTACCGGCGTTTGCGGCGAAATCTGGGTGATTTTATCGGACTATTTAAATTTCACGTAAGTAAATACCCACACGCCCTATAACTTTAATTATTTTTTGACAATGACAAATCGTTCCAGTCTCGTTCCGATTAAACAACATCATCGAAATTTCGGACTGAAAACGGAGAACGGAAGTTACGACGGTATACTGGGTATGATCGAGCAAAATATCTCGCAAATAATCCCTCGAACCGGAGTCTTCTCCGGCCGCTTAGACTTGGTAGATTACACCCTACCTCTCTGGAATATCCGGTAATAAATATTAATGCTTGATGTAAAAGGATAGCCGAGCGGTGCGAATAAACCCAATTTTCATTTCAGCTACCATTTGTATATAAAGCCAGAATGGCGGCACGACGAGGCCTGGATGTTCCACTTGTTCAAGATAAGAGTTTGGGCGTCCTTCATCTTCATGCTCCTCGTGCTGGCGGTGGTGGGCTACCTCTGCGAGCAGCACTCGACCAGAGCTAGAAAGGAGAAAATCCATTACAACTTGCAGGACCATATATTCTACACTGTAGCCATAGCTTCCAGCAAAGGTATAAAATAAGAGAAAATCGAAAGTACAAATGATACGAAATTCGATGTTAAATTATTGCAAGGATTTTAGGAAATGTCCCGTTGGAGCTACAGAACAAATCGCGCATTATCTACATCTGCACGAGCATGTTCTCCTGGGTGATCATGATAGCCTTCAGCTCGAACGCGATCTTCCTCATGATGAACAAGAAGTTCATCCTGCCCTTCAAAGGCCTCCGCAGTCTCATCCGCGAGAGCAAGTACGACGTGGTTGCGTTCCGCGGGTCCATGGTCCACAAAGAATTCAAGGTAAAATACGTTCGCAATTAACCTTGCGTACAACGAATTAGAAATATCTCAGGTTTTTATCGTATGTGTAGGAGACAGTGTCGAGGTACTACAGGTACACGAGCGACAAGAGCCGGGTCTCGTTCGCCGACTCGGCCAGCGAGCTCTACCGCAAGGTCTGCTTCACGGAGAACCAGAAACTTGCGGCCTTCGAGGCAGAGGATAGGCACAAGGCGATTGGGAAGAATGTTTGCAGGCTGGTGCCGACTGCTACGGCGTACTTTGAGACCTGGGTCGCGTCCGCGATTAAGAAGGGGTTTAAGTACAAGCGAAGTTTTGATACGGGGTAAGTGTTTATTACCTTCAGAAATGTTAGTTCGATTTTAATGATGGAAGATGGGAAAGCATTTTTGGTTCGAAGTTTGAATTTTTCAAGATTAGTAATAAAATTTCATATTATCTTTGACCACGAGAGTGACAAGAAGTGTTAAATTTAGAAAAATTGATTTGCTTTTAAATGTACAATATTAGAATTGAAGTGGATATAAAATGAATCCAATTAAACACTTATCTCTTTCGGTCAATTGCCAATTGACCTTCCTATAACATTCCCTCTTAAAAAGATAATTACTTTGTTCTCGAATTATTAGCTTTTAATACTTTAAACAATAGATACAGATTGCGTAAGATCCATTTGAAAAAGAATTTTATTTTTACACGGTGAATACCCTCCAATAGAATAATAATTCAATCGTCCTAGATTGCTAAAAATGTCGGAAACGGGACTGATAGACGGCCTGCGAGATCGATGGCTGGACTGGAAGCTAGACGAAATCGACGATATGCCGTTCCAATCAATCGACATAAGCCAGGTGAATTTGATATTCGCACTTCTCTTCGCCGGCCTCACCGCGTCCATATTCATCCTGTTGATTGAGAAGCTGACGTTTTGCAAAAATCAAATGCTACAGAGGAGGCAGAAAAAAGCGGCGTTTCAAATCCCCGTTATTCCTAAAGCGATGAGTTACTACGGCAATCGCGTTTATTTCACGGGAAGGTGATTTTCTTTCCGAGGGGAGGGAGGATTTTTGAGATAATCGATTACGCGCAGTGATTGGGATGATAAGGTAAGGTGACGTTTCTAACAAGAAACGTTAGTTATGGTAACTGTAATGGTAATAAAAAGTACGGGAATTAGGTGCTTTATCGATTCCTTAAAAGCTTTCTGAAGATGCCTTATCTAAAATTGAAATATATATATTTATAATGGCACGCTTGGTAATGTCAAACGTCACGCAAAAGTGCAATTATGTACATAATTGCGTTACTATCGTTAATCAGAATTAGATATAAATTTATTATGGTGTCAAAATTACGCATATTTTGATAATGTAATCAAAACCACAGTTTTTTATAGCCTGGAAAATATTTGGACAATGAATACCAGAAATATTTTTTGTTAAAAGTTTAATTTATTGATTCGTCTAGTGCGTCGTAACAACGAAACGGAAGTCGATAATAGTGCTATAATCATCACTAATAAGAATACTAGAACTAATAATAAATATTTTGTTCGCAATAATATCAATAATAAAATAATGTAAAAAGTACATAATGCGTTACATGCGTGCAATTACATAGTTGTTTTTGTTCTTATATACACAAATCTCGTTTTCTTTTCTCTTTGAATTGAGGCCATGCTTTTACGTATTCCTTTTAAGACTTAGTTCGATCGAAAGAAAAAATCTGCCACAATACTAAAACTCGTTTATTCTTGATTCTCAGTGCTACTATAATAATAATCATATAATAGTATTTGTTCTTTTTTTTTTAATTCTTTACATGTCATCATCACCTTTAATATATACTTCGTTAAAATCTACGTTCGTCATCAAAGTATTTCGTCGAAAAATTAGCACTGTATTTCGCGTGCATTCAGTCTTTACCCCAATCTACACTTGCTCATTCTTTCTATATACCCTCATGCGCTCACGTAGACGCAGAGTCTTCGTGTACGAGTCTCCCACTGTCTAATTATCGCTCTCGTTCGCTCTCGCTCTTTCTATCTCTATCGTCTATCTTATCATCTTTTTTATTTGCTTCAACTTTAAATTTACGGTTTAGGTTCACGTCACAGCTTACGTAAGAGGAATATATACGCGCGCGGATGTGGGAGGGCGCGCGCGCGTATACACACAAACTAACGCACGTTTATAAGCTTCGATGAGATCAATAGAGGACTTTCTAAATGTTACATTTATACACACATTCCTTAATGTCGTTTAGGATTACACCTGCTCGTTTCTACTTATAATTTGCTTTGTTTTGTTTTTTTTTCTTTTATATATATTTATACTAACTTCTTTAATCGTTAATATTAACTTTATAATATTTTTCTTAAATTTTTTTTTCGTACGATTCGTTAAAGGATTTGGTATATCGATTCGAGAGGGCGAGTTGTTCGCTGGCCCCCCGAACACAATCACATTTCGTCTTTCTTCTTGCGCCTCCTCCTCTTGCTCTCCTTCTTTGGCGGTAGTTTGATTCTGCTCAAAGGAAATGAGAAAAATCGTCGAATGGATTTACGCTTTTTGCTCAGGTAGCTCCTCCAGTCGGAGGAGCTGTGACGATGACTCACGGCCTCGTGCGTACACTTAGCAAAAGTTAAATCCTGAAAGAATTAATTCGCACATTTAGCAAAACAATTAGACGTGGAAGCGAGTAGAATTTTGTAAAGTTATCGCGTTGTACCTGCTCCTATAAGGGAGTTTCTTTTCTAGCTTCTGCCTTCCACTGGAATCCATTGACACGTGTGGTCACTGGCTTGTTTCGATTCGTTGCATTCTCAATGCCGTTTCTAACTCCGGCGACTAGGCGCATTGCCGGGTTAGAAGAGACTAAGCCATTTCTTTTTGGTCTCGAATTGCCAGCGCTAAAACATGAACGTCACACAATTAACAACACTCAATTCAAAAAACCATTATTTTTAAAACAAAGGTAAAATCACGTACTTTCCAGTGATATTCTCAGTGGTATGCTTAACATTGCGTCCGACTCCGGCTCCGCTGTTGCCCAAAATGATCCTCATGTGAGTATCTCTGGTGAAATGAGTATCCGGGAGCTTTCTCTCCTCATGGACAGTCTTCCTCTCTGAATTAACAGACAAGCCGAGCATCTCGTTCGTCAGCTCGAACGGTTTGGTCTCGGTAGAGTTCTCCATCAATGGCTGCTGCTTAAGAAAAAAAAAAAAAAAAACATTATCAACCAATCCCCTATTATATTTTTTGAGAAAGCTATATTTTGGAAACAAGTAGAATTTCATTTCTTCATAAAATAACTATTTCTTTTAATCAAAAATAAAATCTATTCTATTATTATATATACTATTATTGTATATATAACATATATACTAATTATAAGTATTGATATTCCTCTCCATATTAACAAGTAGTGAAATGATAACACAGCAAATGTGGGAGGACAACCCAAGGCTTAAATAAAAACTCCTTTAGTTAATTTTTTCCATAAATACCGCCAACGTTTCGTCCCTGGTATGGGACCTCTTCAGGCCATAATACTTAAATAACTAATATCACATCAGAGATGAGTACGTCTCTATCGTCGTACGCGTTTTCAGTCTATATAACATTTGCTGTGTTATGATTTCACTACTTATATATACTAATTATTGTTTTTCAAATTTTATTGTAATGTTAAAAAATAAAGATGTTTTATATAGAATTAAGATTTAGTTTTAGTTTTAAGTAAATTTATACTCCAGAACTGCAAACAGGGAATTTATTTTCCTCTGCAGGGTTACTCTATGTAATGTATTTCTTACTCTGGATCAATAAATAAATAAATAAATTATTTGTCTCCCACAAGTACATTTTTATTAAATTCTTTTTCTTTTAAGTACATTTTTTCAAACATATTTTTCCATTTGTTTCCAAACTCCACTTCTCCACTTCTCCACACCCAAAAAAACTTACCACATGCTGGCTCTTCTTAATACAAATAGCATCATACAACGCCCCGGTACGATCGTAACCACTCGCCGGCTTGTACTGCGTACTCTGATTAGCAGTGAGCAAGGAGACTCCGAGCTGGCTCTGAATGATGCTGGCGGCCGTCTGGGCACTTGGTGGACTGGTGTTCGTCGGCGAATACGGAATGAGGCTGTCGCTCGACGGTGAGTGCGGCGGTGATGCATAAATCGGGCTCTGAGGTTCACTCTTCAGAGGCGACAAGAGCTTACTGAGCGGACGAGATTTGACGCCGCGTGAGCACTGCTGAAGCTGCTGAGTGAAGGATAGCACTGTCTGCTGGAAGTTGTAAGAAGTATTTTTAACATGGTTGGTAGAGGATTGACAATTTAATTTAAAAATTATTCACGTTTTCATGTACGTTTTTATAAATATTTATTTTCCTAACTTAATAAAAAATAAGGTAATTTAAGAGTTTATTCGATTTATAATTAAATAACTAGATGAAAATATTTAAATCCAATACACGTTAAAGACAGCGAATATTATTAAATACTAAATGTATAAATAAGTAAATCACAGCTAGTACGTACATAATAAATGTATGAATAATAAATACACGTATAAATAACTAAGCTCCAAAACACTCTGGAAAGATGCATATTGCTCGAAAATAAATATTTAAATAATGAAACCAGATGGTTAATCATTTTACTTTCTTAAAAAGTATCGTTTCTAAAAACTAATATCACACTTACTCGGCTCGATCCCTGATTGATGACGGGCGGATTCTGATTAATCTTGCACCGATCGCTCTTAGTACTACCGGTCAGATTACTGCTTGACTTGCTGTTGCTGGAGTTGTTACCCAACGAAACGCAGCTACGCCTCTTGGTCGAATCAGGCGACTCAGCTGGGCTGTACTGCGTCGACATGGGATTGAGCACGGCGGACGATGGCTTGGTCTCCGTTGTTGAGTTCGAGGTAACCGATGTTGCACTACTACTGCCTCCTATGAACGAGACTTTGGTTGTGTAAAGGTATTAATAGGAGGTTCTAAGGGTTTTTTCATTTTTTCGTTCGACATTTAAAGCACAGATAATATTCGAAACGTTGACATTGACAACATACAGAAACACTTGTTTGGTAGGAGGATTGAGTATTTACCTGGTCGTGAACAGCGTCGATTCGCGGCGTGTTCCTCGAGCAATCGTACGACGGTATCGTGGCCGCTTTTCGTAGCTACTTTGATGGCGTTCCTGCCGCAGTGGTCCGAGTGGTTGGGATCGGCGCCGTGGTTCAACAGCGCGCGCACGCAGCTCTCGTGGCCCTCTTGCGCGGCGATGCCTGATACATTGACACGATCATTAATATTCAGCATTATCGCTTTTTACTAAAATAAATTCACGAGTTATCTTACCTAAAGCTGTAGCTCCCTGGTTGCAGGTATGATCGGGAGTCGCGCCGTTCTCCAGCAGTAGGCGCACGATGGCCGCGTGTCCTTGCCAGGCGGCGGAGTGCAGGGGAGTGCGATTTTCGTTGTCACGTGCGTTCACGTTTGCGCCGCCCTCGGTTAGTAGAAGCGCGACCATCTCCACGTGACCCTGCCAGGCGCTCACGTGCAATGCTGACCTACCCTGTAATATAAAAAATTCATTATTTTTATTATTACATATGATTTACAATGTAAATTAAGCACCGAAAGAAGAGTAAGGTTTACCTCGGAATCTTTGCTTTCGATATCGGGACGAGCCTGCTCTAACAAAAATCTAGCCATGGCCAATCGATTTTCCAGAGCGAGGATGTAAAGTATGCTCCTACCGTCGGCATCCTTCGCGTTGATATCAGCGTTGTGATGTAGCAGCACTTTGACAGTATCGTAATGTCCTTCCAAAGCAGCCAATCTACAAGAAAATTAATATAAGTAACCAAAAACAAATAAGGATACAGAAACAAGACATGACAAATGCAATTATTTCATACCTGAGGGCAGTTTTGCCATCGTGCGCATGCTGATCAATAGGCGCGGAATGCTGTTCAATCAACCTCTCGACCAGAGTTGTATGACCCTCCTGAGCAGCCAGCATGAGTGCACCCTTGCCATCGTTGTCGGCTTCATCTATCTTAGCCCCCGCTTCGAGTAAAGCCTCGCATACATCTATGTGGCCTTCGAAGGCAGCATAGTGTAACGGCGTCCAGCCCGAGTTATCCCTGTGCTGCTCGTCCAAGCCTGTAATGATCGGTCGATCAGTGTTTTTTCTTTACATGTCGCGGTGTGGTTTTATTTGTAATAGAAAAATCTAGGGAGTGGCCTATCTTTATGATGTATTTAGAATCATGATAGCTTTTTGTAATTATAAAAACTGCAGTATGTTAACTCTTAGCTTCCGTTATGGCATGTTTGCTACGCCGGAATAATAATTTAAAATACGAATTTTTAAAAAATGATATACATAATTAGTTTTATGGAGAAAAACGTAAATTTTCTCGACTTTAAGTATGCCTAGAACTTGAAAAATTATTAACGTTCCCTAAAAACACTCACCTCGATCGAGAAGCTGTCTGACAACATCAGTTCCACCCTGCGCCGCGGCAACGCTCAGCACGGTTCTACCCTCGTTATCGATACTATCAACGTAGCAACCCCAGAAGAGCAGGAGAGCAACGACAGAACCGTGACCCATGCTAGCGGCAGCCCAGAGAGGTGTTCGCCCGGTAGCATCGCAGTGGTCGACGTCGGCCTCGTACTCGAGCAGCAGTTCGCAGACGTCGCGGTGGCCTTCAAACGCGGCGACGAGCAGCGGCGTCATACCATCCTTGTCCTGGTGGTTCACGTTTGCTCCTCGTTCGAGTAGCAGACTGACGACCTGAATAAAGAATGAGGAAATTGTTAATTGTCTGGTGTTTATGCTGTTTAATGATAAATCTGAAAATAGCTGTTCGCTAATATACAGCAATAAATACAGTTATGACATTTATAGTGGTGTATATTATTAAGTAATGTAAACTATTATGAGAATCTTGTAATTTATGCAGATACTTGTCTCTAAAAATACAATAGAGAAAAACTGTTATAACTAATGCATATCAACTAGAAAATCTATTATTCATGTAATTACGTGATGTAAATTAGTAAAAAGTAATGTATTTATCAAACATCAACTATTAACACAATGAAATTTATCTTTGCTTTTAAAAATCACTTTCTACTATTTCATTTTCAAAAATAACATCATTTAAAAGTTAACATTGCAATTTTTTTAAAATTCCATTTCGCAATCAAAAAGTGCATAGGCACCAGACAACGTCACTAGATACTTTACATACCTTAGTGTAACCATGATTCGACGGCACACAGAGCGCCGCGACACTCAGCGCCGTTCTTCCATCACTGTCGGCATGATCGATCTCCGCCCCGTAATCCAACAGATGCTCGACGATCTCACTATGTCCCATATAGGCTGCAGCTATGAGGGCAGTACGACCCTCGTCGTCCGTCCTATTAACATCAGCTCCGTGCTGCAGCAACGCTTTGACGATCTCCTCGTGGCCACCCCAAGCGGCGGCGCGCAACGCCGTGCGCTGGTCCCAGTCGGCACAATCGACCATCGCGCCGCATTCCAGTAGCTGTTCTACCACCTGGTGAAGGTAAGGTTTTAACGTTAGTTTTCTTTATTCTGCGTTCGGTATGATGTAAAAGGAGATGGAATAATTTTACGTACTTTGGTATGTCCGCCCCATGCGGCGGCTCTTAAGGCAGTCCAGCCGTCGCAGTCGGCGTGATCGACGTTGGCGCCCGCGGTCAGCAGTACCTTCACCACGTCCGAGTAGCCGTGTCGCGCAGCTAGGTTTAGAGCTGTCTGCCCGTGACGATCGGTCGCTTCCAACTTAGCCTGTAATATCAAACATTAAATGAATAAACAATCCTTGATACATTGTATTTACGTTGTATGATCGCGTTAGAATTACCTGAGGACAGGTTTCGATCGCTAATTCGAGAAGAGTGGCATTGCCATCTGCCGCGAGATTGTGTAATATCGTACGGCCGCAGGAGTCCGTTGCGTTAATATCACCATTCTCGCCAAGGAGCTCAGCTAGGGGCTCTATCGGCGATTCGACAGTGGGACTTGAGTTGCGAGATATCTAAAACCACAAATAACCCATCACCCCTCCAAAACAACAAAACACATCAGCAAAAATCTTAAACAATGAAGATTCAACGCACTTGACTAGAAGTAACGAGAGCGTTCTTACTGCTCTCCTCCTCATCGGCGAGTTTCTCTGACAGCCTCGCCCCAGCGTCGACCAGCAGCTTCAGCAGTTTTGTGTCCTGCTTGGGCCACAGGATACACTCGCTGCTATCCAAGTAGCAATGCCTGAACGGCGCGCCACTGCCAATCAGCCAGAGCAGCTGCAGCGTGTAAGAATCCAACATTGGCGCGGATGGTACCACGGGTGCCGGTGGTGCGGAAGGCACGGGCGCAGTGGCCGTCGTTGCTACGCTAGTGGTGTCGCCCGTGATCACCGATACCGCGGTGATGGTCGAAGGCGCTGCTCCCGTGGTGGCAACTGCAGCGATGGCTGTTGACGCTGGCTGCTGACTGTGGCTATGATGGTGGTGGTGGTGATGGTGCTGTTGCTGGTAGTAAGGGTGGTGCTGGTGGTGCTGCTGCTGGTACGCAAACGCACCCTGCACATGCTGCGCGAGCACGCAGATCTCGTCCGGGTCGAGGTTGGGCGCGCGGAGTGTGTAGTACATGGCGAGCATAGCGTGACCTGGGGGATGTAAAAATGACAATCTCGGTAATGGATTTTTTCATAGATCACTTAATTTACTTTACCGAATAAACAAAGACTTATAGTTTTGGTAAACTTAAAGTGAATTTTAATTTTTGTATTTGTATTATACATTTAATTTAATTTCACTCGAATAGAATAATTGCCAATGAAAGTAGCTAATTAAAAGGAAAAATTGAACTTAACTGATAAAATTATGAAGAATAAATCTACTTCTGATGAAATTAGTATGTAATTTTATCTTTCACATTAGCGTGGTACATAAAGTACTTATATACACACACACACACACACACACACACACACACACACACACACACACACACACACACACACACACACATTAATATCTTAAATAAAAAGGTTTCAATCAATTGAAAAGTATCACTATCATTTCTATCCCATCCAAACTTCAACATTTCCGCAATATCGCCTTATTTCATTAATAACAAAAACTCCATCCAACAAGCGTTTACCTTCAGCAGCCGAGCACAAATACTTCTGCGTGCAGTGCTTGACGTCGAGTAGCCACTCGGCGAAGCTATGATGGAATAGCATGAGCGCGCCGGCGCGCGACACCGAGATAACGCGGCGCAGCAGATGCAGCTGTCGATTGAAGTCTTCCTGCGTGAGCGTCGTGTTGGCCGTCTTCACGCACTCGAACAGTATCGCCTGGGTTATCGGCAGCTTCGCGGCCAGTATCACGTTCAGCAGCGGCTGCACCTTGGCGAACTGCTTACGACTGAAGAGCCGCTGGCAGAGCCATAGGTAGAGGCCGTTTAATGTACCTGTATAAAGAAAACAAGAAATTAATTGTAGGGTAGATATGGGAATTTTGAGAAAGATTGTGTTTAAAAATGTTTGTGATTCTTTGTGATAATTATGAAATTCATTAAATATTTAACATTACAAATGTCATTCAAAAACGTAGACGACGACAGTAAAATTCACGATAATAAGAAGCAACAAGGTAATTTGATAAGAATGATAAAATGTCAACAAATCATTGTAAAACATGTTTACATTGCAATAAAAAGTTTATAAAATAATAAAAATTATTTACCCGCTATCTTTGAAAATATTTATTCAACTTGTATAAGTAAAATAAAGTATAAATAAAACGTGCTTTTGTACTCTCACGGAATAAAAGCGATGAAAATAATTAATCCTTTAGAGATAACTCGACAAGGCTGTTACAACATTTACACTCTGAAATTTTTATAGCATTACAAACGATGAATCAACAAGTCACATCTACCAATATCTTAACAATCGATTCGCACTAACCGGGAATCTCCCTGACTTCTCTCAACACGATAAAGTTCTCGGCGACGCCATCGAGAACCTTCTCCAGATACAGAAAGCACCCGTTGCTCTTGATATGCAGATGATTCAGCATCTCTGCTGTATCCCTGGATATATGCTGCCGAAGGGCGTCCTCCTGGTCGAGGCGGGCCAGTATGTATTGCTGCACGTCGCGCACCACCTGGGACTTCCTCAGGTCGTCCAGTGAGATCTTCCGGAAGCCCGTGAACATGCGCGAGATCGCCTTGCTCTGGCGGCGCGCCGTGCACACGAGCAGCAGCCATTGCGGGAACAAGTGGTGGTGGTTGGCCAGGAGCTCGGCTATGGTGCGGGAGACTTCCTCCTCGTCCTCGTTCTCGGATTCGCGTTTCGAGTCGCGGCCGCCTGCTGCGTTCAGGGCCAGCACGCTTGCGCTCGTCGCCTAATGGGACAAGTGAATGATTAACCGAACTTAAAGTAAAAAGTTTGTTTGTTATCAAGCGTTTTTTAAATCTTATCTCCGCATATTTTTCTTTAATAAAAACTTTAATTAAATAACTAAGCTGATGTTGAAAAGAAGATACAAATTGGATATTTGTTTTACGAAAATATTTCATACATATACTAAATTTAATTATGATCTGTTTATCAAATAAATAATTAAGCGAGAAACAATATAAATTCATAGAAATTATCAGCTATTCTATCTCAACGTCGATATACCAATAAACGATTATTCTATTTTATCAAAACCGTTCATTATCTTTCAATTTAATTACCAGTCTCTGCCGTAGTATTAATATCACCTAGACCATGTACAATATTTGTCGAAATAATCAATTTAAACTATATAGGTACGCCTCGATTTTGAAAAAATATACGATATCGCCGCCGATCGGCTATTGGCTTTCGTTTCACGCGGATATAATTAATCATGTTTCAATTTAGCAGAAACTGATGGAAATTTCAGCGAAAATACTCTTTAATGGCTGCTTAATCAACGGCAGGCCTCCGGTCATTATAGATAATTCCCAATTATAGAATATCGAAGTAAAAATTCTCATTCTCAATTTATCGATTATCCACTTTCACACTTGAATTTCCATTAACTTTTCCATTCCTTAAACAAATATCGACCCCCTCACATAAAGATAACAGCAACGCAAACAGCAGCACTTCGGAATCACAGCTATCCGCACTCCCCAAAAATTTGTCCCCCCTCGATAAGATAACCACCGACCTGTTGAGCGGACGCCGAGCCAGGACTCTGTATCGGTCCCTCGTCTATCGAATCCACGACGAGGAGGAGGCAATCCTTGGGCGGCTCGACCTCCAGCAGGGGGAATAGCACGGCTTTACGTAAAGCCTCGTCGGGGTTGCGGTCGAGGACCTCGGGCTGCAGCGCCGCCTGCATGTCCGTGTCCGTGCGCAGCTTCTCCGCGTACGCCTCAGCGACGGCCTCGCGCGATGATATCGCCGGCGTCGTGGTGCCGTTGTTGCCGCCCGTACCGTGCTCGTTCGTCGGTGAGTTGTTGCTCGTTGTCGTTGTCACGATCGTCGTCGTGCTGCCGCTCGGCGAGTTTGGCAGCTGTCGGTAGAATGGATAAAAGTAATTATTTTCGTGAAGTATATGTAGATCAGTTTTGCGAAAGTAAAATTCACTTTTGTAAAAAGACTCGAAGAGCGTGAAAAGAGAGATTTTTACATTTTTTTCAGTTAAAATATAGAGAAACAGTTGAAATACATTTGATAAGCGTAAGCTCCTTTAGAAACTTGATTGTTTATTAAATGGAGAAAGAAATTTCATTGAAAATTAAATTAAAAAAGATTTTACGGTTCTTTTGAAAAAACAAAGACCGGTTTAAAAGCTAATTTTACTTTTTAATTATTGTATGGTTTCTATCAACCTTATGATAATGTTAACTCCTATTTTTCTATCATTATTTTTTGTTTAATAATAATGAAATTTGAGTTTTTCATTCTTTAACTAACTTTACTCTAAATAGATGTTTTTCATAATTATTCTGAGGCAACACAACATTGTTTACCACAATGACAAGCAATATTAAACTTAATTTAAATAATTCGTCCAGTAAATCATAAAATAAATTAACTTTATTTTTTTGCAAAATACTAAATTTGTAATATAAAATGACCTTTTTAAAACCGTAATATAATTTATTATACACACTGCATAACAATGCAATAAGAAAATACAATTACGAAGCTTATTTCGTAACTAATTATTACGGTGCTCCATTTTCATAACAATAAATATATATTTTATGAATACCTTAAGCGTCGTAAACAGATCAGCCCCAATTTGAGAGAATAATTGAGAATTTATGAAAGTCACTCAATTAAGAGGAATATATTTTACTTTGGAGATAAATTAAGAAATTTTATCAACGATCCGAAATACAGCATAACGAAATCTTTTATATAAACATTAAAAATAACTTGTTTTCTGTTACATTTCCCTTAATTAAACCACACAGTTTAAAAATTTTTCGATACGCATACACTTAAACTTGTCGTAAACCGAAAGAGAATAAACATTTTTTCGCGCATCAGCCATAATATACTTTCTTTCCACGTGTTCGTCGGGACGTTAATGAATTTCTGAACCGGGATCAAAGTCAGCGTAACGCAATAAAGATGCAGATTTACGATTTTGCACATCATAAGCTCGAGCAGCGGGAATTTTTCGCGTGTCCGAATTAACACCAAAAATGAAAAGAATATCCGTCGCGCGCGACAAAAAAAATCGCTCCGACGTGACGTCACTGTACACTCGGCGTGCATTATACATACCGACATATATATGCCCGTTGTGACGCATAAACGGAATGTAAATTTCCGTCGAGCTTTCGCACTTGGTGTACGCGGAAAAGATGCCGTGATTAAGATTCAATCTCGAATGTTAAGTCTTCATCGAGTGAATCACGATATTGAAAAAGAAAAATTATTGCCCGGTGCAATTTAACATTTAAGCGTGCGGCTTGTGTGTTTTATTATTAAGTTGTAAGGCGACAGACTATGATTTACGGAAAATTATTTTTAACAACATATTTTATAAATACTTTATGACAGAGAAAGTTGTAAGTGAATATTATATATGCTACACATTTATCTGAAAAAATTATACTCGTCAAAAATGTTAAAATTTAATTGACGCCCTATCGAGGTCAAGTTTATGTTTTGTTTGCACAAAATGAAAATTATGTAAGGAACTTTCATTTTTATAGACGCCCAACGTGTCTTTATTGTATTTCTCGAAATAATATTTTGTAAAAATTATTTATCGTTTTGTTATTTTCTACTCAAACATTTATATCCAACAGCATTAGCTTAAATCATTTATTTCAATACACTTGATGCTAACGAAGTAACTTAATACTTAGCCTACAGTGAAAAACGATCTAAACCTTGAATTAAGAAGATAAATAACAAAGTATCAGGTTATAAATGCAAAAACTAAAGTTTCACCTCGCAAAAATGTATCGCATTATAACAGCCTTAACATTTCATGAGCCAACGCAGCCTCTAAACTAAAACACTTTTATACCAAACCCCTAACGTAACATGGGTCTGAAGTTTGCATCGTTTTAATGCAACGAAATAATTTCTTATAATTAATTTAAGTTATTAAACAATGGAAATTTCATCTAAACCTTTGATATAAAGTTATTTTATTCTATAAAACACTAAATCTACAAACAAAATTAATATTAATTAGTATAACCATGAAGCAAAATAATTTTTTTTTTATTTCGTTGCCCTCCAACGTTGCGAACTTCAGACCCATAACGTAACAACTTACCGAGTTGGCAGCGGACTGCAGCCTAATCCCATCGGCGCTCGCCTGCAGCAACTGGGCGACGAGGCTCCTGACGAACTGGGCGGGCGAGAGGCTGGCCTCGCTCCTCGCCTGGCAAAAGTGCCTGGCCAGCACGCGGCGATTGAGGGACCTCTGGTGCCTGGCCTGCGCCCCGGTCGACGGCCAGGCGAGCTCGGCGCAGAGCGCGGTCTTGCCGCTGCCGGGGCCGCCGACGATGAGAGCGCCGCAGGTCTTGGACGACGGCCGCTGCTCCAGGCAGTGGGCGAGCTTGGCGAACGCCCACTCGCGGCAGAAGAAGCGCTTCTTCTCGATCACTGGAGCGGCCATCGTGCTGGGTGCTCTTGGTCCTTTGGTTTCGGTGCGGGGGAGGCTGATTAGAGTTCGATGTTTGGCGGTGGGGGTGGTACCCTGGTTAGCGGGAGGTTGGCGGGGATTATTGTCGTCGTCGTTGAAGGCACTGTGGACAGAAAACGGGGATTGCAGGTGAGATGTCGTTTATGGTGTGTTTCCGCAATGAATATTGTAACGGTACATAAAAGATTCGAATGTGTTATGGTGCAATCGTGATACGTTCCAATTTAGTATTAATAAATACGAAATAAACAGTAATTGTCCTATATTGTCTTCTTAGACACCGTAATAGTAACATTAAACAAGCTGATAACATAAGTGAGCAATAAATTATTATGATTTACTGTTAAAGTTTATTGTACTATAAAACTTGATTAAGTAATGTACACCGCATTTCCTCGTTTTAATTAACAGCAAAAGGGATGAAGCTCGTTATTGGAAAGCTTTTAGTTTATGGTAAACTACATAAGCGCCGCGCGCGTGTATGTGTGTAATATATAATATTGGTTTATTGATTGGAAATTTTGCAAAATAGAAAAATTGACCTGAATATTACGTGCAGCGGAAATATTGTTTTTCCTTGAAACTATAAATTCCTGTATATTATATACGGTAAAACACAAGTAAAGCCATTTTACCCATTTTAGGGAATATTAATAACGGCTCTTAAAAAGAAAAAAAAAACTTGTGTGCATTGTTTGAATGTTTCGATAATTAAATTTGTTATTTAAAAACTTCATATACTAAAAATATATACGCATTGTTTGATAAGTACAAACTGCGCGAGCGTTAAAATAATTGAAATTTTCATATACGAATGAATTATATAATTTTACATTCAGAGAAAAATTCTTTCGTTATAGAGCTGGTTCGTAATTGCGTAAAAACATTTAATTTTCACCGAAAAAAAAAAATAAAATAAGAATAATTAAACTTATCGATACCATTAATAAAAAATAAAATGAAAAATAAACATCATTTTATATTGGATTGCTTATGATTGTAATTCAACTTCAATGCTCAGAAACTGCAAACTGCTTCTCTAATCCTTCATCTTCAATACCACAATCAAGAACTACCTAAAACTATCTACTAAATTGAAATCCAAACCTTTCCCCCACCCATCCGCCTCTTCCCCGTCATAACGATTCACCCTCTCTCAAATCTCTCATCGAAATCTCTGTCTCTCTCTCTCTCTCTCTCTCTCCGCAACAGCGCATCAAAAGCATAATATATACTCACGCGCTATCGTCGCCGTCGTCTGCCGGGGCGCTGCAGCAGCTGCGAGCCTATTTCCGCGCCGAGTCGTCGGCGTCGGTGCGTCCAAGTCCGAATCTCGTCGTCGTGGTGGTGGTTGGGCCGATAGGACGACGCGCCGCGCCGGTCTCTCATCGCGCGCGCGCCGCGGCGCCCTCGTTCTCGCCGTATCGCTTCTGCAGTCGGAGGAGTTGTGTGCGTGCAATGCCGGTGGATTCGCAGCAGTGCAGCGGTTATTGGCTTGGTTGCAGTCGCAACGAGGAGGTGCGGGCCTGGAATATAATGGAGAGAATGGTTGAGGCAAAGAGAGAGATGGTGGGAGTGCAATAGGGGAGAGTAGGTTACCTGGGAATTGTGTTTTTGGTGGTGTGAATTTTGTGTAGGGAACGGAGGTACTGTTGGAAGTGTGGGTGAGAATGTGGATATATGTCGTTGGAGTTTTAGTTGCTAATTAAAACGGTAATTTTTAATAAATTTAATGATGGATATATTTACTTATATCAATAAAGAGGATATTCTCCTATAGTTGCCAGAATCGTACTTTTTTTACAGGAATCCTGGAGTTCTGTGTAAGTATAGAAGGAAAATAAGAGAATGATATTTAGGTGTTTGAGGTCAAAACATATGTTAAACGGCGCGGCGGCGCCCTGCTTGACGACTTTTATAAATAAAACAAAATTTTATTTATTATTGCTCGTAAACAATTTTCTCTTAAATTAATTGACTGTTAATATAACTCTTTTTGCAATATTATATTGCACGGAGCAGATATTTTTCCTACCATATAGGATCAAATTCTCGCACACCCCATTTTTAGCGGAAAATTCTTCTTCCAGAGAAATATTCACGCATTGATACAGGAGGCTCATTTTCTGGGCGTAGTATTTCATAAATTAAAGTACATGTACTAATTAGGCCAGTTTTCAACATTTTATGAAAAGAGTATAACATCCTAATTTATTTTATAGTAGTTACTTTTAACGCTTAACTTTTATATACGCAGTAAAACGTTATTCGATATGAAAAGTTGATGCGCGGGACGAACTCGAATTCCGGTATACTTATAGCATTAACATTAATTTTAGTGCTAAAAATTTTTTTTACAAAATCCTCACAAATATTAAATTCCTCGCATAATATCTTACAACTTATCTCAAAGGTACATTAATAGCAGAGCAACATTTTTACTTTACTACTTTACATTACTTATATATTCCTTGAAATACTTTATCACGGCGGAAATCGAAGTACCTATATCTGCAATTGGCGCGCGTTCGTTCGTGTTTTTTCTCTCGTTTTAAAACTATGCGTGCGCGCGCGTAAAACCAGTCAAGAGAACTAGTTAAACTCTCGCGGGCGCGGTATATATGCTCTGCCCCGAGTGTATAATGTTTGAGAGAAGAAAATCGTTAGCGCAGAAACATTAGAACCAAAACGCGCACCGTATTTATCTTAAACATGAGTTATGAATTGTCGGATACCTGCATACAGTTAAAAGTGTAAAACGGCGGCGACATATAACTTACGGATAACATGCACCGCGCGCGGTAATTCATCTCGATAAAGAAAACTTTATTCCGATCTTTCTCTCGTATTATATTATGTGTATAAGTGTATATATGCACGCGCGTAATCGAAGCACCGCGTTACGTAAATAAATCAGGTATACGCACACGTGCGCGCGAGCAGCTCTTTTTCCCCCCGGTAAACTGGCGTGAAACCGTAATTACCGATAAAACGCATATACATACAAAGTAAAAATATACCCAAGGTTACTCTTATAAAGAGAAATGAAGAAAAAAAGATATTCGTTCCTCCCATTTGTTTACTTTACAAATACTCAACTTCTTCCCTCGCCGATGGGTGAATCACTACATACTTACTTACTTTCGCAACAATCCAAGAGCTCTGATTCAGCGGGCGCCGAAGTAGGCCGAATTAGAATGAAAAAATCGCACGCGGCCCGCGGGGCTAATTGATACATCATAGATTACACTCGCGCGCTACATTCGCGGCCACTTGGGCTAAATTTAATCGATCCCCTTACCTCTCACTTCTCGCGGCACACATATATACATGTACGAGGCTGTCTACCTACCTACCTACCCGCTGAATTTATTCTCACTGCCAGTGAAAATTAACGATTTGTTAAATGGGTCGTGCACTCTATTTTCTCTCCCTCTCTACCAAGAAAAAAGACAGTCGTGACGGCTTTGTGTGTGTGTACGCGAGCGGCCTTTTGTACTCGCCAAGTAAATATTGCTCGCACGATTAACCCTTTGAGTCACGGGAGTGACGTAAGTAGAGAGGCGGCCATTTTTCATTCGCTTCGTTACCCTCGCTCATCTGTGTAGATATATATATGTTCTTCTTCTTCTCTCTTGTTCTTGGATAAAATAATTCCAGAGCAAATAGTTGGAAAACCGCTTTCCCGGAGTGGTTTTTCGGGATGAAAGAGAGGAGGGAACAACTGCTAACTCTGTTTCATCCACTGCGCGGGGCTGCTAAATTGGTTTCTTTTATTTCGCCGCCGTGAAAGGAGAATTCGAGGTGGAATGTTTGCGGGAATGTTGTATTGTAACGGTTTGTTTTACGTTTCATCGCGGCCGCCGGCTTGTGAATTCATTTTGGACGCCCTGATGTTTTAGTAATTTTTCAATTCCGATCGTTCACATAACTAACTGCGTAGTGCTCCTTTTGGGGCTTTTAATGTTTACTCTGCTAAGTTACTCTATACAGTAATTGACACTGTGTATTTATGTACAGAATTTTAAATAATCGCATAAGGCACTTTTTTTTATTTTCATGGAATATCATTCCAATTCCAACGTTGGCTTTTAACTTCACGATAAACTGAATGAAAAAGGTTAAGAGCCTTTAGAATTTTATAGTATCAACATTATTTTACAATTTAAACTCCAAACAACTATACTTTCTTCATTCTCAAAAACTGTTAAATAATAAACTGTATATTACAACAACGTGTGTTCACGTCACATCTAAAAATCCATATATACGTGCACTACATCGTCGCAATTAACTTTTATAGAGGGCTTTTAACCTATTTAATGTATAAATCAATAAACAAGGTAACCGCCCCAACAAGTGAGCGCAGGTGTGTACGAGAAAAAATTTTACTATCATCCTCTCCCGTAGCACATTACATTCCATCCATTAACTATACCCAGCCAATGAATGTAACGAACCGAGAACAACAGAACCACGACCACTCCAACAAAATTAAAAACAAAGAAAAAAGAAAGAAACGCTTGTACATCGAAACTTCATCGCCCTTACAACCACCTCAATCTATCCCGGGCCGTCCATTACATGAATTAACTCGTTATAACCATCGCCGACAATGACCCGCTGATAGCTTTATATCCCCATTACATAACAAAGTTAGAGCGCCCGCGTATATACGCGTTATACACGCGCGGCTGCGATCATCTAAACAGGATATACGTACACAGCGACAGAGAGAGATAGACACGTATATACACAACCAACTAGCCTTGCAAGTGGCTGAGAGCGGATAAAGGGTTAAGCCCATCAAACGTCCGGTATAACGCGCGCGCGGCCATTCGTTCGACTATATACGAGGTAGGTATACAATCAATAAGTATCAGCGCGGCGGCGGCGGCGGCTGCTCGGGGTAATCCCGTAAGTACGAGAGTTAATTGCCACGTTGGGTGTACTAATATTGAATCGGATTATTAACAAAGTGTGTGTGTATTACTACTTGATATGAAGGTAGAAAAAAAATTGTACATTGATTCTGATTATATTATAATATATGTGTAATATCGCTAGGTCGCTATTATGGTATCTCGTAACGGTACAGCCTGTCAGATGATGTCGATGCTGTATATAGAGATCGTAAGGTGTGATATGCATTAGGGTTCATTAACCCTAGGTGCGAGCCGCTCGCATATATATAGGTATACGCAAAAACGAAACCCGCCTATGATACTCTGGCTTTAAAAAGGCCTGTCATTAGAACACACATATCGGTTTCGAGTTTCCCCGTCGCGCAAGCAAGGCGAAAGCGCGATTCTTGTCTCGGTGCACGCGGGGGGCACTCGAAATCAGGTGTGCGTTTCGCTGAAAATTACCGTTTAACGTAAATATACATGCCTTGTGTAGACGAGGATGATAGGGATGACAAAATTATAAACACGCACAAGTGCTGTTTAATATATTCACGCGAGGTGATGATTCCACAGGTACAAGTCATCAATCATGGCCGAGCGACGAGACGGCTGACGTTGTAATTCAATTATTTATTAACTGCCAATTGATCGCTCATTCTGTCCGTGTAGATATACGTATATACATTCATGTATACGCTTTCTTTGTGAACTTTTGACGTGTGTATATTCGCTCTCGACAATCGAGCGCTGCGAACATTCATGTGACGTCACGATGGCAACGCGACGCTTTTGAAGTTATTATACGCCGTCAAAGGAACACTCCGGCGGATTCGATTATTAGCTTTGCGAAATTCGGGACGTTCTGTGCATAATTATGTCGGTGTCAATGTTAGTGCATAGTGCATATACGTAAGAGATATAAATTTATGTTTTGTGTATATATTATACGCGGAGAGAAAAAAGCTTAGTAATGGTGATAAATTGCGTGTTACTGTAGTAATCATAATAGATAACATTCGAATTCAATGCGCGATATGTGATACCGGCGGAGAGTATAATGACCCTCTCGCTCTCCGGATGAGCGAGAAGATAATGCATTTTTATTAATGTTATCGAACGGAAATGGTGTTGATAATGAATAACAAATTGATAGTAATAGATTTTAACTTCCTATAGACTATACAACCATCATTATAGATCGATTTCATCAAATTTACTTTTTTGAGAAGAGACCGCTTAATAACAACTGACATATTCTCCGAATCAGAATAAGTGACGACCAGTCACAATATGCATGTCGAATTAGCACACGATATTACATTTATTTTATGTGCATACCCTGGTGGAAACTGACTTCATTGTTTGCCTAATAAATAGCTAGTTTTAGTGGAGTATAGCCAAAAACTAGCCATTTTTCTTGGATATTTCTACCTATAGATGAAACGATTTTTCCAACATTATTCGACCATTTAATAGATTGAAAATAGAAAGACTTTTTTTAAAGATTTACACAAGCTTGTTCTTAACTATTTCAAAGATATTAAAATTGAGGAGAAAAAGGAAACTGGTCAGTTTTTTTAGTTAGGATATGGCTAGTAGAAGGCTTGTTCTTATGACGAGGAGCGAAAGACACAGAATCTAACAGAAAAATATGGGTTTTAGTTAATATCTAAGAAATAAGTACTATAAATGTTTTTTTAGTCTGTGTTTATTGTTTACATTTTTGTAAGCTATCTATTAGAATTGAATGCTCTTAAATGTAACGTCAAGTCTATGAGTAAATGTAAATTGAATATTTTGAGGTTATGCCATTCTATTTTCAATCTAATAAAAGTGTTTCAACATGGCCATTAACTAGCTATTTATTCTAGCTATTTACTGACTTTCTGACCATATCGTAATAGACAAATTTCTACTAGGGTATACACAACACAATTATTCTAATTCAGCCGGCGCGTTCTTACCATATACTTTTAATACTTCTTCCACCCCTTCATCGCAAAACATTTCGCCTACAGAGAAGACAGAACGCCTCGTTACGCTCAACCGCAACGTCCAACCAAGCCAACTTAACCGCACGCCCCATCATGTCCGAATCACCTCACTGCCCACTCTTTCCACCTCCTCTCTCTCTTTGCATGCACTCCATTAACCTGCCCTCTCACCCCTCCGCTCCATTACCCCCGTCCTCCCAAATCTAAGGCATCGGTGTCACCATCTCTCTCTCTCTCCCCCTCTTTCTCCCTTATGCATGACTTAGCATCCCCTCACCTCGATAAAAGACGCGTCGTCTCAGCGGCTCCTTTGTCGTCGTCTCTGCAGCGGCAGCGGCGGTGCTGCTGGCGGTGGATCGAACGAGCAGCCGGCCCCTCCGGGCAGCAGCTCCTCCTCCTCCTCCGCCTGCCCCATCCAAGGGCTACTACTAGGCGCTGCAGCCGCCCGCAGCATCATCGCCGCGGCGCATCTTAATAGTGCTGGCCTGTAACGGTAATGGAAGGGAAGAGTTAGTGCTGCGGTCTGGGAGAGTTCCACTGGGGTACATTGTCGTATGGTCATATATTCGAAGGTTGTGTAGCTGGTGGATCGGTTGTCGAATTCGGTAATTAGATGCGTTATAAGTGGTGGAAATATATATTACTACGGTGCATATAAAGTGTACACGGAGAAAAATGTTCTATTAAAAATTACTATGTTTTATTGTAACCGGGGGACAGACTTGAATTCTTAAAAAAATTACTATGTTTTCTAGCAAAAATTACTATGTTTCTAGTAATTTTTACTACATTTATAGCAATTTTTGCTATAAAACATAGTAATTTTTTTAAGAATTCAAGTCTGTCCCCCGGTTACAATAAAACATAGTAATTTTTAATAGAACATTTTTCTCCGTGTATATGTTCGTTTAACGATACCATCTGTTATAGTATCGTATATTGCGTTTATCTTACCCTCGTATCTGCGAGACGCGACGTTAATATCGGGGATACTTCATAGCGAATTCAACGGTACATAAATTTATTCTTTATAAATCATGACTATATACGAGTGTGTGTTTTCTCAAGCGCGGTATATATAGCGTCACGCGTGATCAGTCGCGTATAACGCTGCGCGAATTCACAATCCATTCGTCTTTGCGCGCAAAAACCCCCATCTATCACGCAAAATGCTAATCGGCGTCCATTACGCGCAACGACAACATCCTCGTCATACAATACAGCAGCTGGCAATTACACTATATACGCGCGCTCGCGTAAACAAGCTAAAAACTAAACAAAACTAGTGCGCCGCAGCCATTAACCCGAGGCCGAGAGAAAAATTACCGCTCGTTACCCCGCTACACATATACCCACGAAAATAAACTCGCGAGAGCTCGCGAGCTCTCGAATTATCCCCCATTTTCCCATCCCATTCGCTCTACCATTGTGCGCCGCTCTAAAAAAAGACTGGATTCGATCCACCACCCGCAATAATAACCGTCACACGGACACAAAAGCTTTTCTCTTATTACCCTCGATCCTCTCTCTCCCTCATACTACTCATGTGGGTCACGGATAAACGCCTACACTGCTCATCCCTCCGCGCGGCAGATGGCCGCTCTGAAGTTTCGACAAACTTCCCGGCAATTTATCGATATAACGCATTATACACCCGCCGCGCATATCCTGTGGGTATATATATATATATACACACACACACACACACACACACACACACACACACACACACACACATCTCTATAGGAAGTTGCGAAATAGAGGTAGCCGCGAATATTTATGCCGGCGCGGAATTTCTCGCCAGGCGCCGCCACCGCCGCCGCACACTTGTAATATATATATACAAATACACACGATCGACTGGAAATTCGATACGCAATTATAATAACCTTTTTCTCCATTTTGCCACGCGCGCGAGCCGCGAGTGAGAGAGTTGTTGCAGTGGCAGTGGCATATGTATATGCAGGACGTGGCCCCGTTATATTATTACGTTGTGCAGCATTGCACTGGGGCAGCAGGAGTATAGCCTTGCGTGCCGCGAGCGATATATTCGCGTTTTTTGTCTATATAATGGATCGTTAAATGTATCGCGCGCGTCTTTGTTACATACACGCCTCGATCTCGTTTTTATATATACATATATATGTATTGCTCACGTGTATGAGGGACAGGAATGTTACGTAGAAGGGATTATATACCAGTTCACGAAAAAAGTGGCTTTTTATAATTTGGTCATTGTAATCGGGTGTCTCTTGCTTTCTAAAGAGCGCAATAACAATCCGTTATATTCCGCGTATAATTGATTGCGACGGCGGCGGCAGTTATGGTTGTGATGTAAATATTGGGCAATAATGATACACGTTGCACGCGCGCGTAATTCTTTAAGGCGGGATTTCGAGTCGCTTAATGCACATGATCTTTGTTATTTAAAATCAATTATCGAGTAAACGGCAATTATTTATTTGGCTTGAGATGCCGATTTTTTTAGCGCAACATTGACATATTAACATATACACAAGTGTGATGTATATATGTAGGTAAGGTGGCGATTATGGTCCGAAACTAAACGAATAAGTATACTTGCTTGATGTAAGAGTACCATTTAAAATGAAATTAAACGAATATACTTTTTAATCCTCTTCGCCGGCCCAATATACAAAAACGTTCTTAATCCCCAGATATTAATATTTTGCTTTCCCCAGAAACCAACCCAACTTTAATTAAAGCATCCTCCGGCCCTGCGGCATCTGCATACCACTCCGCAATCGCAAAAAGAATACATATTCAAATAGCCTAACGAAAAAAAAAACAACAAACCCAACATCCCTCTCTACTACGGCCGCGAAATTCGTGAATATTTATCCCCTCGGCAAAACTTATTCGATTACCGCGGCGACGAAGGAGGAAAAAAGACGACGCCGAGACGGCGGCGAGAGGGAGAAAAGAGATGTATAGACATTAATTCATTCACTCGTGTGTGTCTCTCATTCAAACGGCGAAGCTCCGAAAACACACAACAGTCGATTCTTTTTCTCTCCCTACCGGGGGAGCAACTTGACCTTCTTCCACTCGTTCGAGAGAGAAGAGAGTCGAATGTCGTATCCTCGTTCCGATATCGGAGAGGGAAAATGCGAGGTTTTCTTTTCCGCCGACGAAGCGCGGAGAGAGAAGGTCGAGAATTTTAAAGGGATGTGTGATTTTGTCTTATTTTTCGGGCGGAGAGGCGCCACTACGGATGACGTGGAAAAGTTTGGCGAACATAGTTTTTCGATTTCGTCATCGGACAAAAGTTTGCGGGAATTGAGCGGATTAACAGATACGCGAAAACTTTGTGTGTTATAGTTTTATATATATATCGTGGAAAATAGTTTTTGCTTTAATATTTAACATATTTGCATATACATATAATATTTAACTTCGATGCAAGTGGGCATGAAATTTCTGTTTAATATATATATATATATATATACGAAAGTGTTTAATTATGCGAAATGTATTGTATATTGTATACTGAGAAAATAATGAAATACATTTTCCGGCGAAAATTGTGCATTTCACGTATTTACATAATTTTGCGTATACACGGATTCAACGTAATAAACGCGAATATAATACGAAACATTACCCGGCAAGATTTTATTTCATTAAAAAAACGATTTTTACATTGAAAAGAACGCGATACCAAACTCACAAATTCCTTAATCCTTTACCACGAGAAGACCATTTATTTTAAAAATAAACAAAAAAAAAAGGACTCGCCAAAAAAGCAACCTCTAAAACCCAAAACCTCTACACTGCAAAAACCTGCCGAGAAAAAGAAGAAGAACAAAAAAAGGTACATCCCTGCAGGTCAAAGCCTCCAGCTAGCTCGCTCCTTCCCGTCGGCCCCTCCCGCGACGACCACACATCCTCTCTACACGCTCGCTCGCGACACTTTACAACGCGGCCGCGACAAAGGGGCGAAAAAACGCTGCTGCTTTATCTCCCCACTCTCTCTTCGCGCCGTCCCGGGCGAAATGCAAAAAGGAGGAAGAAGATACAAGGACGCGCGATCGAGTTGACGAAAGGAAAGTAAAGACGCGCGCGCAGAGACGTTTTATTCGAGCGCTATACGGTTATCGAGCGAACGAGAGAGTGCGGAGAGAGTGCGGAGGAGAGGAATGGAGATTATTGGGTTGCATATTTTATAGAGGGGATGACAATGTTTATTGATAAATGCGAGTGGGTTAAATAATAAAGGGAGGGGTGGGAGTTTTATATTTATATAGTGGGTTTGTAAAAATAAAAGGGCGGTGGGATGTGGAAACCGAAGAGGAGAGATTTTAAAAGTGGAAAACTCGTTTCGAGCTGCGGAGAAGCAGACTCGAAGTATCTTACAGAAAAAATTGCAAAACTATTTTTATTATACATATATACATACATCCGGTGGAGAGTTTTAATTAACTGTACGAATCTTTCATCATCTCTCTGGCCCGGGATAAAACGTATTATAAAAATCGAAAGCTCATCCGGGGAAAAGGGTACATGGAGCTTTAATATATATAGACCTATATATATCCACTTAGCAACTAAAAAAAATTTCATTTTAATTTAACTGAATTATTACTCGGGATTTTTGAGCAAGCTTTTTCCGTGCCTAGTGATACGTATATGGACTTTATAATTAAGAGTGGAATATACTCATCTACCGTAAAGGGCATTTTTTGTAATATTACATAATATAATGTAAAACCTTTCGAAATTCATCGAATAAATGGCTAACAAAGCTCCAGCATACACCGTAAAAATATAAATCACAGATTCTACTTAAATAATCCGAACACATCCCAGCTTAAAATTGCCCCAATTGCCCCCTAAAAAATGTTCCTCCTCATAAAATTGCTAGCATCCAGCAACCATCCAACATTCGTGAAAGACAAATAGACGCGGTATTCGCCTCGATTCACTCAAAAACCTCTGCCAGCAGCAGCAGCAGCAGCAACCCACGCGAAAATCGAAAATTCTGCTTGAATCCGCACTCGGAAACAACTTCTTCGCACCAGCGCCAACAGAACGCGATTGAAAAAAACCAAACACACGCACGCACACACACACATAAACTTTATTCCCGACTGTGTATATATGCTTGACGGGCGAATTTTACGTGAGACTTCGCTTTCGCCGACGGTTCGAAAATTTTCCTCACGCTGCGCGGCAGAAGGAAGAAGCATTTTCGCGCGATGTGTGTTTACACTCGGCCGATTTGGCGCGGCCGAGGCCAAACAAAAAGAATTATACGTATATATATACTTACGCCGGACCGTACATACGATGTATAAATCCAACGGACGTGTGTGTGTGTAGGTTATCGGACTGGTGGGATTATGCTAATAGGGCTGGAACAATCCTGACCCATATATAATATCGGGTGTGTATGTGTGTGTCTGTGATATAGAGGCGGCAAGAAAGCTGCGGCGGTGGATCGATATTTGCATTATATATATGCATGTGTTTGAGCGCAAAAACGGTAATTCGCATGTTGAAATACGTCCGGGTTTAAGGAGAGGCACGTCGATAATTGAATATTCAAAGATATAGGTGGGATGGAGCGCGAGTAAAGTGATAATGTATGCACTTAATAGTTATCTCCCGCGGAGCTCGAAACACGAGTGTTGTATGTTTAAAGAGACGTCGATATTACACGCAAACTGCATTATTCTTTTTGCATTCTCGATATTGAGTTGATATCTCTATTTCACGATCTTTCACATGACGGTTTTGTTTCTTGTGAGTATTATTCGAGTGGATGTACTGATGCATTTTCATGTATACAAAAAGGTAGAATTATGTATATTACAGAGACGATAAAAGGGGAACCGATTAAATTTAAAAATCGAATGGTTGTTGTTTTATTCAACATCATAAAAGACGATCATACTAAAACCGTCAATAAAAACGAAAACATAATTATATCAACACACGCACACATACACTCTTACAAAACAATAACATACACACACACACTTCAATTCGTTACCATCAGCAAAAAGGATTCCCGGGAACTGCGGCTTTATACTATACCCACACGCATGCCCCCCACACATATGCTTCGGCTCCATCTCCGACGACTCCTCTGCCGCTCGATATACGCGCGTGCACGCAAAAACCTTGCGCAGCTGTTATAAGAGCGCGAGCGCGCGCCCCGCGCGTTTCCGGTAACTCGTCCGGCGTTTCCTGTAATTTGCGAAATTTGCATGCGGGACGAGCGACGTGCTCTGCACTTGATTTCGAACGGCGCGTTGATGTCGTGTGTGTGTGTGTGTGTGTGTGTGTGTTTGCATTTTTGCGTGATTTGTTATGTGTGCGTTTAAGAAAGGCGCGAGTGTTTAGAGGTGGGAAGTGTGTATATAGGTATGTAGGAGTGTGTGGTTATCGAGGATGAATTAGATATACGGAAAGAGAGAGAGAGAGAGAGAGAGAGAGAGAGAGAGAGAGAGAGAGAGAGAGAGAGAGAGAGAGAGAGAGAGAGAGAGAGAGAGAGAGAGAGAAGAAGGGTGATAAATTAGTCGGTGACAGGTTGAAAATAGAGCGCTGACAAGTTTATTAAGTCGAGCCGATTATATTTTTACGCGAGCGCGAGCGCGCGGCTTGATTAATTGAATGGGAATACATATCGCTGTGTGCAGTGCAGGACACGAGAATGTAGGCCTTTTTTTATTAGATTTGTTGTTATCGCGTCGGCGCGCTGGTCTAAGAATAATCGTGCTGTTAATTCGTCATCTCTACTCGCGTGTTCGTTTTATAATTATTAAATGCGAACAGTACTTTTTCAAAAGATATTCACAGCCCCAAACAAGGTCTACCACACTCAAACGTTATACATTACAAAACCTCTCACTTCTGCAGTATAATCTCCCCGAAAAAAAAACCACACCCAAAACCTCAGCGACACATCCTCTTCTATATACCAAACCGCAACATACAAAAATATCCTTTGATCCGGAAATTACATCCGCTTTCCCAACCATACACATATCCCTCTCTGACAAAAAAAAAAGAAATCCGATAAAAAGAGACCGAGAGCGAACACGCACGCGTATTGCGCGCATATGTGAATTCGAGCGAGTATAGCGCGCACGTACGTCATTATTTCAGTCGGCATTGCTGCTGCTCGCGTGTACTTATATACACTGCGAGAGCAACGCGTGTGACATGGGAATCGAGCGCCGCGCCGCGCGCATCCGGTACAATAACGTCGTCGTCGTCGTCGTCGTCGTCCGGCGTAACGCGCGCAAGGAGAAGAGAGAGAGAGAGAGAGAGAGAGAGAGAGAGAGAGAGAGAGAGAGAGAGAGAGAGAGAGAGAGAGAGAGAGAGAGAGAGAGAGAGAGAGATAAAGGAGGAGGAGTGTGGGTATTGGTGATGGGATTGGAGTCGCGCTCCCGTGACGGTTGTTACGAGAGTATGAGTGCGAGGGAGTGTGTGTAGGTGTGCGATGAGAAAAAAAGTTGAGTGATGGTATATATACGTGTAAGAGGTTGGAAGTGTGTTGGGTGAAATAAAGTTGGAGAATTTGGCTAAAACGGCAAAAAGTGGAGTGGTTACGTGACTCCTGAAATGTGACTGGTCTATATGGTCTGAGTGGTAGGCACGTGTGCCTTTTAGCCTAGTATCAGAAGGCTTTCTTATTTTGATTAAAGCCTTAGAGCTATTGTATAATCAATTTAATGTTCTCCTTGTTACATGTATAGTTTATGTCAGATAGTCAAAAGCGTAATATTTTTTTTTTATAGAAACGTTTTCGTAAGTATTCTAGATATAATTATAGTATTTTTATTACAATAATAATTTATTGATATAAATTATAAGATTCAAGTATCCTTAGTTTATCTCTATACAAAGATTACTCACTTCCCTATAGCCTAAAACCTCCAGCCTTTATATTTACGTTCCCAAAGCTCAGCTGCTTAGAAATGAATTAAAACATCATCATAGCTAGCCACCATTCAACCTTACGACTTCAAGTATAATCCACATAATATTTCCTCAACTCTCCCTCCGGTGTACAGGGATCAGAGCGCATAAGATTCGAGAAGTGATATTGGAACGAGGAATTTCAGCATTAGCGCGTGGGGGGCTTCGGTCTGGGAGATTAAATTTTGATGAGACTTAGGTGGAACATCGGGGTCGCACGGCTGAATTAGGTCGTGCTTTTTTTTTAATTAATTAGAAGCTCTAATTTTTTTAATTCTTCGCGGACTGAGCTAGTAGGGGTGGAGAAAGGGATGAGGGAGAGAGAAAGACTTGACTAATGATCCCCGATAGCTCGCCGACGCGACGGCTGAATTATGTGGGTTTCGAGGGCTGGCTACGTACGTGGAAAATTAACGAGAGCTAGTAGTTCGGCAAGTGTGGAAAATGGTTTAATTAATCGTTGCGGTCTGGATTTTTCATGTATAGAATTATTAAATTGAATGTGTGTTTCAGACATTCTAATGAAGTGAAACATTAATCAGTACAGGTTTGGTCAACTTTGACTAGACCAATAGCATTAATGCGTCTGTGATATGTGGTCACATTACAATTCAGATACACGGAGAGAAATTTTAGAGTAAAAATTACCAAGGTGCCTTGGTAGTGCATGGATAGACTGTCAAAAGCCGTGATATTCCCAGGTTTCTAATACAATTTATAAGTTTCCCAGGAAAAACTATCATAACTACTTAAAAAAAATACCAAATTATCGGAATAAAAATTACCAGACACACTGGTAAAAATTGAGATCTAGTCATTTTTACAAGGTAACCTAAGAATTTTTACTAAGAAAACTGATAAATTTTACCAAATAACCTGGTATTTGTGTATTCGCGCATGCGCACTGCGCATTATTGTGTTTCAGAAGATTGATACTAGAGGCGTGCGCGACGTTAAAATGAAAACAATACACATATTTTCAGTAAGTAATAACGGCGATTCAAATGACTGTTGGTAACAGCTTCCGTGGCGCAGTCGGTAGAACGTCGGACTCTCAACCCAAAGATCGTCGGATCGAATCCCGCTTCCGTAAAAATTTTTTTCAGTTTAATGTTTTTTCATCCTTGTTTCTGTTTCTATTTCTATATTAAAATACTATATATCCATCAATATGGATAAAAAAAGTTCATTTTTTTAATTTAAATTAACTAAAAAAAAATTTTACCAAGGCACTTTGGTAAAAAGTTTGAAATTGTCAGTCTGTCCATCCATTACCATAGAAACTGGTAATTTAGTCTCGAATATTTGTAATTTTCACTACAAAATTTCTCTCCGTGTAGATAAAGCACGTCTATACCTACGGCCAATAATCATAATATAGCCTATAACTTAAAACGAAGTACCACTTAGCACCAAAAATCAACTCCAAACCCAGCCAATCCCAATCCTCAATCAAGCATTTCAATTCTCTTACACACACCCACGCACTATCTACCACTCAACGAGTGTCCAGCACGACCACAATCCAGCTCCTCCTCGTCGACATGGCGCATCGACTGCACCCCAAGCGACGTCGACGACGACGACGATAAAGTCCCTACCGTATAAAGTACCCACGCACATGCACGCGTGATCTTATCTCGCCGAATTAAAGTAATTGAACGAGGAGTGTGACTCTTCGGTATAATTGACCTCTCTCCCTCTCTCTTTCTCTCTCACTCTCTTGACAAGTCGATGCAATGAAGATTCATAGCCGCGAGCGACGGGAGAAACAGACGGACGATTGTTAGAGATCATCATAACTCGGCGACCTAGAAACCATCATCGTGTATATAGTCAAGCTGATAATGAACATCGGTTGAGTGTCGTTCAAGATTGACTGGCGTTTTTCTTTTTTTCGGGGTCGGGAAATTACGCCACGCGGTGTGGTTTAACTGTACTGTATAGCGTAACTGTGCAGACGGGGCAAGGAACGAGCGGATGGAATTTCGAATAAGGAGTTTTAGTATGCGCGAGAGCCGCGGGAGTCACGGAGAGAGAGAGGGAGAGGGAGAGAGACACTTCCCATTTGTCGCTTCGCTGATTGAATTGTCATAGGGTAATTTGGATTTGATGAGAGAGAAGAGCGCGTGCAGAACATTTGTAATTATACACACACACACACACACACACACACACACACACACACACACACACACACACACACACACACACACACACACACACACACCCACACACACACACACACACACACACACACACACACACACACACACACACACACACACACATATATATATATATATGCTGTCGTAAAAACGTATATACATACCTACGTAGAATTATAATTTCATTACGCTGGACTGGAATTAGATAAACGTGTTCGTATGAGGATATTTTTTTCGTGTCCACACTTAGAGGGTTCAAAAAATTAAAAAAAAAAATTTGAAGGTACACCTTCGCGACAAGTTTTTTCTCATTCTATAGGTCATAAAATATACGAAAAAACTCGTAAACATTAGAAAACTGTCTTGTGACACCGTTTTAGAAAAAAAAATCCATTTTTCTTATAGAAATTTAATATGGGAAAAATGGACGAAAAGTTGTTACTGATGATGAGCGAATAGTAAACTTTTAAATGTGACAACAAATATTCCACAAAAAAGCAATTAGTAGAAGAAAAGCGCTTTAATTTAAGCTAAAGATCGTTAAAATAGGTCGGTTCAAAGTTATGTGCATTTGAAAATCGCGAAAAATGACCAAAAATGATTGAATTACGTGGATTCGGGAAAAATCGCTCATTTTTGGTTATTTTTCGCGAGTTTCAAATGCACTAATGATCAGTTTTCCTTCTGCCTCAAAATCTCTGATGATTGATTCCTCATCTATATCGGAATCAGATGAATCAACATTCATTTTCTGCAATGGAAATATTATAGGTTATGATCAGCTGAATACTATTACATTATCACATATTACTATAAGAGTGAGTTTTGTACTCTATAGTTAAAATTGTCTATTAATATTAGAAAAGTTATTGTTATACTTACTCTAATATTAGTGATAATAAATATAAAAAACTACTTATATCCTTCAGGGTTAAGAAGAACCTTCGATGTTGAATTATCTCCAAGTGACTCGCGAGTACACTTGTAGATAAAAATATATGTATATTCACATAAATATTTGGCTATGGGACGTACTTTCTTCCCGGTTCGAGAAAACTACTTATATCCTTCAGGGTTAAGAACCTTCGATCTTGAATTATCTCCAAGTGACTCGCGAGTACACTTGAAGATAAAAATATATGTATATTCACATAAATATTTGGCTATGGGGCGTACTTTCTTCCCGGTTCGAGAAAAAATAGTATACGCCACTCGGGAAGTAAATGTAGCGACCGCTCTCGGCGCGAGTGTGCCGCCCTCGCTGCGCTCGGGCGGCAACTACGCGTCGGGAGCGAACGCTACACTTTCCTCCCACGTTGCGTAATCTACTATTTTTTCTAAAACGGTGTCACAAGACCGTTTTCTAATGTTCACGAGTTTTTTCGTATATTTTATAACCTACACGGAAAAAAATACCTTATGAAAAATTAGTGGAATATCCACTAAAAATTACTAGAGTGTTAATTAAAAGTGGGACATACTTGCATTCTATCAAGTTTTATAATATATTATAGTAATTTTGACGAGAGGTTGAAATTCATGAGAACAAAAAACTCCGGAGAAGGAGATTCGAACCCTCGACCCTCCGACTACGAAGCTGCGCTCTTATCCACTCGGCCACTGCCGCACTTATAAACTTAGACTAAAAATTAAACTAATTCTATTAATTTTTAGTAGATAATATGGTAAAAATTATTTTCTATTCTGTTAAAATTTAGATTTAAAATTTTTATCATATTATCTACTAAAAATTAATCGTAACTATAATAAATTTTAAGACTTTTTCTATTAATTTTTAATAGAACTATGCTAATAATTAGTAGAAGTATACTAAATTGCTCAAGAGTGTGAGTATGTCCCATCTTTACCTGAGATTCTAGTAATTTTTCATAAGGTATTTCTTTCGGTGTATAGAATGAGAAAAAACTTGTCGCGAAGGTGTGCCTTCAAATTTTTTTTTTTAATTTTTTGAACCCTCTAAGTGTGGACACGAAAAAAATATCCTCATATATATTCCCAGCTTTATAAATAGCAATAAAATATTAAACTTTCTGCGATATTTCATGCCGCTTCTCACTTCCGGTCGCGTCACTTTTCACGTACATAAATACGCTCTAGCGTACATATATAATATCAGCGATAAATATAATCGCAGACAGTAGAAAGAGAGATCTCGCCGAATAATTTATCGTACGTCTCAATCCTTCTCTCTGATCTCTCGCTCCCAAGGCTGCAAAATTCATTTTATCATGTCATTTCCATGCGTATCCTCCCACGTGCTGCACTCTCTACTTACTCTACACCACTAGAGGAAAAAAGGCAGCCGCACTCCAGACTTCAAAAAAACAAGATGTGCGCGCGAAAATGTAGTATATATACGTATTCTGCACGCACGCGCGCGCCTCCTACCTGCCAACTATACGCGCAGCGTCGCTTTTGACGAGAGAGCGGAGCAATCAGATTACGACGATATTTTCACGGAACGCGAGCGCGTGGTAGAGGAAAATTCGAGCGGGAAATTTTGTTAATGCATAGAGAGTGAGGGAGCAGTAGCGTAGCTCGTGATTTGGTAGTGAGGTGAATTGAATGAATTCGGGGAAGAGAGTGTATGTGTGTAATGGAATTTTGAGAATTAGGAGTAGAAATGCATTTTTTAAAATGCCATCTGCTGGAAACGGACTGGGAAATGGGAAATAAGTAGCGTCCGGCTGTGTAGTTTGTCCGAAACATGATTTTCCACTTATTATTCGTCCATTTTGTGGATTAGGAATAGAATGGCGTAGTCCCGAAATAGTCGTGTTACATTTTCGTGCCAATTGGATTTGTAATTGGAAGCATCTGATTTCGATTAATATCTGATTAAAATATAAAGACTTGCAATGAAAAGTTATGACATAATATTTTTGTCAAAACATTAATCAATACAATTATTTTTCTATTAGACTAGATTATTTTTCTATTTGCAGTAATTTCTTGAGTACCGATATAGTGATCAACTTAACCACTTATTTTTCCAATTTCATAAGCTCCGAAATACCAAAAATTTAAGTCTGTAAAATAGAAATAAAATCATATCGGAAATACCGTCTCATTGATTTAAAAATGAAACGAACTTCTTATCCGCAAAAAAATGCAATCGATTTTCTGCAGAGTAAGCCGTATTTTCGCATCAAATTGAACGTGATTGAAAGAAGCGAGTGAATTTAACCCGCAGTGACAGTATCTATCGTAATGTCACTTTGTCTGGGATATCAATCAACGACTCGTTGTTATCCGTCTCAACCTTCGAATTCGTATTCATAATGCGTTTCTTACAACCGCGTCTCATTAACATGTTAATAAGACGTACGTAAGTGCTGAATGAATATAATGGTGTCGTTATTTGGTAAACTGAATGCAAGTATGCAACTCGCAATTAT
The DNA here is from genome assembly GCA_036365515.1 of Torymus aiolomorphi. Taxonomy (NCBI): domain Eukaryota; kingdom Metazoa; phylum Arthropoda; class Insecta; order Hymenoptera; family Torymidae; genus Torymus; species Torymus aiolomorphi. The sequence continues at coordinate 118,238,575 of CM070874.1, forward strand.
TAACAATGGAGCGATGGCATACTTTTGAAATTGTTATGGTGCTGTTGTCGGAGTCGTTAACAACTGAAAAACTACAATGCTTTCATTCTGTTCACAATATTTCTAACTAACAATATTTCTCTCTAAGAATCAACAATTTTTATCATTGCGAATTAACCCATCCGTAATTAAAACGTTGACAGCAATGAAAATATATCCCGAACAGTATAATTACAACTATTTATACGTGACATATATTTTCAAGATTTTCCTGCACAGAACGTATTTATCAATGTAATCTCTGTACTCGCGCGTATTCCGAGAATCCCTTAGAAACGTAACCGCCATTTATCTGCATGAAACGGTCACTGATGACATTGATTCGACGCACGATAACAGCAACTACACGCCTATTTGCAAATAAAATCCTGAAATTTCGCATCTTTTGCTAATTAACGAAACAATACGATCCTTCTCACAGATACAACTATTACAACCCACATCGTGAGATTACCGCGAAATTATTAAAACAATAAAACATTCACTTACATCGCAACAAAAAAAAAAAAAAAAAAAAAAACAATAGAATAGGTTGAGGACAGCTCGTGACCAAGTCTCGCAAAATTACCTAATAACATAATTCACTTCCGACATACCCAAATCGCATTACTGCTCGCAGAATAGCAAAATTGCGCACGCCATCTATTACTTTTTAACGCGCGCGCGCGAGCTTTAATTAATTTTAATCCTACCACGCGTACTGCGCGTTAATTATTCAAGCACGCGCTCTCTGCGTAATATCATCGCAAACGAACCGAAATCCAAGATTAATCTCGTTACACTCCCGACTTTCAGCCTGTAATAACAAAATTCGAACGCATAAGCTGCGCCGTTCTATCTAAATTTCGCGTTTGCTCAGCGTAACCGCGCGTGGCTTCCTCACTGCAAACACTCGATTATCCTAGCCGAAATAAAAGGAGTAGGAGTAGGGGGGCAATTACAATGGCGAGAGGTGGAAAATTGGCGCGCAATTACGACCAGGTATAGGTAGGTGTACATATAAGTTCGAGAATAGAGCCGCAGCGGCGAACAAAGGAACTTAGACACTCTCCCGGCTATGTATGTACAGTCTTTTGTGTGTCGGCGGGCAGAAGTGCCTTCCTCCCCCTCTTCTCCTTCTTCTTTAACTTCCTCTGTGCTGCCGGCAAATTGATTACCCACTAAATACTCCGGCAATTCGATTTAATCCTCTCTCACCGCGGCGTGCGCATATTTTTCGCTGTTATACACAGTACACCACATAGGCGCGCAGTATAAGCCCGAAATCCAATCCATTGTGTGAGAGAACGCGCGGGAGTGCCTCTGCAAGCGGCTGTAAAAGTGCCAATCAATATTTTCGAGGGAGGGAGCGTACAGGTAACTGACAAGTAAATGGATTATCGCGGATCAGTCGAAACTGCAGACGGTATAAGTCTCACGCGTGCGCGCGCGTATGTGTCTATGTATGTATACACTTTCTTGGAAACTCGAGATCTTTACGGGTTGTTGAATGTTGCTGAAGAGGGTTCGCTATGTAAGTTCGTAAATGTACTAGTGTAGTTCCGCGACGTTATAATGCGCACACTTATCCCTGGTGGAAATCTAAAACATTTTATAACTAATAAATAACTATTTATTTTAGAAACTTGCTATAAAATGGGAGTATATCTTGTCCAGTTTCTAGCTCTCGGTGAGACGCTTTTTCCCCTATTATATGGTCAGTTAATAGATTGATAAATAGAATGAGTTTTTCGAAGACAAGCACAAGCTTGTTCTTGAGTATTTTAAAGGTATTAAAACTGATCAGCGTTTTAGTCTGGAAATCAGATGGAGAAATAAAAGTTTTGCTGAATTATTCATAGAAGGAGTACAACAAATTATTTTTTACTTAATGTTATTTATTTATATTTTGGTAAGCCATCCGATGCACTTTAATGCTCTTTCACATACGATAGAATTAGTAAGAAAATCCAATACGAATATTTTGTTGTGACGTCAATCTAAGAAATAGGCAAATAATGGTCGAAAAATCGTTTCATCATAGCCATTAATAATCCAGTTTTACTATAGCTATTTTCTAACTTCTTGGCCATTTCATATAGATTAATTAGAAAGGTTATTTGTACGACAGATTCTGTATTGAAGGTATATCTATATATTAGTAAATATACTTTCTTTAGTCAAGGTCAAAGTAAAACAATATACCTATATCAGCCTAGATTAATTTCTACCAGGGATACGTTTATATTCGTAATATATATGATAACTCTTGTAGTATAAAGCAGATGTCTGTAATGTGTGTCGCGTTGCCAAAATCGGAGAAAGTCGTGTACGCGGATCATTTTACGATCCTAGTTTTAATTAAAATGTTAATTCACGCGCCGAACGGCAGGCCGTACATATATTCATAAACAGTTATAATATACGCGCACGCGCGCAGCGCCGCCCGTATAACCCTAATTCTCGCTAATCCCAATTTTACAACCGCCGCAGCCGCCGACCATATAACCAGATCGGGTCAATAAACGCGAACTTTCAATTTTGGGCTCGTCGCTCTTATAGTATTATAGGTATATAACACGGTATCGCGGCGGCGCACATCCTCGCTATCGCTATCTCTCCAAGATAAAGAAAAAAAAAATAAGTCGGACAGGAAACGACGCAAAATCACGAATTTCTTTCCAAGCGCGCGGTTATACATACACAGAGCTCTTGAGAGAAAAGTGTAACGCGCGAACGCGCTCACGGTGTATAGGATATACGCGTGATTATTGCCGTGGGAAGAGAGTAGCGAGCTCGCCGCGCGGCATAACGGAAACGCGCGCCAGCTGAGGTGAGAGGAGAAGGAGGAGCTATGGGGCTGGGAAGAATGGAGGAGCGGAGATTTTATAACAAGTCGATGTCTGCGGGTAGTAGTAGATAGTAGGCGCGGGGAATATGTATATTTGGTAGTGAAATTGGAGAGAAAACGTGCGAAATCGGGCGGATTGAGAGAGATTGTTGTGGATTCCGGAGAATTTATTTGTGTAGGAATTTAGAGAATGACGAATGTAGCTCATTGTCGAGTAATTTAATGACGAGGGGTTCTGCAATGTAATCCGGTGCCTGAGTTAGAGTGTATCTGTCATGGAACGATTGCAGTTTTATTATTGTTTTGAAATTCATTTTTTTGTCGAAAATTTTCACGGATTCTCTTAGAAAACACCTAATTTCTCGCGGTACGGAACAGTACGAGTTAGTAAACTAGTCCGATCATCGCTGCCGATAAAACAGCTGTTACCTCCTAATCTCTACATTTTTACAATTTTATACTTTCTCCAGGTGAAAGTTTTTATCTTCTTTTTAAAAACCCCAGCGTATACGAAATTACCGATGTGAAAATTCCCACATAATCCCCCACCATATCCCGATACGTTAACCTCCACCTCATTAACCTTATCCTAAAAAAGAATCATTCGTTCCCCCCCTCCATCGAAAACCGCAACGACACAACCCCATCAAACGCAGGCAGTCGTATAGCCCCCGCACCCATCGATCGCGAAATCGCCAACCCGCGTCGTCGACAGCGGCATGCGCGGAAAGCTTCCCTCTCCCCCGGACAACGACTTTGAATTTCCGGCGGCGCGTGCGCAATTTGCCGCGCGGAATGGCCTCCGATCGAAGCGCGCGCTTATACTCGCGGCTTCATGCCTCGATTAACGGATTGCATGGACGCGTGGTCTTTTTCTCCCTTTTTTTTTGTTTTTCATTTCAACGATGCAAACTCTCTGTGTCTCTATTGTTCCCGGCGGTGATATAAGGGAGAAAAAAAAGAGGCGCATTGTACCCAGAGCCAAGGGCGAGATTTTAATTGGTCCCCGGATAGAGACACGTGCGAGCGCGCTAATTGAATGTCGTGATGTATTTTTTGTTTATCGGAACGATCGGTTGCGTGGGGGTTAAAGATCTATAACGGGAGCGACAGCTATAAATATCTTTAGCAGTGTTGATGCGATTTGACGCCGCCTGTCGATCATTACGAGGATTTCGCTTCGGCTCTTTCTCCCCGGTTGAACGGAGTGGAGCAAAAATACATACGTCAAAGTCGAGCGTTTCGGAAATTTCATCACGCGAGCGGAGCTCTCAATGGCGGATTCCGAAAAATATCCTCTCACACACTCTCTATCCCGGCGGAGAAAATTCGACTCTGACCCAGATACACACAACAATCCGAAGCTCGCGCAATCGCGGAAAGCAAAGTTTCAATATTCGCGTTTTCCCCGAGAGCAGCAGCTATAGCATTTGCATTTTCAGCTTGTCGGCGAGAGAGGAGAAAAAAATCTCCCGGCATCCGAAACCGCATAAACCGCCCGCAACGAGGTATAAGTATATCTTTCTTTCTTTTTTTATCTCACGACTTTAGAATGAAAAAATGAAGAAAACACAAGCCGTAAAACGCGGGCGTAAACATCAATTAAAACGAGGCGCGCGCGAGCGAAGAAAAGACGGGAGAGAAAAATTCATTCGCATGCATAAAGGGCGCCGAGGTGGAGGCGCGCGAATCTCCTCGCCTTTTCATCATCGATTCAAAAAGGAACTCTCTCCCTCTCCCTCACTCTCTCTCTCCCTCTCGGCTTTTGTTTTAACGCGAGGGTTGAGAAAAATTTCCTGCGGACGGGCGGTTGGTTGCCGGGCGCCCCGCGTTATTAAAATGCATTTTTCGCGGACGCCCAGGGTAGGACGGGGGGAGGGGGGGGGGGGACGCGGAGAAGACGTATTTAGAGCGGATCTGCACAGGCGGATTAAGGAGAGAGAAAGAGAGAGGGCGGAGGAATAATTTTTAATATGTGGGAGAGTTGGGATATGTCTAGTTTTTACGAAGTTCTATGTAACAAAGTTACGGGTCAGTTGATTCGAAAAGTCACGAATAACACGATTACGTCAGTAAATCTGATTTAAACATTTATCGTCAAATAATAATATATAATAAACGATATAAATATACGGTATATCAAGAAAATTAAAGGCACGAAATCATATTAAAAATACCTTAGTACACATTTTATCGCATCCGCGCTGTGTAGATAAAAAAAAAAGCACGATCGACACTCGCGCGAAACGATAAAAGGGAATTCCTGAAAAATCACGGACATTCATTCCTACATTTCCCGGTAAATACATAAAATAGTTCTACTTTTATATAAAATGTCTCGTATATTTCACGAGAAAGTCTCTCTCTCAAATTTAAAAGAAAAACTCGTATATTTTTTTTGTTACTTTAATTCATTTCTACGCGCTGGCAATGTAACTAAAGAGACACGGAAATTGAAGCGATATAATTTCGCTGAAAAACTTTTCCTCGCACTTTCGCGAACTACCTGTCTCTATCTCTCTCCACGAGTGGGAGGCGAGTAATGTTCGGAAAACGGACGAACTCTTAAAATGCCATCTTCCACTCTCACCCCCGCATGCGAGTTTCTCGAAATTACGTTTTAGCACACTTTTTTCGGTATCAGAAAAAATGTAGTACTTACTTTCTAGGGCGTATAATATTTGAAAATTCGCGGGTTTTTCAGGCTTTGAATAAGTAACGTTCGCAATTTTTGTAAAATGTATGCATGTTTTGCTTGCATGGTGACTTTTTGAATCTCTTTGAGCGCTTAGCGTATGTTTTACATACTCATTTAAATGATGGGTCTGAAGTTTGCAACGTTGGAGTGCAACGAAATAAAAAAAAATAATTCATTTTACTTCACGTTTATACTAAATAATATTAATTTTGCGTGGAGATTTAGTGTTCTATAGTATAAAATAATTATATAACAAAGGTTTAGATACAATTTCCATTGTTTAATAACTTTAATCAATCGTAAAAAATTATTTCGTTGCATTCCAACGATGCAAACTTCAGATCCTTTTTAAATGAAGTATGTCCACAACTGGTCTTTTCAAATATATGCACTAGAAATGGTTCTTAATTTACTTTTCAAAAACCAGTAATCATCTATAATTCTGAATTTACACACTCATCTTCTCAAGCTCGTGTATACCAGTACACTAAAATCCTCTCCGCCAATATTTAAGTACACCATTTTCGCATTAGCGAACCCAATGCCCGCGCCACACTCGAGAAAAAGAACAAAATCTAAAGCCCCCGCAACAAATTTTCCGCTATTAATTACATCCAGCCGAACAACTTGGCGAATTTCTCACATCCAGCGTTCCGCGTCGCACACTCGAACGGCTCCGCTCGGAACGTTCCATTTCCATAATTTTTTTTCGCAAATCCCCGGGAAAGAGAGAGAGAGAGAGAGATGGAAATAATTTCGCCCCGGTGACGCAGCGCCGGCGTCAATTGCCGTAATTGGAGTATCAATTACGCTAGCTGAGACGCGCGAGCGCGCGACGCTTTGAAAAATTTCGCGCGCTCGCGCGTTAATTTTTCTAGCGCCGCGCGATGTGCGTCTTAATTGCCGCATTATATGCACAGTGCGCTGGCCGCGTTTATTGATTCCTTTCTCTCTCGGCTCTTTCCGCGGTTACTCAACGCGAGGCGGAATTAATTGTGTATACGCGCAGAGAGGATAGGTGAAATTGCGATGCCGTTAATAATTAAATCAGGCATTGATCCCTCCCGCGAGCAGCAGCAGCTCGGATTTTAATATAAAGGGAAAAGTCAGGGATGGACGAGAGGAAATATACACAACGCACTCGCGCATTTTGTCTTTTAATTAAAAGTGCCCGCTGCTGCTGCAGGCAGCGGCTTTAATTTATACTCGCCCGTGGAATAATATAATATCAACGCGCGATTATCATCGTCATTATCATTATTATTGTTATTGACATATATATTACAGCCTTTTTTAATTAAAAAGCACATTTCATAACATCTGGAAACGACGTTTCCTGCTCGGATATTATACGTATATACACGAAAATAGTCGCGATGTGCGCGCTCTGTCGGAAACGTCCCCACCGCACGCCAGTGGCTCGCGCACACTTTACCCATCGAATTTTCCTATTTCGGTCGCATAAAGACATACGTACATACATGCACATACATACGGCCGCGACCTCCCGATAAAAATTCAGAAGGTTATTTTTATCTTAAGGGCAGAGCAGATATATAGCGCACACAGAGCGCGGCGCATGCACGAAGCGCGCGAGACTCCCATCGCATATATATTCGCGAGAAAGTCGTCGTCGCATTGGCTCGGCTCCAATGGCTGCTGACTCGGCCCTTGAGAGAAGAAAAGCTTTCAAATCAAACTTTCGCCGTTCGCGGAAGAATGAAAGAAAGAAAGAAAAGTCCTAGTCGTGTCGTGGTTCTCTCTCCTCTTGCGCATTAAAGCGAGAGACGAGCGTCGCGTACACAAACTCGTTGCCGCCGAGACGCCGCCGTCGCGTTTTCGATAAAAGACGAATTTCAATGTCCCCGCGGGTGATGGGAACGAGTCTGGGTGTGTGTGTACAAAGTCGCGCGGAGAGGAAGTGCGCAGTTTGTTGTATAAGTATATTATCAAGGCGAAAGTGTTATTTATTCGTGAAGGACCGCGCGCGAGTAGCTTATATGTATACGGGGGGGAATTTATGGTATTAGGGAAAAGTACCGCGCGTATAGATCGGGAAAGTCATGTATACAAGTTTTCTGGATAAGAATGGCCATTAGTGGGAGATAACATCCGAGATGCGCGTTTTAAGTTATGGCATGATCTGAGAAAGTTTGTATACTTTATTTAGAAGCAAACGTCGTTCTCCATTCCCGCAGCGTACATCTAATTAATTAATCGAAAGCGCGTCAATTACCGTCCCAAACAACAGCGCATAATTTATCCTCCCCCCCGCGACCATTTAACCACGCGTATATATATATACATACGCCCCGATAGCCAATGAATTCCTAAACCCATATAGCAGTTAAAAATTCAAATCGATCGCCAACAACAGCACACACACGTCCCGATTCTATTATCCCCATTAATTCCCAAGCAAAAAACTCATTACCTCCCGAGACTAACGAAAAAGAAGGAAGAAAGCAGCAGCAGCAGCAGCAGATAATCAGATTCGCAATAATTAAGGCCATCTCCCATTGTTACGTACACCCGAAGCAGCAACAATAGAAACACGCGAGCGCAGTGCATTCGTGAGAGACACAGCGCGTGCATGAGGAACAAAGAGGGGAAAATGAGGAAAAAATCGAGACAGAGGGAGTCAAGGGCGAAGGAGAGACTAAAGTTAGAAAACGAAGGAGGAGTTGACGGGAAATATATAGATGCATGCACCGAGCGCGCGCGCGCGTATATATAGGTAGAGACGCAAGAGTAGGATTTTTTGGGTGTTTATTAACGAACACGTGCATGCGCGCGAGGTTGATTTGGTAGCTAACGCTGCGGATTGTTTGTTCGTTTTGGCTGTCCGGCGCGCGTCTATTCGTGGAGGTAGGAGGATCGCGCGGGGAGGAGAAATATTGTGATTAGTATAGCGACGGCTGGGGATTGTTTTTGGCTGTATAGGTATATAGGTGCGTTCAAAAATACTGCGATGACACGAAAAAAAAAGTCAGTTTATGTTCTGGTAACTGTGAGGTATCGAATTTTCGGTTGATTCTAACAAAGATGAGAAATAACGAAAAATTTTTGTGTAGCTGAAAAAGGGTTATAAAGAGGATGCGCAGTTGGTTCAATTAATGTGTTTTTTTCGTTAGTATGGATAAGTATGCAAATAGTAGCCGGAAAATTAAAAAGTTTAATGCACTTTCCACGACGATTCCCTATAGGAAGGCGGAGAAATTGCTGGAAAACAGAGCCACGTTAAAACAAAAGGTGACTGGGGAATTTTTAATCGTTCGAAACGGTTAGGTCAAACGCACGCTACATGCAAAGCGAGAGAGGAAGAGCAACATTTTATGCAGAACAGCAGCAGCGCAGCATAGGCGGGTTTGTCTATTTGGTGAGGTTAAATAGATTCCACCCGTGAGGCACGCGCGCATCGGGTTTTACAAGATTAATCCTCCTCACTTCTTCTTTTCCTCGCTTTTCCGTAAGATATAAATACACACACAAACGCGAAAAAATATATTGCGTTTTAAAGTTTTCCTCTCCCAGGAGCTTTATACATATTTCATGCGACGAGAGGAACATGGAACCTTCCCATGCGCGGTTATTATTATCCAATTATATGAATTATGGAGAAAAAATGTCTTATCTATGTGCTCGTTATTTTCCAATTATATACGTATCATGAATAAAGAATGGCGGATCGGGTGTCGCGTGTGTTTAAACCGTCGTTACGGGTATACTGAAAAAAAAACGAGTATAAACAGCGAACAGAGTTTTTTTTGGGGAGTTTTGTTTTGAAGTCATTTCTCAAGATTCGGTATAAATATTGGGCGATAGGTGGACACGTTTATATCTTGTTGGAGGCAAAACAACGTTGACTAATGGCCAGAAAGGTGCTCGGAAACAGGGAGTTGACGTATACTCAATGAGCTGAGCGCGTGAAAAACTGAGTCTTGGTTGTCGTAAATATTAGTGGATCCGTAGATCTCGGAACCGTAAAGAAATACTACGAATGTGTATGGATTAGTCATTAATTTTTTTATTGTAATAGTTCACACAACAGTAACATTTATTATTGGTTTCGCGTTTCATGATGATGAATGTAATTAAAATAAAAGCCGTGAGACTTGTACGGCGTATTATGTTTATAGTCATCAATACTTTTACACACGTCCTTTATTTCTTTTCATACCGCGATATATTCACATCAATTATATCAGTTACATTAATAATACCACTCTAACAATCAAGACCAGTAAATCACCACGCAGCCATCGATATAAGAATAAAAATTTCCATTAATAATTTCCATTATACCAATATAAGTCAGTACCCTTCTAAACCCCAATCATATACTGGCCTATAAACCATCCCAGCCCCAAATAATCGAGCCGACCCATCGCAAATCACACCGCCACACATCCACATCCGCTGCCCTATCTTCAAAAATTCATCCGCGCATGCGCAGGACAACGGAAACGTCGCGGCGACAGGAAGGAAACTCATGCGCTGCGCATCCGGACGACACAACACTTCACACTTTACATTTTTCAATATCTCTCTCTCTCTCTCTCTCTCTCTCTCTCTCTGTTGCTCTCTCTGTCTCTCTCTGTCTCTCTCTCGCTGTCTCTGTCTCTCTCTCTCTGTCTCTCTCTCTCTCTGTCTCTCTCTGTCTCTCTCTCTGTCTCTGTCTCTCTCTCTCTGTCTCTGTCTCTCTGTCTCTGTCTCTCTGTCTCTGTCTCTCTGTCTCTGTCTCTCTGTCTCTGTCTCTCTGTCTCTGTCTCTCTGTCTCTGTCTCTCTGTCTCTGTCTCTCTGTCTCTGTCTCTCTGTCTCTGTCTCTCTGTCTCTGTCTCTCTCTTTTTCTCTCTCTTTCTTGATAAACAACACGTATAATCGAGGGATATATATCACAACATTGCAACGACGACGACGACGACGAAGAGGAGGAAATTCTTTTTATATAGAGATAGAAAAAGGAAAGGATAAATATAGTGAGAGCCAACCGCGCGGGAGAGACGCAAACACGGATAAAAAAGCGTCGCGTGAATGGCTCTGGGGTGACGAATCTTCGCCCGGGTGGATGTTTGTTTGGGAAAGGGGATTGAAGAGGGGGATTAATAAGCAATAATAAAGTGGAAGATTGAAGGTAAGCGGAACGAGGCGTGGATGTGGGGTGTTCGAACTGGGATTTTAATGACAATGAAGTCGTTTGGTATACTTTTTTACAGATTTGAGAATTCGAAAATGCTGAATGTTGGGACGAAGAAATAACGAGACGAGAAAATAGTTTTTATAGGATTAATTAAGAGCGTTTAATTGTCAACATTTTGGATTTCGGGGCTGCTCTCGAGAGCCGCGGGATGGCGAGCTTCTTTACGCCGGAACACAATGGCGAAAGTTTAATGAAGCATTTCTCGAAAGGGTCTCTCTCCCTCTCTCTCTCTCTCTCTCTCTCTCTCTCTCTCTCTCACGAGCTATTCATCGCCGATGAGTTTGAAGTTCGCGTCGTTAAAACACAACGTACCAAGCGCGAAACGAAATATAAAGTGACTTCGAAACTCTTCCCGAATGATGACACTTTAACAATGGCTCTTCGCTCAGCGCACGCGACAGAGAGAGACGTAAACCTAGAAAATTTTATTGTTCCAAAGTGAAAAAAACAAGAGTTTTCATAAAGTTTACCGTTATATCTACGTATATATTTTTGGATCAGGTAAAATCGAAGTAAGTGTAGCGCAAAATCTCGTTTTTATACGCGTAATGGTTATCTTTTTGAGGCGGGAATAAAGGTGGCATCATCTTTATCTACTTTGCAGAAGTGGATTATGTTCAATTTATAACTATAGTAAAGCGCGTTTGGAAATGTTTAAATCCATTAAAAGGACACAATCTACTTTCTGTAAGAGGATTACGCACTCTCGCGAAAAGATTTCCCATCGAAATATGAATATAATGCGTTGTAGAGAAAAGAGACTTTTCCACTCGAAGATAAAAGTTAATAGTTTCCAAGTGCTATCGAATCAATGCACGGGAGACAGTTCTTGGTTCGAATAGCGAAAGTATAGGTTTTTAAAGAAAAATTATAGTTTATTCTCTTAAAGTAAATCAGTGAAATGTATTGGGCGCTAACACAAACCAGTCGAAAATCAATGATATTCTGTAGTAAATATCAATTTTTTTAATGCATTGGCATTGCAAGATTTTCATTACCAAATAGTGACTTTTAACTGTTGAATTACTTAATTTTGATCATCATCGTCCTCAAATTCTGAATTCCAAAAATCAAACCCAAAAAGTATCGAAAAGGACTCGACTCATCCGTCATTTCGCTAAACCCACACCACCATCCGGCCCTATAATAATTAATCCAAAAGCGTTCCATAAATCACCTACCCACCACCCCTTTCTCCTATCCCCCTCAACAACTACCCATCCAAACCCCTCCACACCACGCATCCAGGCTCCAAGCCGTCCGGAAGCTCTACCCGACCCACCATCACATCGTCGCCGTCTCGAAACACAGCGGAACGGAATAATCAGACTCCCTCCGCGCGCGCGCGCGCGTGTGTGCAGCGTGTACCCGCACGCGAAGTCGCGCCAAGTAGAGAGAGAGAAGAAAAAAGAGCGAGAGGCGCGCCGCCGCCGCCGAGAGCGAAAAAGCGCGGAGCGCCGAAGGGTTGCCAAGTGAACGAGAGAGAGAGACGCGGCCGCGCAGGCGACGGGAGAGCGAGCGAGAAGCAGCGAGGTATCGATCGACGCTCGCTCGCGCGCGCTGGCGCCGGGACGATACTCTATAGCGCGTCGGCGGCTGCTGCTACTGCTGCTGTACAGTTGCTGTATATATAGTTGGAGTAGATAGCGAAAAACGGGCGATGCGATATGCCATGCACGACGTCCACGCACGTGTGTGTGTGCGTATAGACAAACGGGAAGAGCATAGTAGTATATGTGAGTTTGGAGTAGGTACGAATGTGCGTGGAAATTATGAGATTTCAGACGCGACGTTATATACAGGCTGGAAAAGGCGCGCGCACGCGCAGTGCGTGTTATATATGGTGTATCCGTCTTACGGTGTCGTCGCTCGTTCGCTCGCTCTCGCGGATGATACGAGAGAGAGAGGAAGAGGATTTTCCGGAGCGCGTTGTCCGTTACTATGTACACACACACACACACACACACACACACACACACACACACACACACACACACACACACACACACACACACACACACACACACACACACACACACACACACACACACACACACACACACACACACACACACACACACACACACACACACACACATATATATATACACACACACGCGTGTCTGTGGATTCGGATGAGTCATCGGAAAGAAAGAGTATATAGCCCTGAAGGTGCGCGTAGGTGGTGGTATATCGGAGTTATTGGATATTTATGCGTTTTTGGGACGGCGCGCAAACACGAATGAATTATACAAAACGCGCGATTAAGGTTCGATGAATCATCGCTGCGAGGCTTTCGAATTGAGAGATGTAGACGTATATATTTCCACAAAACTCCTTTCAATACTTTATAACGACAACAGCGTTGTTCTCGCCCCTGTGTTACACACACACACACACACACACACACACACACACACACACACACACACACACACACACACACACACACACACACATAAACGAGGCATAAAACCAACCGCGGAGCGACCCGATAAAAACGCAGCGAGCCAACTTTTCTACGCCGCTGGAACCCCGAGACACCCATTATATCATTTCAAAAACTCACTCTCCTCCTCGCCATATTAATTTTCCTCCCACTCTCTCTTCCTCCCGCACTATCTCGCTCCACTATCAGCCGCGAGCAGAAGGAAAAAGACCGTCTGTTTTATCCATTACCGTCCGCTCGCTCGTCCGTCCGTCCGTTCCTCCCCTTGTTTAGTCTTTATTATATAGCCTGCGCGCCATCTCTGCGGTCTCGCCGCGTATTATACCTATAGCTATACACGCCGGACTGTACCTGCGCGCACGCGGTAATTTTTCATACGCGCGAGTGCGCCAGACGGCGAGGTCTTTATTTATTTCGCGAGTACGCGTGTGTGTGTGAGGAGGTATAGTGGATTTTTCGCGAGGGGAGGTGGCGAGTCGGTTAGAGGACGACGATGAGCGTGGCGAGGAGCTGGATTAATGGATACCTGATGGTGGTTTTAAGCTTTCTTTTTGTTACGGTTGTGTATAGAGAGAGGGAGAGAGATTAGGAAAGAGAGTCGAAGGGTAGAGCGAGGAGATTGGCCGTCGGAGAGTTATTTATCATGTTTAGAATTTAAAGTGTGCGAATGGTTGAAGTGCTGAACTGACGTTTGCCTATTGTGATATGTTATAATTTAGTGTATCTAAAGTACCTTCGGTACTGAGCGAATCATGCATGAGTCACATACTGTCGTCTTCCGTCATCTATCTTCTATAATTATTTTGAAACATTTTCCACAATTGGATATACATTTAATGTGCTCAAATGACCGTCTTTATCGCAAGACAGAAATCAATAACTGCAGAAATACGAAAACCCCAATCAATTTTTACCCTCCGCCTGTATATATGTATCTTATCCACCCCGTAACCTGCAGGCAAACGTATAACAATTCGATCCAGCGTCGCGCCCTAATCAAATAAACCGCTCTATAAACAACACACATCGGGTATACGGTGAAACTGGGTTATTCATTTCTGAAATTTCGCCGATCGTTCTACCCTGTCACTTAGCCGGCCGTTTTAATTATATGCATCATCTCTCCCTCTCCCTCATACATACATATAATAGATATCCGCAGTCGCGGTTTTGTTTTCCAAAGCAATGGAAATAGAATACATGTATATATCCTCCTCTCCATGGCATGGCAACACGGTACTCTCATCCCCCTCCCCCCAGTCTCTCTGCATTTTATATATATATATATATATATATATAAATACGTATATGAGTAAATCCACGAAACTGTCACACTTTTTGTGTCACAAAACTGATAAAATTTTTTTTTTTTTAGAAGCACACTTCTAAATTATGTAAAAATAATGTTGAAAAAGTGAAAAAACTTTTGTTACACGGTTTTACTTACTAAAATAAAATATTTTTTTAAATGCTCAAAAATTACCCTTTTTCAAATGTCAGTGATTTTATCAGAGAAAATAATACAGAAATTCTGAAAAAAGAGAGTTAAAATAGAAAACGAGAGCTTTCATTTGCTTTTTTGAAAATAAAAAAATGTTGATTTCTTCGAGAGTTACGTAGCTCTGAAGATGAGCTTAAACTGCAGGAAATACTATGTCGATGTACAGAATCTCGCCTTTCATGGTCATCATCGTTTTTCAACTTTTTTGTGCATTTTAAGGTGGTTCTATGGGCAGATATAGTACTTAATTATAAAATATTCTGCAATGAATTGTTCTCATACTGCAAAGTGAGAACCCATATAGTATCATAGACCGGTACTGTAAGTTACGGAAAAAAATTTTTTTAACGAAATTTCAGTACTAACAAAGTAGATATCGTCAATGTAAAAAAATGATACGACATACGAGATATCGTGGATCAAATAAAAAAATTTTTAAAACCTTAAAAGTTACAGGCAATAGTTTATCAAGTTTGGCTCGAATTCATACCAGAGTCGTACAAAACTTGATTAACAATTGCCTGTAACTCTTCAAAACCGTGTCACAAAAGTTTTTTCACTTGTTCAACTTTACTTTTACATAATTTAAGGTATAAAGAACGAAAAAAAATCATGTATGGGAGGTGTTGCTTCTAAAAAAAAATTTCGGCAGATTTGCGACACAAAAAGTGTGGCGGTTTTGTGGATTTACTCATACATATACAAACATTCACCTCTCTTACTTTATCACTGTATAATATATATACAAACTCGAGTGTGCAATTACTCGCTCGCACCTTTTTACACCGCGTCCTTGCCGCCGCGCGCGCCTCAAGGAAAAATGCGAGCACAAAAATCCCAAAGTAAGAGAGAGAGAGAAGGCCGAGATCAATCGACCCGTAATTCAGCCACACACACATACACATACAAAAATCTCGACTTTCACTCACTGCGCGCCCCAAAAAAAAGCGCCTAGAGAGTTTAATTATGCCCCCACTCGATCCGTCCTTTCTTACCCGGTCTCTTTTCCCCGCGTCAGCGACTTCACTCGCGACGAGCGCTAGACGTGTCGTCGACACCGATCGAGTGCGCGTATAATTCATGCGCAGCCCCGAGTGCATCATCACCGCCGCCGCCGCTGCCGCGCAATGCCGAGAGGAGCTGATTTACTTTATATGTGCGGCGCCGAGATCTCGATTTCCTTTCGAGCTGCTGCTCTCTGTGTACTGGTTTTTTTTCTGTCTCTCTATATAGGATATGAGGAGATCTCGAGAAAGTGTATGTGTGTAGCGAAGGATCACGCGGCCTTTGATGCTGCGAAGGATTTTAAAAAGGCTGTGTGCGGTGTTAACGAGCCTTTAATCGTCACCTCTCGCGAGCTTCCGTTCTGAAATCGATGTGTATAGTAGTAGTAGTAGTAGTACACACGCCAGTTTTTGCGCGAGTCAAGGTTTTAATTTAATTTTAAGCCTTTTGGCGCTCGCCTTTTTTCTGCGCTCGAGAGAGAGACTAAAGTAGGCGCTCGTATATATAATGCGCGCGCGAGAGAGAGAGTACACAAGATGTCGGTTATACTTGACATGATTCAGCTAATTCGTGAATGGAGTTTTTTGTTTCTAATTTTTTCAACTAACGACTTGCTTCCGTTTCTATTTCAAATTATACGCTTCACTATTATTCCTAAAAATTATATTTTGACAATAAACGTGTCCGCACCATTAATCAATATTTCTATTTATTCGATAAAAATCTGACGTATAAATTATATCCTCACTACAATAATTCGATTCAACCGGCGAATTGCCTAATAAAATACGCACGTCCGCTGTCTCGAATTTTCGCGTTAAATATCGATTCGAATAACGACGTTATCGGGGAATCAGTAGCACGTATGTATCGCGACGCAACGCGCCGGAAGAATGTTAAACAGCGCGCGGCTGCGGCATTTTGCAATATATTAAAAATCAATACGCGTACTGGAAAATTTTTTTTTTATTCAACTCAATTTCCCGTTAATTCGTGCGACTATAAAAAAAAATCCATTATAATGGACCACGCTACTTTTTTTTTATTCATATTATATAACGTATAATACCCTTAGGAGCGATCATAAGGTCCACTAAATCATGATTCTCTATACGCGGAGCGCGCGGGTCTCCTCTCCATTACACGCGCGGGAAGATTGAATTAGAACGTAACTAAATACATACATGGCACGGCACTCTCGCGCGGCCCCTTTGATGTCCCCTAAATATACACCTATGATGCATTAATGCCATTTTCTCGCGCGCGCGATAGTGCGCGGCTCGTCCCCAGAAGCAAAACACTGCACCGCGGCGCTCGGTATTTTCGTTAACATAACTAAAGCGAAATTCATTCCCGGAACGCCGAGGCGACGCTGTTTTTCCGCGAACCTTAGTTGCGATCGTTAAGCGCGAGAAGGGGGCGGATGTTGCATCGATGCGCGTCGAGAGGAAAAAAAAACGAAGGTGTAGTTATTTGTTGCAAAAAAAGGTAAAGGTTGTTTTTATCTTGAGCTCAAGTTATTTTTAGTGGTTACAGGATAAAGTAACGTGGAGGTGAGTGAAGGTTTGGATGCAATTTATACGTTATGTCGAGGGATTTTATATATTTTTGGTTGTGAAAAATTATTCATTTCTCTTCCGACGATGCAAGAGTGATAAACTCATTGTTTATTTAAGTGAAAAATAGAGTCTGGTTCTCTCATATTACTAACCCTTTACATTTCAACAGTTTATTAAATCATGACATTTTTAATCTCGTGAATGAATAATTGCGCCTGAAAGCCATTCTTCAACTTGATTGACACTTAATATTACGTCGGCATATTTTTCATCAGCTAAACTTTCAAATTGAAATGGATCATTTCTATTCGCATTAATAATTAATCCACTCTCTTAGACAAAAAAAAAGAATGATTCGCTCGAACGTAATCAATCACTTTTAACAAATCAAATAATTTCTGTCAGCACGTCCGCTTTACTAACCTTCGAACGAAAAATTGCCAGCATTTGTCGAAGCAAGCGCAAAATTACCGTCACTTGATGTCCACTAAAAGCCAATGAAACCAGCGGTGACCCAGCAACTAATTCGATTCCACCTCACGACCATGGAACCTCGACCCAAACAACGCACTCCCGACCCACATGTGTATATAAACAGGGCGAAAATTTCCTCGGTATGCCCCCCCCTCTCTCTCTCTCTCTCTCTCTCTCTCTCTCTCTCTCTCTCTCGCTCTCTCTCTCTCTTACCACCCGCTTTTGGCTCTAAAACCGTAATGAAGAAAACTCGTTACGTCAGACCACCTCTGCTGCTCCCTTTTGCATACACTCGCTGTAAAGCTCCTCGTTAATTATGCAATCTGCATGCCAGTAAGAGAGAAAAAGAGAGAGAGAGAGAGAGAGAGAGAGATGTGGAGCGCGCACGTTTATCATAATTTAGCGTATTTTCGGACGCTCGAGAGTTAGTTCAAATGCGACTGAGCGAGTCGAACTGAAATTATAATGCGCAGTCGATAATTGCCCGACTGTTGTTGTTGTTGTTGTTGTTGTTGTTGTTGTTGTTATAATGTGGGTTGGGAAGGAAGTGACTATGGGGGAATAATTTATGGGAACTGACGGAGAAAAAGTTTGACTACGGCAGCAGTGTAATATCGTAAAACCATCGGACGAGTTTATTTTAAAATCGACGGGAAATTTATACATCGTCGAATCAATAAAGCTATTTGTCGTAAATTTGTTCGCTGGGCAGATTACACTTGGCGGATACTTATGAAGTGTAATTTTTAAGTATATATACGCGCGAGGGCTGTAAATCAGTCTCCTGTGGTATAAAACTCTCGATAATTAAAGCCTTTGTGCGTCAAAATTTATAGCTCCTAAAAAAAAATCGCAGCATTTAAAACTTACGAAACACTCCATACATATATAGACGTTACCAACTTTTTAGAATATACACGTTAGAAGAAGAAAAAAAGAAGACATTCCACTTTCCGCGATCGACGCAACGGAAAAAATATGTTCACCTAATTATTTTCCATGAAAACTTGGCGAAAACGACGATAAAAGAAAGGTGTCGCGTATATACAGCGGCCTTTCAACCTGGCAATATAATCAGGATAATTTATTCAAGCTCTCCGCATAAAGCCGCTACCGAGATAACGATCCCGCAGGGCGCGCGAGCATGCACACACACATACACATAAATCAAAACGAGTTCCTTTAGCCTGTTTTTTTTTTTTTTTCATTTTAATATAACGCGAGCCACCGCTGTCAGCGTTTATTTCGACCGATAAAATTACGATGCCGATCGATGTGTACAAACCGTTCGCGAAGTCTAGCCTGAGAGAGATAGGAGTGAGCAAAAATTACACAACGAGAGAGAGAGAGAGAGAGAGAGAGAGAGAGAGAGAGAGAGAGAGAGAGAGAGAGAACTAGTTTCGAGTAAAATATACATTTATGAAGTTGCCGCAAGTTTGGGAGGAGGGTGGAGGAAAAGTTTTCGACGAGCGAGAGAGTCTTTGATTGCGCGCATTTTTCACAATGACAACTGCTGCCGAGGAAGTTGAGTCGAAGATTTTGGCAGTGTTGTGCTCATTTATTGACAAACAATAAATATAGAAACACGGCTATTGCTGATAAAACGCTGATAAATTTTTTAAAAAGGAATTTAACAGCAGCTGCTGAGTAAGAAACAATGAAACCCCTAACGCTCTATCAAGTATAATTAAAATTTGATAACGCTAATGTAGAATAAACTACGCGCCAATTACCGTATATTTCGTTTTTATCTCTCTCTCTCTCTCTCTCTCTCTCTCTCTCTCTCTCTCTCTCTCTCTCTCTCTCTCTCTCTCTCTCTTCTCTCTCTCTCTCTCTCTCTCTCTCTCTCTCTCTCTCTCTCTCTCTCTCTCTCTCTCTCTCTCTCTCTCTCTCTCTCACGCGCCATTACCGTGCACCCGTTTGCACTCCTCCGCAATGCGCGAAATTTTCCGCACAGCCGCAGGAACAATTTTGCTACGACGACGACGACAATCCGCCGAAACTCTCCGCATCAGCTTCAATACGCGCTGATGCACCGCAAATTCATTACGGCGCCATTCTCTCCTCCCCCCCCCCCCAAAAAGAGTAAAATCACGGCAAATTATATCTTCCTCCCTACAAAAAGAGAAACATTCACCTCGGCCGCACCACCGCCGAACCGCAGCTCATTTCCTCGTAAAATAACCCGCGACCACCGCCGTGTATATATATGTATACACTTGGGCTCGCAGAGAGCAGAGAGCAACTAACTACTAGCTACTATACCCGCAGACACTTTGCGCGCGCAAGCTTCCGCGTCTCGAGTGTTCCATTCCGGTCCTGCGCGAGCGAACCCAACACCGCGCGAGCGGTGCAAACAAAATAGAGCAGCGCCCGTGTAATCAATACCTAGGTGTATGCGAGTGTATACGACGCGCGAGAGCCTTTTTGCGAGAAGGACAATTAATTGGAGAAGTTTAATCATGGACGCCAGAGTGAAAGAGAGAGAGAGAGAGGGTTAATTAGATATTGCCAAGTTTTTCTTCCTGTCGCCGTCGCCGTAGTCTGAAGTTGCCTGACGACGATATTTCAATTCGGCGCGCTAGTTCTGCACCGGGGGTTAATGGGCGCGGTGCTTGATTCCGCGTCGCTGAGTACTGGGAAAAGTTCCGTTTTCTTTTTCGAGAGGTTGGGGATTTTTTTTCAGTTGTTGTACTGCAGACGGAGTTTTGAAACCAATAAGAATGGAAGTTGCGCTGAATAAAGCGTGATTCAGTGCAGGTGAAATTTGCCCAATGGAAGATAATTAAACTCGTTTATTAAATTCGACTAAATATTATAAGGCATAATATAGCGAAAAGTTGTATGAACAGAAAAACAATTCGGATATATGAGTAATGCAAAAAGCATTTGTTTACAATTTTTAATTAAAAATGTACACCATTATAGAGAACGTCGATATCAGGCCGCCGTATGTGTTGACTTTTTCCGGCTAGAAAAAAAACACGGCATCATTAATTCGATACGGCAATGGTATTTAATTACATTCGCCTCGTGTTTTTATCTCACTCCTTCTCTGTCTCACTTACTCTCTCTCTCTCTCTCTCCGAGTATGAAATTTCCCGATCGC